>CM021100.1:120740473-121156770 GCA_007115665.2 Sequoiadendron giganteum | reverse complement strand
CGTTTTCATCCCTGACCCAAATTCATCTTTCTTTGTTATGATATTGTTTATGTTGGTAGCAAATCCTGTGGGAAATCGAATTTTTCGTATGACTTGTTTTATAGAATTGTTTTGCTGCTCTGTTAATAACCAAGGAAGGGCACTTATATTAATTTGGTCTCCATCGCTATTTAATTGAATGACATTTTTCATTGCATGACTGGCTTCCTGAATGTCACTACAAATTTTGACAATTTTTTCTTTGTCATGCCCTCCATCCAATATTTTCCATAACGTTTCTGTCATATTCTTTTCGATATGCATTGTATCAAACAAATGCACAATTTGTAGCTACTCATAGTAGGGCAACCTACTAAATTGTCTAGGATAACTTTTCAGTCCCTGTCGAAGCCGACCATTAATGCCTTGATGACCTTCATAAAGCATATAAGTTAAACAAATTAACAATGACAATCATTGTCAATTACAGCATGATCACAAAATAAAAATAAAAATTCAAAACATATCATAAATGATAGATAAACAATTTGATCCAATGTATAACCTTGACGATTAATTCTATTATATTCCAACTTTCATAGGTGAGGTTTCATTCTTTGTGGTTTTGATGTAGTCTCTTCTTTCCCATTGAAAAGATGTTTTTCAGTAGTTCGATACTTATGATTTCTATGGAGGAAGTGCCTATACTCATCAAACACCTACTTTCCTAAACTTGTTGAGCGATGAGATTTCATCTTTGGACCACAAATTGGACATGCAAATTTTCCCTTTGTTTGAAGACCTGCAAATCATATATAATTGGATTAAATATGTCAATTTTTATAATTATATACAATGAATAGATTATTTCAAAAACATACATGATATCTAATTCATAAAATTAAATATCATTAAAGTCATGCAGTCGAATGTTATAACATACCAGAAAAATGTGTTAGCCCTGGGGCATCATGAATTGTCCATACAAGCATTGCATGGAATTGAAATTGTCTTTGTCCTATTGGTCTAGATACGTCATACATAGTGACGTCATTCCATAACTTTAGTAACTCGTCGATAAGAGGCTCAATATATACATTCATATCTTTAACTTGGTACTTACCTAGTTGAATGAACATAAACATTACAAAATTATTATAACCATTTTACTGCAATATATATAAATTCATGTACATGACTATTAAATGAAAAAACATATAAGTCATTATGCAACAAATAAGACAAATGAGATGCTACTACATTAAAGAAAATTGATGTAAACAAATACTTGGAACAATCATTGCCAACATTATGTGCTCCCTCTTTATTGACATCCATGGAGGAATGTTATTGTTGATAACAAAAATAGGCCACATCGAGTAAATAGATCTCAGCTCTCCAAATGGATTGACACCATCCACTGCCAATGAAAGCCTGAGATTATGGGGTTCTTCTTTAAAGTGTGGCCATTTTCCCTCCATGTCCCTAAATGCAGAACCATCCATAGGCATTCGAAGAATCTCATCTCCACTTCTATTACGTGCATGGTAATCCATAAATTGCGCTAAGCTTTCGCACCTAAATAATTGTTGCATACGTGGAATAATGAGAATATAACGAAGAACCTTGTGAGGCACTTTTTTTGTTAGTTGATCTGTTCGATATCTATTGATATGACATTTTGGGCATTCTATTGCAAATTCATGTTGTTTATGATATATAGTATGATCATTGGGACATGCATCTATTGCTTGATACTCCATTCCAATATCTTTCATAATGCTAGATAAATCTCGGTATGAGCGAGGTAAAATATTTGATGGTGGTAACAAAAATTCACCAATCAATCTACAACAAAAAATAACTTCTTAATATAAAGAATATTAAAGGTACATACTTCATCCTTTATTTACTAGCGATGAACTAACAACAATTAAAATAGATGAAAAAATGACATATATGACATACCTTAACATCCGTGAGATTGCTATGTTGGATAAACCATTCATAACCTTCAAGTTCACTAGCAACAATACAACAGAGAGAAGAGTTGTTTGGGAGCCTTCATAAAGCGGCTCGTATGCCTTCTCAAGTACAGGTAAATCATGAACATCATCAAAGTCATCTCGATCAACATGATCAAATGTGCCACTACATGTGTCATGGATCAATGTATTTGTACCATCATCTTCAATTGTGTTTTCTGGTGCATGATCATCTTCTTCCATAGGATCATTAACTTCATCTTCAATATTCACAGCTCCATGTTCCTCCACTTGCAAAACCACATTCTTTGGGCCGTGATAATTCATATCGTGTGCCCTAGGGCACCCCACCTTTATAATAATGACAGACACAAATAAACCATGATCATGATCAAGTGATTTTTTATATATATATCAAATGTTAAAACAATATAAACATTTACAAATTCAATCAATATAAACACATATAATGAACAACTTACCAATGGATGATAATCATGCCCCCCTTCAATATGACCATGCCTACAATGTTTCTCATTTGTTGTGATTAAAAGTCTTCTCGTCTTTAAGCCCTTGCAATTATTGCAAGGACAATAACATTTCCCATCACCCTTTCTTTTCAATATAGCCCACAATCTAGCAACTGTCTCTTCATTTTGTTCTAGACTAATATTATCTGACATGATTTTTCTTTACCAAGCTTGAATATTTAGATCTTCAAAAAATATTAAACTCACATGCACTCCAATAATTTTTAATCGTACACAGGTAACAAAATATAATAATTATGATATTTTACACCAAAAAAAATGGCATGCAACCACCCCTGCAAAAGAGAAGATAGTCTGAAATTAATGACCCCAAAAAACACTTTCAAATGCTAATTCCAGAAATTATTAAATTCTGATTTTACAATGATTTCCAACTGTTATACTCCTAAAATCAGAATATTGAACTTGCACAACAAAATTTGGAAATGAAATTCTCAAAATGCAGCTAATAGGCCTCAACAATTAAGGCCTACTCAAGACTTTGTGAAGTCACTGCAAGGTTTCCAAGCCTTACCTGATGATTTGAGCAAGAGGATTAAAGAGTTGGTAAAGAGTTTTGATGATTGGAGTGGCACATCTTTACCAGATATTGTAGATGCCCAAGGAAATGTTAGATCACTGCAACAATGGCAGGATAGGGTAGATGAAATCATTAACACTAGCACATTTTTGGAATCTTTTGAAAGGGAGGCGAATCAAGTAGCAGTAAAGTATACAACTTACAGTGCAAAGGTAAATTAGGTGGTAAATTTTAATTGGCCAACGGATGAGGAATATCAATGATGGGTAGAAAAGTACTTAACTAAACAAGAATAGGATAGAGTCTACAACCAGCAGTTAACAACTCAGCGGTTATGGTTATAACAAATTTTGGTTATGTCTTGGTGGCAGTTTTGGTGCAAGTTTTCAAAGTTTGGCAAATGCAACAGTTATTCTCCAGTGGACGGGATGAACAAGAAGATTCTCCAGAGACTCAGCTATTGTAACCAATTTTTGAAATGTCATAAGGCGGTCCAAGTGACCAGTGACAGGTGTATTTCTGGTCCGATGCTTGTTGCTCCTTCATTTTCCCTATAAGAAGGATTTCAGGACCAAAAATATGGCCGGTTAGCAAGTTAGATATCTTTAGGTCAAGTCTAACTGAAGTTGCAGAGTGAATTTGTAAAGAGCCTGATATTATAGTGAAGATACTATTCTTAGGTTTGGTGATGTGAGTGTTCCAAGGCTTGCTTGCACTACAACTAAGAGACCCAGCTTGTCTCTTCTAGGAACCTAGTCTCCTCTAGGTCCTGATTGGCTTAGATGATTAACTAAGTCCAATTCTAACTCTTCTCTAAGAGTTCTATCCTTTGTGCTTCACCTTGGAGGACTAACACCATTTGACAAGTTCAATTTCTCTTCCTCACTTAGAAAGTTCTAAGTGCTAACTTCTCACAAACGTCATTCTTCATTGCAGGGGTGCCCATCCTATTGAAAACATTCATAACCTTGCATATTTGAACCATTTTAGAAGGTTCTTCAACCCTATCCTTACCGGGTTCAAGGTTTCACCATTTGAGACCTTAAACAAGCCTATTCCTTGTAGCCTTTACCAGTCCTGTTTTGTCAATTCTTGCTAAATTTTTCCAAAGACCCTACAAAACTAAAGGCAGATTTGGATGCTCATTTGGAAGTTTTAAAAGGTTCAATGGGGCTTAGGGCCTGACAACCTCCATACACTAGTTTCCTACAACTTAGGACAATAGGGCTAAAAGGCCTAATTTCTAGGACTGACCATAACCTTGCTTGGAACCTGCTCAAACCATAAACTAAATGATTGACATGACCTTAGTCCACCTAGTATGATGAGCTATGATGAAACCCTACTTGAACCTATACCTGTTCCGTACAGTACCTCTTTACCCTACAAGAAATCTTCAAAGACATTCCTAGACCTCTAAACGGGCTCTATTTGCTCGCCTAAAGACTAGTGATAAAAAGAGCTCTCCACTCTTTCATGCTTCCTAATCCTAAATCTATATACACTAATGACTCCCCTAACATTTCCACCTATCCTTAGGTGTTTCCCAAGGCTAGATTTCATGGGGGAGCCATGAAAGCACTGACTGGTCAAGACTGGACCAGTAAGAACTTAAAACCAAAACAATTTGCCTAACACCAAATATCCTACTCTAAACAACTTGCTTATCAAATGAAAAAGACTAAGATAATCCTATAGAACACTAAACAAATACTAAACTCAGTCTCTCAATCCATTAAGCATCTCTGTCATCACAAAATTTCGGGTTGTTCTTGAAAACACTGTTGCAGAGCTCTCTATTTTACTTTCAAAAACTAATTACCAATTACATCATGTCATGAGATTCAAGTCTTGGGTCATAATAGATGCCATCCCCATGATTCTAGGGCCTGTTGGCCGATCTCCCACTTCCTATTCTCAAGGGAATCCAAAGGTAACCGAGTTGCATGCCCATGCTAACTTCTTTACAACATTTGGCATCTTTCTCTATGCTTTGATCCTATTTCTTAGGACCACTATTCCCTCTAGATTCCGAGGAACCAACTCATTTAATGGACTTAAGGCATCTTTACAACAACCACTAAGTGTTTAGAACATCTTTAAGACTCTAATCTCCCATAGACAACTAACATTAAGAAAACTTAAATTACTAACACTAGCTATTTGTGTGACCTTATTCCTAATGACTAACTCACCTAACCCACAAAAGCAATGACCTTCTAAGGTCTGAAAACAAACTAACATCTTGACTTGGCTAGAGTCAAGTACAAGCCAAAATAACAAACATGGAAGTTAGCCTAGGTGTGCTCCTGCACCATTTGGTGTCATTCTGTTGTAGGTTTTAGTTTCATGGGTACTTAATTTTCAAGACAGTACTAGCATCTGAATGAAAATTACTCATTTCAAGGTCATGTATCTCCATTGTATGAATATATTATTATCTAGAATAAAATGATCAAGGGTTATTCTATTCATCTCACTGTTATGGTGTGTGATTCTCATTTTGGCTTTAATTCAAGGAATTAATTAAAATGCTTGAGTGAGGTTATAGGTGACTATGTTCATATAAGGATTTGATAAGTACTATTGGGTTAGAATATAGATTGATGGTATTGTAAGGCAGTATTATCTAAGATTTTATATGCTATGTGTCTAGAAGATAAACTTGGTTACAGTAAAAAAACAACCAACACCTTTGATATTATCTAGCTATGGATCCCAAATCTATTGCAAATTGATCATTAGGGTTAAAATTGAAACCTTGCAAATATAATCTTTGTCCAAATCCATCAAGAATTTTCCATCAGTTATAAACAATTCCCTTATAAAGAATTTGTGAAGCCAAGTCTAAAATCTGGAAATGAAATTCTAAAAATGCACAAGACTATAAATGAAATCTGATGAGATGTTGCTTTCAAATATGATTTTCAAACCTAGAAGTACAAATCTGACTTCACAAATGAATTTTAGAAAAAGACAATGACTTCCCTCAACCTGGCGATATCTTCTTGAGTTTCTTCTGATTTTCCCCAAGAAAACCATCGAGCAAAACACTGTCGCAATAAATAGTCGAGCTCATTTCAATTTATGCCCGCCACAATTTAACTTTGTAGAACCGCCCCAATTTTGGCAAAAGGTCTTTGTTGAAATGTACACAAAACAACGGCTCGTCGAAATTCCGATGAACGTTGGGGTAAAAAAAATTTTTAAAATGGAAATTCGCACAAGTGCCTGACGATACATCTGATTATATAGGTTTCGTCGGAAGGTTTCATCGGAAATTGGGGTCAAATGAGTTAGTGAACCCACAAATATCTAAGGACTCTTTTAACTACATTCCAATGAACTCCACTAGGGTAAGACACATATTTGGAAATAACTCCCATTACTTAGACAATGTCTATTCTAATACAAACCATAACATACAACAAACTTTTGACTACACTTTGTTATGACACTTTGCTGATGTGTTCCATCTTTTATGGCGATGTAGGACATTATGAAGCATATAAATTCATTCTAAATATGAAAAGAGCACAATTTTTTATGTTCCTATCTATTAAACCTTTGTAAATTTGAATTGATATGCTTACTTTAGCCAAGCCATAAATTTATTTTCTCTCTATCTCTTTTGATTTTTATCTCAATAATGTCTTTAGCTATAACAAGATCTATCATTTCAAATTTAACTTCAAGTTGAGATAATTGGAGGGTTTTCAAGAAGAGAATAGTGATGAATTTGTTTAAATAAATGCAAAGATGATGAATTTTGAATAATTATTAATGTTAAGTCGCATTTAATTGGTTGCATTATACTATTTTTTCTCTATATTTTTTAATCTTATTTTTTCAATTATTATGGAGGGTCATCAAGAAGAGAATAGTGATGAATTTGTTTAAATAAATGCAAAGATGATGTGTTTAGGATAATTATTAATGTTGGTTGCATTATAGTCCTTTTTCTCTATATTTTTTAATCTTATTTTTTCAATTATTATGGAGGGTCATCAAGAAGAGAAGAGTGATGAATTTTTTTAAATAAATGAAAAGATGATGAGTTTAGGATAATTATTGATTTTAAGTCACCTTTAGTTGGTTGCATTCTATTTTTAATATAAAATTTTACACAAATGAATCTAATCTAATTTAATTTTCATTTTATTTAAAAAAAATTAAAGATACAAATTTGTATAATTTTTTAATAATCAATATTTAGTAATTGTGGTGTATGAAAGTATTTTAGAATTTTATTTTATTACAATAATACAAACAAATAATAAGAGATGAAGGAATTAAAAGGTAAAATATTTATTTGTTATCATTATATAATGTATGACAAGGTAAACAATCTTTATGAGTAAAAAGCCATTATGAATAGCAATACATCGAAGATAAGATATAAGATAACTATCAATTTAATTATAAAATGAAGAAAAAAGAGTAACCCTAATTGTAACATTAAGAATAACCCCAATCCTACAATTATTGTTAGACTTAAGATGAAAAATATTATTACAAATAGAGTTAGAGTTAGAATTAATAGTAGGACTAGTGTTAAAATTAGCTTAGGATTAGAATCAATGTTATAATTATGATTAGGATTAAAGTTGTAGTTACAGTTTAGATGAGAGTTAGGTTGATGACTACAATTAGGGTTAAAAATAAGGTTATAGTTAAGGTTAGGGTTACAACTCTAGAAATAGGATCGTGATTCAATTAAAGTTAGTTTTATAATTATTGTTACATTTATTATTAGGGCTAAAATTAGAGTTAGAATTAAAATTAGGGTTTGGTAAAAATAAGTTGCAGGTAATTTTTATTTTTTTCAAATTACCTAGGGTCATGAATTGAGATATTGCGTCATCAATACATTGCCATTTGACACTTCCAATACCTATTCACTTTAATATTTATAACTCTACTCTAAAATGCTAGTTGACAAATCTCTCTTCCATTTAGAGCACATGGTATAAATATTTGTAAAGTTCTAGGGGAGAAGACCCAGTTACCACCCCCCATTGAAGAACTGTCACCTCCATGCTCACTCCACCCACCAAAAAAAAATTAACTTTGACCCAGTACAAAACTTTATTTGAAAAAATAAAAAATTACAACAACACCAATAGCTGCTCATAACACAATGAGTAACTCACCAATCATAATAGACAACTAAACATGCTTTTTCATTTATAAATAAAGTCAACTTGCACATAAAAAGGCTCATTTACAATTTAATTTAAAACATTTACTGTTACAAATACCCCCACTTGCAAAATTTTGTCCCTCATTACATTTTATATTTACAACTACACATGCACACTTAATGGTGCTTTACATGACATAATCACAATCTCCTATTAACTCTATGGGATTTGAAATGCACAGTCTTCCACACACTCCCTGGCAGATATATGTATTTACTTCATTTCCTGTAGGTACCTGCACAATTAAATACAGGTGTAAGGCTCCCCAAATAAACATCAAATCCAAATATAATGCATAATTCACTCATATCATCTCTAAAAACCTACGTACTGGCATCTACAAATTCATTTTTTCAAACAAATTCAAATTTCAAACTCAACAACCAAATTGAATGCATTCAATTGCCACATTCGAATTCCTAAATAAGAGGGGGAAAGCAACCAGTTTCATTTGTTATCTGTGATAACTTATTCTCTGCATCCTCTGCACAGGCTGTGACAACTTATTCTCTGCATCCTTTGCACATTCCTTTGCAGTTTCAGGTTGGTACTTTATACACATTCTACTTATAGTTATTTTCATGAACTGTGCATTTAACATTTATATTTATGCAGTGTCTTCTTACTTTCATGAACTGTTCGTTTAACATTTATATTTATGCACTATCTTTGTACTTTACTTTATAAGTAAATGAGAGGTCTTTTTTGTTGTCTTTACAAGATCTGTAAAACGAATTCTCCTAAGTTTTGCAACAATTATTTTATATCATTTTCTATGTTTCCTTTGGTTATCCAATACAAGAGACTAGCATTTCAATACATTTCCTTTGGCTGTCCAATACAACAGACTAGCATTTCAATAGGTTTCCTTTCGTTGTCCAATACAACAAACTAGCATTTGTTTATATTTTTATACATTCCATTGCACATATAGCAGGCCAGCATACATATATTTGTCATTTTACATTCTGTGTCTCTTGTTCATTCAACAAATCGATATATATGTGTGTATCATTTGTCTATCCTTTGGGAATACAAACAATGGTACTGGTTAATCATTTTCTTCTGCATCTTATTGAATTTGTAAAAGAATGTGTACAATGTTATTTATATATATATACTTGTAAAACTCATATTAAGTAGTGTGTTTCAAATTGTAAATGAATATGTGCAATGTTTTATACATTCATTTACAAATTATGTGTCTGTTGTCTCTTGTTCATTGAACATAATGATATATATGTCTGTTTCCTTTAACTATCCTTTGAAAATGCAAACAATGGTACTGGTTAATCATTTTCTTCTACATCTTTCATGACCCGTTAAGGGTTTATTCGATGATTGAAAAATTATTACTACTTGTTTATGAAATAAATCATTCCTCTTACACGCATTCTCGCCGTGTGCTATTTTATTTTGTTGGGTCACGGTGCTATTTTTTTCTCCCACATTGCATGTATGGATGTATGTATGTTTGTATGCATGCACATACATACATACATACATACATATATACATGCATACATATATATATATATATATATATATATGTATACATATATGCACATACATACATATAGACATACATATATATATGTATGTATGTATGTATGTATGTATGGACATACATACATACATATATATATAAATGATTTCCTCTCCCTGTTTTTCCGCGTACTCACGGTCTTGTAAAGACCATTGTATCATGATTTTGTATGCAGAAATGATAGGGGAATTTTGTGGGTTTGAGCACATGTCTGCAAACAATGATTAATGGTATGCATCGACCTTTTTATAAAAAACCCATGTGCATACGAGCATAAATCTCCAAACCCATTTAGTATACACCATTTTTTGTGAAAACCCTTGCTTTGTTTTTCCAAATACGGGTTTTTTTGGGGTTAAATGATTAAATACGACCTGGTAAACTCGACTGTCTCATGATATTGTCTCCAGAAATAATGAGGAATTTCCTGGGTTTGACCAGATGTCTGCAAATTTCTGAAAACCCTAGTGTATTCCTACAAGTGAGGAATTATTATTATGAAACCCTTGGCTAATTTCTTGTGCACATTTTTGAAAACCCAAGTGTGTAAACAATCTACTTCTGTTAAAATTTATATCCTATTGTTATTGAATATAGCACAGCTTCTTTCATTTACTATACAATATATATATGTGTGTATGTATGTGTGTATGTATGTGCACACACACACACACATATATATGTCTTTATGTATGTGCAAACATACATGCATACATATATATATGTATGTCTCTATGTATGTACATACATACATAAATACATACATATATATATTTATGAATTTATGTATGTCTGTATGTATGCACATACATACATACATATATACATACATATATACATACATATATATTTATGAATGTATGTATGTATGCACATACATATATATATATTCCTTCCATCGCCATGAGAACCTTCCAGAGAGAGCACGCGGTAAAATGATGGAAAATAATGGGGTACCCACCAAAAAAAACATTACTCATATGCTTAAATCAGACTCCAAATGAAGATTAATTAGGGTGTAATGTGTTTGGTGTTTGCTGCTAAAGTAAGGAGATTAATATGTAGGAGTGATTTTTAATAAGCATGAAAATGATTTTTTAAGGTGCCAACGTGAATTAGACCCATTGAATTTTGAGCGGATTTGAATGATATAATAGTTTTATTTAAATGTTAATAGTGACACATTTAGCACTGTTTTCTATTTTACACTGTATATCAGTGATTTTCTTTGTAATTATATTTGTGTAATTATATGTATAGGATCACAGTTTTCTGACTCTTTATGGCTTACAATGTATAGGATCACTGACAATCATGGCACCAGGCCAGAAGAGGAAGAGATCGATTGGGAGGCGCGTGATTAGAGTACCTCGTGGAGTGACATTCAATGTTCCAGATGTTGTTGATGAAGAGCCAGCAGTGAACACCAACGAGGAAGATATTTTTGAAAATGCACAACAAACCAATGAAAATGATGGTTTTGAACCTATTGTTCATAATACTGAGGTAGAAATGGAACCACCACCTGCTGACCATGTGACAACCCCAGATCTGTGCATGAAAACTTGGTCTATGGATGACGAGGAAAAAGCCATTGCAGATGTTGAGGACAATTGAATGTCAATCAGAGGTTTAGTGATCAAATGGGGAATCCCGCCTAGTAGTTTGCGGGCATGGCTCAATGGTGTGACATCCACAAAAAAAAGGGGGCCCCGAACAATCCTAAGTGATGAAGAAGAAGCTGAAATTGTGTAGTGGTGTAAAGATATGGCTAATATTGGCCATGACCTTCAAGTGCCACAACTTAAGTCAACAGTGGCCCAAATGGTTGGAGCAAGGTCTAACCCATTCACAAATGGGATACCAGGGAGGTCATGGTGGGTTGGCTTTCGTCAAAGGCATCTCGATCTAACAATTTGAACACTTGAAGGACTGGACACAGATCGAGTTATAATGCTATGCCCAAAAATAGTTTCTTCATTCTATGATAACTTGGAGGAGTTGTACAACAAACATAATTATGGGCCCAACAAAATATGGAACTGCTATGAAACAGGTGTGCAGGTTGGCAGAAACTGTGCAATGAGAGTTATTGCAAAAACAGGGACGAAATGTGTTCCACAATTAATTGCTAAAAGCAGAGAATGGATCACTGTTCTAGCTTGTGTTAATGCAGCAGGTCAAGCTATACCTGGTTACTATTTGTTCAAGTCCAAAAGGAACATTAGAAACTATATTGTTAACTGTGAGCCACGGGCATGCATGGCAATCTAAGAGCATGCTTAGATGACCATAGAATTATTTGTGGAATGGTTAAAACACTTTGCAAGAAATGTCCCAGGAGGGGTGTCACCATCCAACAGACAACTTCTCAGCTTTGATGGTCATGGCAGCCATGTTGCATTCAAAATGATTGAAGAAGCAAAGACTATGGGAATAGATCTGCTCACACTTCCAGCACATTGCAGCCACAAATTGCAGCCCCTTGATGTTAGTGTGTTCTCACCATTTAAGAACTACTTCAAACAACAAAGGAGTATATGGCTCTCTAAAAAGCCTCAACTTGACATTGGAAGGGTAGAGTTGGCAACACTTGCCAGCAAAGCTTTTGCACAAGCTTTGAGCTCTAATAACATTGCAAGTGGTTTTCGAAGAATGGGAATTTGGCCATTGAATAAACATGCACTTGAATTTGATATGGGGCCAAGCCAAGCTTTCGTGGTTGAAGAGGAAGGAACCACATTGGGAGCAGAAACAAAGGGTGATACAACTGATGATGAGGCACAGTTCATGGTAGCAGAAACATGTTTGAGGATAGCAAGTTGGAATGAGGATCAGATTGGACAGTTTGTGGACACCTTTTCTACAAGCATACCCCCCAATCCAACAAGTGAAGAAGGATATTGCCCAGAAAACATTGAAGCAACAGAAATTGAACAAGAACCAACAGTTCATTCATGCAGTCAGGCAGTTGAAAATGAAGAAAGTCTCAATCTGCCATTTGAATTTCAAGATGAAGCTTTGAACCTAGGGGTACATCTCAATTTCAGTCAAGTGGATGAAGGGTTGTCCATGCCATCACCACCAGATGTTGATCCTGAAGATGTCATCCATTACTTCACAACTGGGAGAAATTGGGAGGCTACAAATGATGATGAGGATGGACTCGAAGGTAATGACTCAAGTGACGAAGAGGTTGACTATGTGCCATGCATAGAAGTCAATGATCAACAACCAAAAAGTAGGAGAAGCATTTTTTTGCAACTCCCAATGAAAAGGGTCCACCAATCATCTAATACAGGTCGCAATGGGGTCTTACGTCTTAGTAGGCAGTCTCAAATTTTGACATCAGATGATTTCTTCAATTTGTTGAATGAACAAGAGGCACAAAAATGAAGAAACCAAGAATTGCAACAAAGGAAAAGGGAGAAAATGGTTGAAAAGAAGACAAAAAGAGAAGCAATCCTCGCATAGAGGGAGGCAAACAGATTGGAGCATGCTGCAAAAAAATAGAAAATTGCAGAGGAGAAGTTGAGGCAGTGACATCAAAAGGAGCTTCAAAGGGAGCAAGCAAAGATTGCTCGATAGTTGAAGGAAAATGAAAAGCAGGCAGAAAGAGCAGAAAGAAACAGAAGTAAGAGTACTCCTACAACTCCTCTTCCAAGTCAACATCCAATTTTAAGGGACATGGTTAACATTTTGGCTCCAGCCTTTGCTACTCTTAGCAGCCTACAACATGGGTCTTCTGAAGGCTACTCTCCACAGTTACAACTCACTCCAGAGGTAAATCATGCATTGCTTGCTTGTATCACAAGTGCCATATAGAACAATCCGTAGTCCTTAACATCTTCTCTAGTTGATGCAGAGTCAGTTGAACCCCAAGGAAACACCACTTCTTAATTAGATCTGTAGATGTCTGATTAGGATTTTTTGTTGTCAAAATTTTGACCTCGAAGTGTGCTAGAGTGTTTT
The DNA here is from genome assembly GCA_007115665.2 of Sequoiadendron giganteum. Classification (NCBI taxonomy): domain Eukaryota; kingdom Viridiplantae; phylum Streptophyta; class Pinopsida; order Cupressales; family Cupressaceae; genus Sequoiadendron; species Sequoiadendron giganteum. The sequence continues at coordinate 121,143,013 of CM021100.1, read as the reverse complement.
TTGTAAAACTGAATGCTAGTCTATTGTATTGGACAGCCAAAGGATAGTAGTCTGTTGTATTGGATAGCCAAAGGATACAACTGTCCAATTTTGTAGAACTGAATGGTAGTTTGTAGTCAACTTATAATACTTTGATGTCTGCCAGTGTCTTTTTTCTAAGACTGAAGGCTCCTTGTCTTCTTTCCAACTTTGTCTTAATTATGTTTAAAGTTAATGATCTATGCTTTTGTGATTCGAAATCGATTTTGTGTTGGTTGTATTCATCAATCATTTTTTTGGATATGTGTTTGTTGTATTCATCTAACTAACATTGTTGGAAATATAAATGTACACTAAGAAATGTATGTAAATGAAGTTCAGAAAATTATGTACAAATATAAAAATTGTAACTGTAAGTCTAAGTAGAAATCAATCTAATTGTAAATTATAAGTGTAAGTTTACAATGAATAAGAAAAATGAACATCATATATATACATGCATACATATATGTAAGTAAACTCTTGAAATACTTGACCTGAAATGTCATATTCTAATTTGACATGCTCTTTACAACCTTCATAGTTGTGTATACATGCATACATATATGTAAATATATGTATGTATGTATGTATGTATACATACATACATACATACATACATACATATATGTACGTATGTATACACAACTAAGTATATGCATACATATATCTATACATCTATATGCAGCATATCCAAAAATTAATCTATTTGAAATTATAAATTTTTCAACACCTACACTTGGAAATCAATCTAATTGTAAATTTTAAATGTAAGTTTACAATGAATATGAAAAATGAGCATTATAAATGAACACTATGTCTACCGGGTCACATCCAAAGTAAAGTCCTGAAAGACTTTACTTGAAATGTAATCTTGCAATTTGACATGTTCTTTAAAGCCTCCTAGCCATTTTACATGCCTACCAGAACAAACAAACATAGACAATAGTTATTGAAATAAATACCAAAGACATACTAGTTAGTGAACAATATAGAAAAATAATTGAAACATAGAGCCATTTGAACAAAAAATCCTTAATTATTTGGTGTGTTGACAAACACATTTATCAAACTGCCCACCCTAAATATTGTTACACCACCTCTCCTTGTTCTCTTGTGCCTGCAAGAAAATATTTATAACCATGGGTAGTCACAACTGAGGCTAGTAACATACAAACATCATACAACATTTGAAATAATGCATGTACAACAACACATAATTAATCACTGAATTCTGCATTATATTAAGATTTGATGTTTAGTTGGGGAGCCTTATATATCTGTGATTTTTTGCATGTTTGTATGCATGCATACAATCATACAAACACAAGCATACATGTAAACATTCATAGAAACACAAGCATATATGCATGTATTCATATAAACATATACATACATATACATTGCAGAAAATCTCTGATATACATTACAAATAAATTTTAAAAAACACCTAAATGTGTCACTATTAACATTTAAATAAAACTATTATATCATTCAAATCCGCTCAAAAGTCAATGGGTCTAATTCACGTTGGCACCTTAAAAAAATAATTTTCGTGCCCATTAAAAATCACTCCTACATATTAATCTCCTTACTTTAGCATCAGACACCAAACACATTACACCCCAATTAATCTTCATTTGGAGTCCGATTTAAGCATATGACTAATGTTTTTTTTGGTGGGTACCCCATTATTTTCCATCATTTTACTGCGTACTCTCTCTGGAAGGTTCTCATGGTGATGGAAGACATATATATATGTATGTGCATACATACATACATACATACATAAATATATACACACATTCATATATATATATATATATGTATGTATGTACATACATATATACATACATTCATATATATATATGTATACATACATACATACATATATATATGTATGTATGTGCATACATACCATACATATATATATACATATATATGTGTGTGTGTGTATGTATGTGCATACATACATATTGTATGAATACACATACATACTGTATGAATACACATACATACACACATATATATATGTGTGTGTATGTATGTATGTGCATACATACATTATATATATATATATATGTATGTACGTATTTATACATATACATGCACATACATACATACATACATACATTCATTGACCAGATTGATATATATGTTTGTATCTTGGGCTTATCCTTTTCGAAATACAAACAATGGTACTGGTTAATCATTTTCTTCTGCATTTTATTGAATTTGTAAAAGAATGTGTACAATGTGCATACATACATACATACATACATACACATATATATGTATGTATGTATATGTGTATGTATGTATGTATGTATGTATGCACATACATACATACATAAGTACATACATACATACATATGCATACATACATACATACATACATACACTTTGAAAGGAGAATGATGTTTGTTGTTACCTCATAGCATGGATAGACAACTTTATATATACATACAGACATACATAAATACATGCAATGTGGGAGAAAAAAATAGCACCATGACCCACAAAATCAAGTAGCACATGACGAGAATGCATGTAAGAGGAATGATTTATTTCATAAACAAGCAGTAATAATTTTTCAATCATTGAATGAACCCTCCATGGGTCATGAAAAATGCAAAAGAAAATGATTAACTAGTACCATTGTTTGCATTTTCAAAGGATAGTTAAAGGAAACAGACATATATATCATTCTGCTCAATGAACAAGAGACAACATACACATAATTTGTAAATGAATGTATAAAACATTGCACAGATTCATTTACAATTTGAAACACACTGCTTAATGTGTGTTTTACAGGTATATATATATATATATATAAATAACATTGTACACATTCTTTTATAAATTCAATAAGATGCAGAAGAAAATGATTAACCAGTACCATTGTTTGCATTCCCAAAGGATAGACAAATGATACACACATATATATCGATTTTCTGAATGAACAAGAGACACAAAATGTAAAATGACAAATATATGTATGTTGGCCTGCTGTATGTGCAATGGAATGTATACAAATATAAACAAATGCTAGTCTGTTGTATTGGATAGCCAAAGGAAACGTATTGAAATGCTAGTCTCTTGTATTGGACAGCCAAAGGAAACGTAGAAAATGATATAAAATAATTGTTGCAAAACTTAGGAGAATTCGTTTTGTAGAACTTGTAAAGACAACAAAAAAGACCTCTCATTTACTTATAAAGTAAAGTACAAAGACAGTGCATAAATATAAATGTTAAATGAACAGTTCATGAAAGTAAGAAGACACTGCATAAATATAAATGTTAAATGCATAGTTCATGAAAATAACTATAAGTAGAATGTGTATAAAGTACCAACCTGAAACTGCAAAGGAATGTGCAGAGGATGCAGAGAATAAGTTGTCACAGCTTGTGCAAAGGATGCAGAGAATAAGTTGTCACAAATAACAAATGAAACTGGTTGCTTTCCCCCTCTTATTTAGGAATTCGAATGTGGCAATTGAATGCATTGAATTTGGTTGTTGAGTTTGAAATTTGAATTTGTTTGAAAAAATGAATTTGTAGATTCCAGTACATAGGTTTTTAGAGATGATATGAGTGAATTATGCATTATATTTGGATTTGATGTTTATTTGGGGAGCCTTACACCTGTATTTAATTGTGCAGGTACCTATAGGAAATGAAATAAATACATATATCTTCCAGGGAGTGTGTGGAAGACTGTGCATTTCAAATCCCATAGAGTTAATAGGAGATTGTGATTATGTCATGTAAAGCACCATTAAGTGTGCATGTGTAGTTGTAAATAAAATGTAATGAGGGACAAAATTTTGCAAGTGGGGGTGTTTGTAATAGTAAATTTTTTAAATTAAATTGTAAATGAGCCTTTTTATGTGCAAGTTGACTTTATTTATAAATGAAAAAGCATGTTTAGTTGTCTATTATGATTGCTGAGTTACTCATTGTGTTATGAGTAGCTATTGGTGTTGTTGTAATTTTTCATTTGTTCAAATAAAGTTTTGTACTGGGTCAAAGTTAAATTTTTTTTGGGGGGTGGAGTGAGCATGGAGGTGATGGTTATTCAATGGGGGGTGGTAACTAGGTCTTCTCCCCTATATGCAGTTCATTCTCAGGCATGATCTTATGGTAGTTTCTTCAGTTTAGAAACAAATGTAGTCATGTGATGGAGGAACCTCTGTTGCTTCAGATGTTTGTTTGTGAATACATCATTTCAACTATATATCCTCAAAGAAGCATAAACCTATTAGCCATGATTAGAAACCGTTTGTGAAGAAATAGATGCACTACTACATGCAACCTTTTTGAAGTACTCCATTAAATGGTATGCATGCTTTATCTATGCTTCAATTCATGGTCGCCACTGGATAATAGTCATCCCCTTATCCTTTATATCTTTTGAAATATATACCATAGCTCCATTATGCCATCGGCACAGTGAATGCTAGCAAAGAGCAGATGCTTGAAATTTTCTATAGAGCCCTCTTAATACTTCTATTGTGAAATATCTCTTTGAGGCATTCTGCTATATAGTTCACATGCCTTCCACATTTTTGTAGACATGCCTAGAACCCTCTGACAGAAATCCCTTAGTATTTGTGCTTTTATTTCTTTATTATTTATATGTAAGAACTCATCTACAATCCTTTCATAAATCAATTAAGAATACATAGGAGTGACTATGTCCATGGGGCGATCTAGTGGAATAAGTTTATTAACCTTCAAAATTTTTGCATTGGATGACATAACAAGTTGTTCAAGTGGCATGATACTTAGTATCTCTGCAACAATTGCCACACACCATAGGCTATAAGAGGAACAAAGAATAGTCATGTCCACGGTGAAGCTTTATCATCAATAGTGGGCTACAAGAATCCAAGACTATTTGTTCAATGTGCATCAATAGGAAATATACTTGGAGTCCACCGTATAACAAATAATACAATCCTTGGGAGAAGATGTATCAAACCACTGAGAATTTTGTCAAAAGAGCTAAATACAATACTGTATCACCAAACAATTATTGCCCAAGCCAAGGGACCTTTGCCTATCCTCTTATATCACCTTTAATCAAAAAAACTTTTGTGAGTAACAGCATTAGGAAGCAATTTCAATTTATTCCTCCTCGGGGTTGCCTTTAGCCATAATAACATCATTCCTTGGATTGCATAGCTTTGCCTAATTCATCATTTCACAAAGGCCTTGAATTATGACCTTTCCAGTTAGGATACTTGGAGTAGAGTTTTTATCCTTCTTTTATTTCCACAACATTTAACAATTCTTCACAAGTTCCACATTGTCCTTTTGTAGAGAGCACATATAATAGTATGGTAGAATTGCACCCATATAACTTTATTCTTGTTAAGAGTTCCAAAGTTTGGTCTGTTATGCTTTTCTCACATAATCCTCTAGTTAAATTGGTGCATTGAGAGCATAAACTCCAATAATTGAACTTCATGACACTTCACCCCTTTCAACTATTCCATCAAAATGCATCTTAAAGTGAAGTGGGTATTCAACAAAATTTTGTTTATGATCTCTTTTCATTGATAAAATGGATCAAGTAGCCTTTAAAATGAGTTTGGAAAATTGCTCAAAACTCCTCCAATTTGCAAATTTGTAAAAATATCAAATCACTTCTTGTGAAGTTGTAACTTGGGGGATTGGTCCATTTTGGATTCATGAGCATGTGTGCAAAGTGGCTTTTCATCAAGCTTCGTTGTTTGCAAAATATCAAGCCTCCAATTTGACCTTTTGTGACAATTTTCTAGAAATGCATATGCAAAAACTGTGTGAAACCATTTTGCTTTTGGCTTTGAAAAAATAAAAAATGATGTCTTGAAGCTCTAAAGATTGACATGGAAGTACATCGAGATAGGGAAAATTATAGGCACCAATCAGTTCGTTATGATCATCATCCATTTGCTTAATATTTACCCTCAAAGTTGACCATTTTGACATAATTTTCACTGTACTGACATCAGATTTTTTGAAAAACCCTTCGACTTGTCGCTTTGATAATTTATCAAATCCGATTGTATAGAGTTGAAAACTGACGTGCACACTCGCATATGTCAAATAAACATACTTGCAATGTGATTTTGAATGAAATTGCACTGGCTTCAAATTTTGATTTTTCAAAGTAGGCTCTCCGAGTAGATTTCACAATTGTGTTTCTGAGCATTGTGTCAAAATTTTGAACATGGCACCTTCAAATTTTGCAAAAAATTGAAGGTTCCAACAAACCCTACATCCAATAATTTCTTTAATTTTGCCTTCACCAATAGGGAAATGTGGGGATGCATTTTTCTCAAATTTTGCTTGACTGGTTTAATTCTTGAAGGAAGGGATAAATGATGCATGATGAGATCCAAGTCTATTCTTGGCATGTCTGCATATGACCAAGAAAATTTGACTTGTTATTCTTCAAAGAACTTGATAAAGTTAGGTTTTTCCAATTTTGTCATGATTCTGCTAGATGGAGAGTTTTCACTGTTTCTACATCGCCAAGATTGATTGATTGTGTTGGCTCGATCAAAACTTTGGATCTTTCCTGGAAGTGCTCTAGGAAAATCTCAAATTTCCCAGCCTTTGACACCTCATAGAAGTTTTCATCGTCGGATGCGCTCTTTGTTTTTATTCTTTCTTGATCTGATATTGCCATGGAATGGTTTTCACCATCAGATCCTTCTTTTGTTTCATTCATTTTGCAGCTGGGAAATTTGGCACTCCCCTATTTGGAAGCTTCGTTATGACGTTGAATGGTGGAACCCATTTCAGGAGTAACAATGCAGAGGAAATTGACAATGGCCTCATCGATTGAAAAGGTGGGGATATCAATAGGATCAGTTTGGTCCCAATCTATGAGTTTAGGATGTACCAATGGTAGGGGATTGTCAGATGGGTTTAGGTTAGAGGTTGTAAGGGTCCTAATGGAAACATTGTTGTCGAACAATACCATGGTAAAGTCAAGGTCTGTGATGTTACTCTCTTTCGCGTGATCCATCTCGCTAGGAGTTTGGTTGTCTTCACTTGAGCCATCGATATCTTGCGATCCTAATTCAAATGGTCATAAACTTGAGCTTTGTCCATCCTCAAGTGTGGGGGTATACCTGTGTACCACATCAATGTCCTTATCATGACATGACTCTTCTGACAGTGAATCCCATTCATATTTATTAGAATCAGTTTCATAGTGATCACTTGCTTGGAGTTGTAGGATCCTTTCAACAACCTTCTACTTTTGGTCCTCCTTTGTTTCTTCGTCCTTCTGACACTCTTTATAACCCAACCCTATTTTTTCTTTTGGATTTCTTATAATGGGTTGGATGGATTCTATGATACCTTCTTTCCTTTTACCAATAGGCCCTTGTCCATCATATCCCATTTTTTCCAAGATTGAGAATCCTTTGCCATATTGAGTGGTTTGGACATTAGCCATTGCTGCTTGAGAATTTATGTCATCCTTGTAGAGCCAATTTAAAATATCCTTGTCATCAGATTCCTCTGCTTGATTGCTTGCTTTTATGAGTCGACCATCAAAAAGTGTGATAGGTTGTAAGGCTAATTGTGATGAGGTTTATGGTTGACCATGGGATTTTGGTGAAATTAACTGTAAGAGGCAGAGGGATTGTTCAATAGAATATTCACCTACACCTTTGTCTTTGACTTGGACTTTCTTCTCAAACTGTTTGGCCAAAGTATCGAGCCGGGCTTCAAGATTGATAGATGCAAAGGGGTTAGGTTCTTCCTTTTTCTCAAGCTGTTTGGATGAGGAACTTGGGTGGTTTCCTTCATTGTAGGATGTGGCTAGCAATTTCGATAATGGATTTACTTGACTTGGATTATTGGAGGTGTCAGAGGTGGAATCAGGAGCTTCTCGGTTATGAGGCACAAACACATCCTGGAAAACCTTAAGGGTATTACAATGTTAGGGACTATTGGAATCAGCAGGAATGGAAATTTCTTGCCCATTGCAAGGAAATTTTAGACACTGATGGTATGTTGAACGTACAACCCGCATTTCATGGATCCAAGGATGGCCCAAGAGTATATTATATGTCAAATCTTTATCCAAAACTTGGTAAACCACATCTTTTTGAATTGGCCCTACTTGAATTTTTAATACAATCAATCCCTTTGAAGCTCTTTCCTCATCATCATATGCTTTGATGGTGATATTTTTCCTTGCATCTATTGCATTTTTAGAGAACCCTAGTGCACAATTTGTTTTAAAGTGCATATATTAAGACCGACTCCTCCATCTATTAGGACGCACTTGACATGACTTTTATGGATTAGGACCTCAATATGGAGTGCTATTCTATGAGGATGGGTGAGAGATACATCATCATTTTCAGAAAAGGATAAGCAATGAGGTGCAAGTAAATGTCTCACCATGGCTTGGAAAGTGTAGACTTCCAAATCATTTGGTACTGTTGTATCAACTAGGGCCTTTTCCAAGATCTCTTTGTGGGTGGGTGAGATTTTAAAGAGCTCCAATATTGGTATTTGCGTGGGGATCTTTTGGAGCTGGTCAATAATGTTGTATTTAGGAGATGAAGCATTAGGTGTTTTAGAAGTGTTTCCTTTTAGAACATATTTGGTTTGTGCCCTTGTGGTCATGTTTACAGGTACACTGTCTTGTTTTCCTTTGATCTTGATGACAATAATTTGATTACATGTTGCAACCATGTCTTGTTGGGTATTATGGGCTTGATTAGAGAGGATGTTGGTGTCATTGATTGGATGGTTTGTTGCAACAAGATCTGGTGTGTTATTGATTTCGATGTCATTTGTGTGATCTTCAACAATTGAGATATGAAAGATGGTGTCGTCATAAACATAGTTCACACCTTTTCCTTTGCCATTTGTGTTAGAATATTCTCCTTTAACATAATTTGGCAAAGGGTTTTTGAATACCGCATGATCGGTGTTTGCTTGGGATTCTTCAATTTGTATGACCTTATTGTCAATCAAGTATTGTATCTTGTGTTTTAATTGCACGCAAGTATTGGTTAGGTGACCTTTGCATCAGTGAAATTCACAAAAGTGGGCCTTGTTCCACCATGATGATTTAACTTTGGGTTCAAACCCTCGAGTGTCAGGTAGAGTAATGAGATTTTCCACAATAAGTTCTTTTAATGCGGATTCATATGATTGACCCAAAGGCATAAACTTTCGACGATTGTTTGTTGTTTGATATGGTAAGGTCCTGGATGTTGTGTTTCTATGATATTTTTGAGTATTTCCTTGGTTGGTATTTTGGTTGTTGCTCTAGTTGGTATTTTGGGTGGTCTTTTGATTGGTGTTCATGGTGCTTCTTGACAAATTGAAGACCGGTTTAGCATTATGCATTTCAGCAGAGGTATCACTGTCATTATTTTTGTACTTTTGCCAAAATTTTGGTTTGTCATTGTTGGAGGAATTGGATGAATTATTTTCGTTGTAAATTTTCAAAATTCCTCGTTTGACCAAGTCTTCTTCAATCTTGATCCCATTGTTGATCAATTTTTCAAAAGTTGGAGGACATTGTATTTCAAGCCTATAAGTCATGTCATCATTAAGTTATCAATGAATACCTCCATCTTTTCTTTTTCTGGTATGGGACGGGGATACCTTGCGAATAATCTTCTCCACCTTTGCAAGAATACGAGAAATGATTCCCCCTTCTTTTGTTTGACATTGCAAAGGTCCTTAATTGTGATTTCATGTTGAATATTATATGAGTATTGGGTGATAAACTTGTTGACTAATTCCTTAAAATATTTGATCCTTGGAGGTAATTGCGAGAACCATTGCATACATTGCCCTCCCAAAATGTGTGGGAATAATCTCATTAAGTAACTATCTTCATGGGAAAATTCAAGTCTCATAGTTCTAAATTCCCTTACATGATTGATGGGATATGTCTTTCCGTTGTATTTATTGAATTTGGGGAATTCACAATGTTTGGGGAATGGTATCATGTTGATACTTGGATCAAAAGGGTAGGGGCATATATCTTGTATTGAGTACCTCGTAGTGGTTCTAGTTTGCATGTTTTGCATTTTTTGTTGGAGGGTTTGTATTTGTTGTGTTAGGGAATCCATGGGATCATTAGTCTTTGTTTCTGTTAGAGTAAAGGTCTTAACTTAATTATGTTGATTAAGTTATCTTTATTCCCTTTTTAAGATTTCACGTTAGTTTGCATAAAGTGAAATTTAATAATTATATTAATTATTAAATGTTATCCTATTAGGGCTTCTATTAGGGTTTTTCTTATTAGGGTTTTATTTGGGTTTGCATGATCTCCTTTTTATAAGGATTGATCTCATTGTATTTCATATCAATTCATTCTCTCATTCTCTTTGATATATACATTTTCAGTTTTCAGAGAACCCTTGCTTGTTTGTCTCCATCTCTTCTTTTGTGACAAGTTATTTGCATGCAGGTGATCTTCGGGGTTTGTGGTGTTGTATTTTCTCAACTCCTACATGGTATCAGAGCTCCTGACCTGTTGCTTCCTGTTCTTGTTTTAAAGATTTTTGGAGCTTTACGGGTTTGGGGTTTGTTTTCTTGATCCAGGGCATACTTGCAATTTTGAAGCATTTTTAGCTCAAACGGACCTTGCCATTGCGTCGGCAGCGGTCCAAAACCCCTAAATCAACTGTCCATTCATCAATTTTGGACAAAGTCAAAATTTGAGGCAAATTTTTTTTACCTGAGCGGCCGTACGACCCACCTAGGGCCGGGTATGATTTTGCAGAATAAAAAAATATTTAATTTTTTATGTTCTACATATTTATTCTTTTCGGGCTATTTGCAAAATAAATATTGTATGGGCATATATTTTATTTCGGTGGCAATTTATTCGGTGGTTTGATTTTTTTTATATTCTACGGACTGTATTTTTGGTACCATCGTACCCCTATCACATCACTGACAATGATAGATTTGTCGGCCCGTCCACCGATCGCCGTACCATTTGCGGCCCCACCGATTTTTCTTCCCTGCTAACCATTCCTTCCACTGGTGCTCCATTCTCCTGGCCACCGCTTCCCACCACCGGCCATCACCGATGTTGAATTCCCGAGCCCCCTCTGCTTTCTACCGTAGTCACATCCACGCCCGCGGGTTCTTCTGCAGGGGGCTCCACCCTAGGGGTGGTGCCACTGCCTCTTGCCACCTCCGCCCAGCCCGCCCGCCACCCGCCTAGTGGCGGGTTTCTTTTTTTGCATTTGTGTAGCCCGCGGTCCTATGGCAGACTGAGAGCTAGCGCCCAGGAGCTCCATTTTTGCGCCTACTTAGCCTTTGATGTACCCCAAAGTGCCCTAATCCAGCTATTTTTTTCTTTTTGCCATAACTTTTCGTCACGGCGTCGAAAATTAGCAAACAAGATATTGCTCGAAAGCTGGCGATCCCAATTTTCAAATGCAACAGTTATTTTTCAGTGATTTTTCCGTTGGTGCATTCTACAGCCAATTGAAGACAAAGGGGATTTTTTCAGTCTCAAGCTCATAACTTTTGATCATTTCTCCATTTTTCGCAATCTCAGTGGCATTGGAACCGTATTTCAGAGCTCTTCAGTTTTATCCATGCATTTTTTCCAGATTTCACTTCAAGTATATTTTATTCAGTTATTTATGTTTTCACACTCTGGTGGATTACCTGGACATATTTGCTCTTAGAAACTTTTTGTTTGCATGGGATGCTTTGTTTTTGGTTGTTCTTCATGTATTTGTAGATTTTTCCTTTTTGGACATTTTGAGCATCATTTATAAGCTATCTTTTATGTAAACGCACTGAGATAAAGTGCTACACTATTGTACATGCATCTTTTGGGGATTTAGCACATAAGGTTGTGCCATATTTTGTACTCGCACTGTTATTATAAAGTGCCATGAGGGGTTGTGTAGTTTGCCTTTGTTTTACCATCACATCCTTGTCTGGTGAGTATCCCTCCATGACGACAGTGAATCCATATCATGGGGGGTTGTGTAGTTTGCCTTTGTTTGCCATCACACCTTTGTCCGATGAGTGTCCCTCCATTACGACTATGGATCTATATGATTCTAGCCTCATGCATGTGTGCTTTGTTTTGCACACCACTTTTTCAGTTGCAGGTGCTTTTCTTGTGCACTTTTAGATGTTGTTTCTTCTCCTTCATGCACTACAGGGTGTTTCACATCATTTCAGTGGATCTGTCAGGCTCTCCCAGTTTAGCATTATGGGGGGGTTATTATACTATTCATGCTAATTCTTCCTTGGTTTTGCCTTGGAAGGAATCTTCCATTCTTAGTTGATCAGTGTTTCAGACTATTGGTTCTTGTGCCATCTGTATCTTCGTTCCAGGTGTTTGCCTTTGTTTGCCATCTGATTCGAGTAGTGTCATATGGGAACTTATGCAGATTGTTGTCTTCTCGTTCTTGATCATCCTATCTTTAGCGGAAGCTCTTCAACACCATAGCAGTCATGTTTTGACAGTTGTTTGCAGCTTCTTCTGCTTTAGTGATGTTTCTTTTTTGGCCTTCTCCATCTTTTTTTGGAGTAGAGCTTTTTCCCATGAGGTTTTTTCTATTTATCCTCTTTATAGAGATTTGGTTGTATTTGGGTACTTGATCTAGCCTAGTTGCCGGGACCCATGTTTGCCTTCTTGCATTGTAGTTACCTTTGCTTTCTTGCATTTGTTTGTAGCTTCACTATTGCTCATCTTAAGGGGGGGTGTTAGAGTAAAGGTCTCAACTTAATTATGTTGATTAAGTTACCTTTATTCCCTTCTTAATAATTATATTAATTATTAAATGTTATCCTATTAGGGCTTCTATTAGGGTTTTTCTTATTAGGGTTTTATTAGGGTTTGCATGATCTCCTTTTTATAAGGATTGATCTCATTGTATTTCATATCAATTCATTCTCTCATTCTCTCATTCTCTCTGATATATACCTTTTTAGTTTTCAAAGAACCCTTGCTTGTTTGTCTCCATCTCTTCTTTTGTGACAGGTTATTTGCAAGCAGGTGATCTTCGGGATTTGTGGTGTTGTATTTTCTCAACTCCTACAGTTTCCTTTCTCGATTCAATTGGTATTTCAGTTTCTATCTTCTTAGGATTTTTTTGCAATTTTGTGATATCAAAATCATCGGGTAGTTTGACTCCTTTGTTTGCTAACATCAAAAGGTATTTCTCACCCTCTTTCTCAAAAATCCTCTCCATGAATTTATGAAAATTGGGGTCTTGTTGGGCTTGTTCTATGGTTTCATTTTTTATTTCTTCTATCTCCTCTTGACGAATTCTGAAAAAGGGATTCTCTTCTCTTTCAGCCATGGTATTTTTATTTTCGATTTCCTTTTGTTCAAGTTTTCACTTTTGCAATCTTGTTTAGACAGGCATACAAGTGATGAAAATTTTCTAAACGTTTGACCAAAGTTTGGGAGTGCCAAAAGGATTGGTTAGAATCTGATTAAGCAAGCTTTATTTGGGATGAAGGATGATGAATCTTGATGAAGGATGATAAATCTTGATGGTGAAATGCAGCTGCTAAATCAGAAATGGGTGTGATGAGGAGGAACTTTTGAATGTTTAATCAACGATTAGACGAGAGATTTTCACTTGAAAATGTTTGTTTCCACAAGTTTGAGATTCTTATTTCTCTATTGTATCAACTAATTTGGATGGTTGGAGTATTGTATTGCTAGTTGTGGAATGTAAGAATGACGAATGGGTTGACTATGATTATGCCTTTGTGAAAGAGCTCTTTGTTGATAATAAGCTTGTGAATATAAAGGATCTAAAGAAAAATTATCAGTATATCCTCTATCAAAGTCATGATATCTATGGATGAAATTTTGATAGTCAAGCAAGACCTTCCTACTTTGGTACAAGAAGCATCTCCTTTTCAAAAGTTTCTTGTAGATAAGTTGTTTCTTTGGTTTCCTGATTCTTTATTAAGGGATTTCTTGACAAATGTTGTTGATTTTCAATCCCTTAACATAAAATGATGTTGGTTTCAACAAGTTGAAAGAAAATTTAGGACAAGGAAAAGATGTTGTTTAAGAAGGAATCCCTAAATTGAATGTCAATTGGTAGATGGGAGGTCAATTTTATCTTTCTATTTGCAGATTTATCGAATGTGCTAAAATAGTGCCCAAATGCACCAAAACTCAGATGCGCTATAGAATGGTACAAATGTGCCATGGGAAGGGCTGGATGCACCAGAATAGGTAATGGATGTGCTATAAGAACAAATGAATGTGTTGCAAGATGGCACAAATGGGCTATAATAGAGGAGGGATGCGCTAAAACAACAAATGGATGTGCTAGTTTATGACAGCGATGCGCTAACACAATAGAGGGATGCATTAAAAGATACAAGCTATGCACTAAAACAATTAATGGATGCACTGATCTAGAAAATGCTTTCTAGTTTTTGGCAGTTTGACTGATTTTCTTAGTTTCAGCAGTGAATTTTTTGGACTGTTTGGTTCGGATTTTCTTCTAAATCAATAGTTGAACATGTTTGTGTGATTTTTGATTGTATATTGGTTTAAAAATACATTGGTAAAGACACATCAAACAAGCTAATTCCTATTTTGTGTAAGACAATATTCTTTTGGATTCCATGCGGATTTTACTCCAACCACACTTATTCTTAGCAGGTGATTTAGAAGCTTGGCCGCACAGGATCCCCTTTACAGTGCACTCACTTCTCGAGCCAACGAAGCTTCAAACTCCCATGAATCTCCCATGGCAAGTTTTTCACCTCTACTAAGAACTGCGAATGTGGATGCCTTGGCAACGACCGTTGCTGTACCAAAGATATATAAGGGTAATTTTTTGGCTTACTAAAACAAAGGGGTTTTAGTAGGGGCATTTCGTTCATGGGGGATCATCCATGCAGAAAGAGACCATTGTTTCCTTTCTTTTTGGAACAATCCTCATGATACTTGAACTTTCCTCGAGTACCCACATTTATTTCCCGAGTGGAAGTCGCTTGGATTTAGCGTGTTCTCGGTTGGGTCATTCTCTCCTTTCAAAGTGGGGAGGCAGGTCCTCTAAGGTTTAAAATGCAAATAAAATGAATGGGTCTGGATTTTTGATCACCCAGTTAAGGGGAGAGCATACACGCCTACCATTCCAAACACAATAAGCATGGTGTAAATTTATCCTTCCTAGTTATGCTAGATTCCTAACTTAACCAAAGAAAATGACAACTAGATTTAACCCTACAACCAATTTTTTAGTAGTTTCAGTCCATTATTCTTTGACAACATTCTTTATTTGTTTCAACAAGGTCTCTGACTGCGTGTAAGGTTCCTGCAAAACAAAAAAAACATAGATTAGTTTCAGGAATCTGGAAAATTTTCTACAAAAACCAAATGCGCCATTACAGTAACCGAATGCATTGAAACTCATACCAAACATGCTAAACTACTGAATGCACTAAAAGAGAAATCAAATGCACTAAATGATAAACTGAATGCGCTAAACTAGAAAAGCACAGAATAAAATTTAAAGCCCCCTGATGCGCCGAAAGAATAGTTGGATGCGCCGAAACAGTCACCCGATGCGTCAAAACAAAAGTCGAATGCGCCAGAAGAACTGCCAGATGTTCCGAAATAAGAACTTAATGCGTTGAAACAGAAGCTGAATGCGCTAGAGAAAAAATCAGATGCATCGTTTCAAAATCTTTGACGGAACCTGCAGAGAAAAACTCAACAAAAATTAGATTAAAGATGCCAATTTATGTGTGGTGAAAATATGTGTATCAATATGATAGAACAAAACACACATCCATGCAATGTATTACATAAAAGAAATAGAAATAGCAAAATTAAATGACTACAACTATCCTTTCAAATCATTCCATGGTTCTCTAGTCTTAAGGACCTCCAAAATTCATGCTCTCAGATCTATTAAATGTTGCACATGAACCTACAAAGATGACAACCTAAGAAATGAGAAGATATTGTGAAATGCAAACTACATGCCTACATCACTATGTTTTTGTATTTTTGATGCATAAATACTAAATGTTCTATGATGAAGTACTGATTGCTCAAATGATGCTAAAATTGATAATGAAAATCTAATAGTAATGTTGTATAAAAGATGCAATGAATAATCTACTAAAATTGAAATTGCCATAATAACTCTAAATGAACTAAAATACTAAACACTAACTACAATGCTCTCAAATTGTATTAAGAATTCTGCAACATAAGTTTGTAAAAATCTCCTTATGAAAAGTTATAGAAATGCCTTCTATTTATAGATTTTTCCAGGCTCAAGATGATGTGGCAGTGATGGACGATCGAGATTGTGATCCTGAAGAATCAGTGGTGGAGCACAAAGAGGTTGGAGAGAATTAGGGAGATGGTTCCCTTCAAGAAAACACCTTGCCAATTGTTGAAGAGAATCAGAGGAAAGAAGAAGCCATGTGTCCAAGGTGGTTTCAAATTTGTTGCAAGTTTGTTGATGATAATTCACATTTTACAATTTAGAAAAATCAATTTCATGTGACACATGGTGAGGTGGCAGGTGAGTTGGAGGTGGTTAGAAGAAATATGGAGACATGTGCCAATTTGAATTTAAAAATTAAAATTTAAATGGAAGAGGGAAATTAATTAAATAAAAAATTATTTAATTTGTGGATTTAATTAATTTAGGAGGAAAATGATTTTTGGAAAAGGAAGAATTAAGGTAATGAACCATATAAATAAATTTATCAATTTATTTATAATAGTAGAAGAATTAGGATTTATTAATTAAATAACATGTATTTAATTGATTGTGCTCCAGACCATTTTTATGTGCATACAATTAGAAGTGCCACTTGCAATTACAACATTTGAAAAATTCCATTTTCAATTGTGCTTTGATGTCCATGTACATACCCTCTTACAAATCTCCCATTTCTTTGAGGCATTTTCCCCAAATTTTCACATTTCTTGTCTATGCTTTCACACTTTGGATACTACAAGGAACTTCAAATCACATTACATCAAGTTAGGACAGTCCTAACCAACCTATGAAAATCCTAATAAATTTATGATATTCCTAATGAACCTATGACTATCCTAATAAAGTTATGATAGTCATAATGAATATATGACCATTTTAATGAAGTTATGAAAGTCCTAATGAACTTAAGACCATCCTAATGAATCTACGACTATCCTAATGAACCTAGAATTGTACTAATAAAGTTAGTCCTAATGAACCTTCTAACCATCCTGTAGAAGTTGTGAAATCCAACTTCACAAACCCCGAAGATCACTTGCATGCAAATAACTTGTCACAGAAGAAAACATTGGAGACAAAAAAGCAAGGGTGCTTTAAAATCTAAGAATTGTATTAATCGGAGAGAGGTAATAATATAATGATCAATCCTTAAGAAAGGAGATTGTGCAAAACCTAAAAGTAACCCTAATAGGAAGACATTTAATAATTAATATAATTATTAAATGTCACAATATGCAAACTAAAGTGAGATCTTAAGAGAGGAATAAAGGTAACTTAATTAACATAATTAAGTTAAAACCTTTACTCTAACACCCCCCCTTAAGATGAGCAAGAGTGCAGCTACAAACATGTGCAAGAAAGAAAAGGTAAGTACAATGCATGAAAGTAAACATGGGTCCCGACAACTAGGCCTGATCAAGTACCCATTTACAAAAGCAATGCAAACTAAATGAAATGGGGTAAAGGAGAAAACCCAATGGGAACAAAACTCCTCCCCAAAATAGAATGCAAAGAAAGGAATATGATGTACTAATGAAAGAAGGATAGGAGGTGGATTACATGATACCCCCATAGACAACTTCTATCATATAAGTACATGTACAATGATCTCCATAGGAGAGATAGAAAGAGAGAAGAAGGCCCCCCCACAATGAAGAAACTCCTATCACAATGGTAGATGCTTGATGTAGATTCCAAAAGGATATCCTGAAGCGGAAAATGATATTCCTCCCCTTGGAAAGAAATGGATCCAAAGGATGATGACAAAGAAACCCTGTGAAGAGTGATGAACCAATCTATCTTAGGATGTGTGCCATCATATGATGCTGAGGAATCTCTTTGTCTGAACTGAAACAAATGATGTCAAATCCAAACTAATGTGGAGAATCCTAAAATGCAACCTTTGAATGCACTGATAATGGTGGGCGTACAGTGATAACCTGACTGTCAAAGTAGAGGGGATGAATGTCCTCATAAGAATCCTCCAAATCTGCAATATAGGACTCAACAAACAAGAAAGATATGTCTGCAACATAAGAGTCCAAAGTAGCTATGTCTAGAAGATGTATGATTCCCCACTGCACTGAATCAGGAACAATAGGAGATGCTGATGAAGTCTCAGTTTGAAGAGTTGGAACTGTGAGACAAGCCTCTAATCCATCAGAAAATGTAAGGGTGTCTAAATACTCAATTTCCTCTAAGGTATCATGATCAAAGGGTGTATTCTCTCTCCAAGCAATGGGTAAGAGATAATCTAAAGTAGGATCCTCTGGGAATGGAGAGAGATTGGGGTCTCCATAGATTTCCCAAAGACATGTCCAAAGTGGGTGAGGACAATCAATGTCCGATATAGCCAACACAGTGTCATGATCAACACTAGACAATATAAGTCCTACTATGTGATTTCTAATGATATCCCATGCTAATTTTCCCTCTGAAGTGGCTGGTTCAGGTATGAGATCATACAAATAAGGCAAAATATAAAGCCACCTACAATGTGTAAGTATGCCCTTTGCCCATGATTCATAATTACCTCGTTCCAAAATTACAACTGAAGGGTTAGTAGAAAAACCCATGATAACTCTTCAAATTAAAAAATTAGAGACTAATGATCTCAGAAAAGATAAATCATATTAATCTAACCCATTCAATGCAAACAAAACCCATGTAGGTGCCAGAATGGCCAACTAATTGAGCAAAGTGTAAAAACACACAAAGATGAATAAAATTTACTTGGTAAATTATCTGATCAAATAGACTATATATCTAGAAAGATCACTGCAACACATTTCTAATGCCTATTTGTTTGCGCAAAACGGAGCTCAGACGCAAAAGATACGCCCCCGGGAGTGAAAAAAATAAGTTCTCACTTTGACTGGCAAAAAATACTTTAAAACGGAAAGATCAGAAAAAATCACTAATACCACTGGAATGGCGCTAGAACCAGCTTTCCGGTGATATCTCATTTTCGCAAAACAGAGATCGTATGCAAAAATACGCCCAATTTCGTGCAAGCAGCTCCAAATTGTCCAATAGACCCTCTTGGCCCTCAGGGGCTAAAAAAAATAGGCCCCTGGTTCTATCAGCAACCAGGGGCTAGCGGCCAGGGGTTAATGTCGAAGCCCTTGGTCACAAATGTGATGTCGGGCTGGTGCTAGAGTGGCCGCTCAGGGGGCTGGGCGCTTAGCGCCTCGACGGAGCCCTCGGTCGTCAATATGATTGAGGCTTGGAGCTGGGAGCTCATGAGGGTTTCAACCGGCGATTGCAATGCAAGAGGGCGGCGACGGCGGTCGGGTGGTCGCTAGGTGGCGAAACGGTGGTCGATGGGCTGAGCGGTGGTAGCGCAATCTTTAAAACTGGCAGTGTTTTTTGATTTAAATTTTTTTTTTTGCTAATTTTCTTCATCGAAACTCGTGCTGGGGAGGCGTACAGCCTCTCTGGGAATTTTTTTTGCCTCTCCGATCAACTTTGTCCAAAATGGATAAATGAACAGTTGTTTTGGGGGTTTTGGGCTGCTGCGGACTCAATGGCGAGGTCCGTTTGGGCTCAAAATGCTCCGATCAAACAAGTGATGCCTTGGATAAAAAAAACAAACCCCAAACCCTCAAAACTCCAAAATGTTCAGAAGACGAACATGAAGTAGTAGGTTTGGAGCTCTGATACCATGTATAAGTTGTGAAAGATCACCTGCATGCAAATAACTTGTCACAAAAGAAGACATTGGAGACAAAAAAATAAGGGTGCTCTGAAAGCTAAGAACTGTATTAATCAGAGAGAGGTAATAATACAATTATCAATCCTTAAGAAAGGAGATTGTGCAAAACCTAAAATTAACCCTAATAGGAAGACATTTAATAATTAATATAATTATTAAATGTCACAATATGCAAACTAAAGTGAAATCTTAAGAGAGGAATAAAGGTAACTTAATTAACATAATTAAGTTAAAACCTTTACTCTAACACATCCTAATGAATTTATGATAGTTCTAATGAACTTATGACCATCCTAATAAAATCATGGTAGTCCTAATAAACTTATGACCATCCTAATGAAGTTATGAAAATTCTAATGAACCTATGATTGTTCTAAGGAACCTATGATTGTCCTAATGAAGTTATGAATATCCTAATGAAATTATGATTGTCCTAATGAACCTATGACCATTCTAATGAAGTTATGACTGCCCTAATGAGCCTATGATTTCCCTAATGAACCTATGATTGTCCTAATGAATTTATTTCCATCCTAATGAACTCATGGCCATCCAAATGAAGTTAAGACTACCTTAATAAACCTATGATCATCTTAATGAAGTTATGATACTCCTAATTTTATGATTATTTTTAGATTTGTGTATGATATTTCTTTACTCTTTAGCACCATGATGAAACTAATATTTATGTCTTATTCATGATACATATAGAATTCTTCATCATGCCAATGAAATAACCAAACACTAATATAAAATGAGTGTGAAGATAAGAATGTGAAGAAAAGAGAAGGAATAAGGAAACTTCATGAAAGTAAGAAATTTAACACCATAGAAGAAGACATGTCAATTCAAGAGGAACATGAAACATTTGATTGATGTAAGAGATATATAGAATTGGTGACACAAAGGAAATAAATAAAAACCCTCTCTACAATGAGAATTTGAATCTAAAATTTGGAGGCACCTCATCTACCACATATAAAGTTGGAGGCACACCATCTACCACATCTCAAATTCAAAGTACATCATCATTCACATCTCAAGTTGGAGGTATGCCATCTTTCACATCTCAAGTTGGAGGCAAGCCATATTTCACATCTCAAGTTGGAGGTAATTCATCTTTCACATCTCCAATTGAAGGTATGCCATCCATGCCATCTAATTTAAATATTGATGAAATTCTCAATGTTGAGGAAACTTTACCTTTGAGAACACCTCCTAGATTTTTGCATAGAAAGCCTAAGTTTTTTATTGATATTGATGAGAATATTTTGAAACTAATGGTTGATAAGATTCCAAAGCATACTTGTTGAAGATATGCTAATAAGATATGGACTTTTTTTTTTGAGAAATTGAATGAAACTGGAAGATGCCAACTATTTGTTGAAATGATGAGAAATCTAAAATTTAGGCCCATTATGAAAATTCTTGGGCTAAGAACATCAGATGCTTCAAGTGAGAAATCTATTTTAAAGAATTTAATGAGTGCATATGGGAGTGCGGATTCCACCTAACACACCAACTATAGTAATGGGATGGAAGATGTCATTACATCAATAATAGTAAGAAATCAAACCAAGAAACTTTGCCTCGTTAGGAAGAAAATCAAAGCATTAAAAATAAGCATCAAAACTCTAATGAGATCCATTTGAAGGCATCAAAGAGTGGAGGACCCATATAACAATGAATTATAGGAATTCTTTGATAGACTCCCATGGAAAGATAAGCTAATCATTGAAGCCTTGAGATCCCTAATTGAAGAATTTTTAAAGAATAGCATAAGGGTATATCCTAATAAAAGAGATGTTTTAAAAGGGAGAAGTGGTAATTGAAACCGTGAGCCACATCCAAATATTTTTTTGGATATGACTCAAACACAATTTTTTGCCAAATTTTTAGAGATGTATCCTCAAAATAAAATTATACAAATATTTTTTGAAATGGTAAATCCTTTTTATGTCAAAATAAATCACACACAGTAACTTGTTTTTGAAGCTCGTACATAATGATTTTCTAACCATTATTATGTCTATCAAGATATATGTGTATATTTTCATACTAATGATGTTTTGCAGGAGTGTAACATACCGACTCCACCTAGTTTCTTCAAGAGAATTCATATTGAGCATTTTATGTGAAAGGTTGGACGGTCAATCATTTTACAAGAATTTATGCTTGGATGGAACATGTGATCATTATGGTGTCTTGCAACATTTTCCAATTTGTGAATGTATGGAGAGTACACATGTAATTGGAAATGAACTAGTAGAATTTGGAAAATATAAGGCAATGACTTACAATATAAAAGATGGTAAAGAAGAAAAATATGTGAATTGGTTAGTAAAAATATTTAGTGTATCAATTTATGTCTATTTTAGAGAGACTATAGTGTACGAGTATGCAATGCATACCTATAGAGCTTGATGGTTGGATTTGCAACTCAAGTTATGCAAGCACATGTTTCCACTTTTTTTAGTTGTCGAATTTGTAGAGAACTACACTCTACAACCACAAAATGAGGTGTAATTGTAGTATTATAACTCCACATAAGTTTCTATATTTGTGCATATAGCATTCATTCAGGAAGGTGACAATATAGAGGATGATAGGAAGATCTTAAGAGAGTACCATTTTTATATCAATGATGATCACACACATTTTACAAAGTTTGTTTAAGGTTTCTTATAGATTTTCTACCATGATTTGGCTAGGAGAATATCGTTTTGTCAAAATATCATATGGTCATATAATTGTGCATCACAATTCAAGAACTCATAGATGCCTTAACATGAGAATAATTAAAGTACAAAGATAATGAAAAGTTGAAAAATGTGAAATCTATCATCGAATGGTGTAACACTATAATGGGTCCAAGTAATGAAGGTAACTCTATAGATTTTTTTTGGTAGATGATACTAACATTGAAAAATATGAGGACTATGTATATTGACAGGATTGAGTGAGCTACACTCTTTTAGAAGCTCTAATATAGGTTCATGAAATATTTATACATGACATAAGGTATGATTTTGTTCTTCATGTATAAATCAAGCTTGAAATGGGTGTGATACAAATAAGTGGGTTGATGAATGGTATACAAGAAGTCTAATCCCACTTGAGATGTCTTGACTCCTTGCAACACTACAAATCATAGAGATGGAATCATAAATTGAATCTGATCACATATCAAATCTAGCTTAACCAGGTAATACATCTACATACATAGTTTAAGAAATTCCTCATTTTGTCTTATTTTGTAGTTTTTTGTAAAGTTGACTTAATTCATCTACTTGGATGTACATATCAATCTAAGATATGCTTATGCAGCTATTACATATGAAGACAATAAAGAGGGAACACATTATTTCTTGTGTCATTATGTTGAGGAAAAAAAGAAAGTGGAGGCCCTTGTTATAGAAGGATAAAATATCGAGTATCTCACAGGGTTAGTGGTTGTTACTAGAACATGGCTTAAAAGGTACCCAATTAAGAAGTCTAATATGTGGTTGTTTGAGGACTTTGACATGCATATGAAGATTCTTCATTACTTTTACCTTGTTGTGGCATCAAATGTTCATTTGATCAAATATAGAAGTATACCATTGAACAAGAACTTATGGAAGGTTCGTGAGTCTGACCATGAGGTAATATTTGACACAATAAAGAGTAGAGCAGATCCACATGGTTCCTTGGATTGATTATAAATGAAAAAATATAAATTCAAGCCTATTTATATATATGTACATGATATTAGAATTGTTTTTTTTTTGTATTCCCTTGTACTTGTTTGTATATGTTGTAGTCTCTCCTAGAGGACCCAAGATACCCTAGTAGGTACTTGGATACAGGAAAAACAACTTGTTGTGCACTTATTCTATTTGTATCATCATTCTTCTCTTTGTTGTTCCTTGATTTTTGACATTTGGGGATGATGCAAAGTGTTGGGGTATTTAGGCCTTCTTCCATGTTGACCCAAATTTTTATTTTTAATTTGTCTTCATGTGTTCCTTCTTCATGATCTGGGGTATTCGAGAATATGATGATGATTCATATCTAATTGTATACAAATGTTGTCGATATGAATCATACTAACCCTGAATATCTTGATCCCCCTATCTCTCTCTCTATTATGTATCTCTTATGATAGGACCCTAAACAACTTGTGTTCCTTTGTGTAACATAAGGAAGGATAGGAACTATCACATTCTTATTACTGATCTTTTATCTCATGTCTCTTTTCAAATCGTGTCTAAATTCAACTATCTTATCTATCATCTAGCATGGGGGCAACCCACTAGGCTCTGTCTTTAAGAATTTTTGTCTCTCTTTTGTGGTTGTCCTACAATAAAGTTTGTAGAAGTCACATGAAGATTGGATTGTCATATGGTCCCTATCATAACAGAACTTTCTACCCATACATATTAGCGTTGTCTTGTGTCTATATAATATTTGATGTCTAAATCTTTTATTTTCACCTAACATGTTTTTTTGTAGCTAACATGTTTGTGGTGATACAACTTAATCATTCTATGTAGGATCGACTTAGGTCTCTTCCTTGAAGGAAAATTTGCATGGATACAAGACTTTTCTTCCCCTTCACATCTTTGGTATAACAATCTCTCCCTTTTTAATTTAGTTTGCATTTCCTCTTGGACACATATGCTCACTAAAGTAGGGGCAAAATTTCATGTCAAAAATTGTACCCCTTGCAATTTTGCATTCCATATGATTTACTCTTTAGAAAAACTAAGATAATTATGCTCTCCCAACTTAAAAACCATTTCTCACCACCTAGCACACCCCTTTCCTCGACTACTAAGTCTGATTTTTTCATGGACCAATGTGTGTCGTGGATACGTCCATGCACCGTGTTAGCATCCCATAAAAAACTATGACTAAGTTGGTTGTTGAGAGGTTACACTTGTCATGTTTTGGAAGTGTAATGCCCTTGACAACCTATAACTGCATTGGGAATTGCTTGGGTTGGCTGTTTAGACCAAAAATTCCCTCTCTTTTGCAAAGAATTCATTCATTCTTGATTGAATCTTCACTCTACATTCTTGAACTTCTCCATTCTTGCTCTCTTGCTCTTGGAAACATAGATACAAATCTTTCTTGTCCATTTTCTATATTTTCTTAAGCAAGCACTATCTTTCTTCTTCTTTCTACACACGTATCTTACAACATGCTCATTTGTGAATTTTAGAGGAAGCTCCATTGTTGCAACACTGGTTCTTCTTCTTGGAAAGTTGTTGTCACCTTGGAGATTTCTTGTTGCTCCTTCATTGCATCAATAGGCCTCTCTTTTGGTGCTTGTATAGGGTGACTCTTCAAGAATCTTTCTTTAGCATTTTATCTCTATCTTTGATTAGCATATGGCATTCTTCATCTTTTTCACATCTTTTTCACATCTATTACTATTTTTATTATTTTTTCTAAGGTTGTCCATGGAGGTCAAAACACTAATACGGGGGTTTGACTAAGAAAAAATCTTAAAAACCCACTCCAACATTTCTCTTTGGTCTTATGTGTGTAGGTGTAGGTGGAAGGATCTCTCGAAGTGAGCTTGAATTCCCCCAGACACTCTTGGTACAATCTTGAACCTTTCCCCTCTTCTTTTGTTTCATTCCTATTTAGTATATTTATTTCAACACCTTTAACTCTCGATGTTCATATTTTACATCTTTGTACACTAGGAAACTTGTACAGAGTATTTCTATGTCTTTCTGTGATGTCTCTAGTTTTTTATCTATATGAGACTACAACGCTATCACACTGTTAGCTAATAGTCATGTTGCCATCTAACAACCACACTATTGTCATAGATAGAGAGCTCATCGAGTCGTCTAAGAGACCTTTATACTCTATTTTATCAATGGTGTCTAAAGGTTCTGAATAATTTATATACTTGATTAAACTTTTTACTCCTATCCTAGTTCACCTTAGCCGTGCCAATTGATGTAGGGGAAATTTTTTTTTCCACTTGAGATATCATCATCTTGAGGGTGGCAAATTTCCTCCTCTACAATTACATTAGGATCAACCAACAATATTTATGCTTGAATAAATCTATTATTTATATTTATGTTGGTAACCATGTTTAAAATTTTGATTTTAAACTAAAATAAAACTCAATGAAATCAAACTAGGATGCTAAAAGAGATAAATTGGTGAAAAATAAATTGACACAGAGAAGTGAAAATAACTTTCTGATTATAGAAATATAAATTTAAAAAATAGGGAAATCGAGGTTTGAATTTGGAATTCTCTACTTAGAACTCTAGTGTGGTGTGAGGATGTTCACATGACATGTTGTCATCTTGTACGAATAGAAAACCAAAAAATAGTACAATTTAGAAAATTTCCCTACATGTACATAAATCAAGAAAAAATTCTAAAGACAACATAATGATAGAAATAACAAAGTGAATTCTACTAAAACCACTATTATATTCAAAACATAAAAAGGAAATAAAAATAAGATTAAATAGAGGGTTTTATAAAGATATCATTGAATGATTATGTGATCGGTTTAGTAACAAATCCCTAGGAAAGACCTAACTTAGCCAATTTTTGTCTAATATTCACCAAATTTGAATTGAAAAATATCCATTAAGCTCGTGTACAAGGTGGAAACCTTAGATAACCCCCACACTTGGTCAATTTTTGGTTGTTCAACTTGGTTACTTAGGTTTGAAGAAATGAATGAATACAATGACTAAAGGCACATCCTAAACGTAAAAAACCAATAATTTTTTTCTCACATCAATTATAAATGATGGGAAATAAAATGAGGATTTGAAAACTTGAAGGACCTAATATGTTTGACCTTGTGTGGTTGACCCTATGATCATGGAAATGATCTTGGGTGGGAAAATGATTAGATCTAGGGGGCTAATGACTATATCTAAGGTGTATTGACAGGTCTAATAAATGTTTGATAATAATGGAGTGTATGCATGTAATGATAAAGTAAGAATTAAATTTATGAGAATATATGTGCATAAGAATGAGTAATGGTTATAAGAATGACTCAATACAAATTTATACCAATCACCATTTAATCATAAACAATCAAAATCTACATAAAAATAAATGAAAAACGATATAAGTAAACAAATTTTACCATTACAAGAGGTCATGAGGTCTAGTCTCCCCATCGCAAATTTACCATTACACAAATCTTTTTTTACTAACCCATATTAAAATACAATTTTGAGAATAATGATCTTATAATTTAAAACAACTACATTTTTAATGTCCTCTACATATTTTAAGAACATAAACACATAAATAAAGTTTTAAAATCAATGATTAATATTTTTATTTTATTTTATTTTATTAATTTTCATAATGAAACAATTGAGGAAAGGAAGGGACATAAACCTGAAAGCTTTGACTTATTATATGAAACATGTGATCTTTAGAACAAATCCCTTCAAAAATATATATTTTATTCTAGTATACAACTTGCAAATTAAAAATAAATGTTATCCATAAGCAATATTAATAGCTATATCAAAAGTTTTTCTTTAAGTGTGCAACTTGTCTATTAAAATTAATCTATTTTAATTTTCTAATGGCAATGCCTACTATTATAAAAATAGGTAATAAATTCTAACACGCAATTAAGCCACATATAATTATTAAAGTCTTTTGCTTGTAATTTAGTTGCTGTAACTACTCTATACAAATTCATTAGAAGTTTTATTTGAGTGGCCATGTTCTAATTGACTTAATGTTGGGCTTGTAGAGAACAAAACTTCAAAAATGCAAGGAAAATTTAATATAAAAATATGGAATGGTTTAACTTCACAATATAGGTACACTTAATCCATAGAATATAAGTACACTTAACCCATAGGATATAAAAACATCTTAAAATATTTTTAAGAAAACTTAAACTCAATATATTTTTGTCTTTATAAAGATATGACTTGCTTGGCTTTTTAAAAATGAAACTTTATGTCCTTACAAAAATATAATGAAATTCTAATAAAGAATTAATTTTTTATTTACATGATTGCCTTCTTTAATGCTTATTATTTTGTGAAATTTATAGAAATAAAACCAAGGCTATTATTATATGTTAGAGTGAAAGGCACTCTAAATCTAGTTATAATGTTTTCTTCTAGAAATTTCATCTATTTTTTATGTTGGTTTTAATTGTATAATATTCATTTTATTTTCTATAATAATTAGTTGTATGTATAAATTTGTGTTTGGTGGTGTTGGGACTCAATATAATATTACTGAAATTTGTTTGAGGTTTGATTTTCTTATATATTAAACTTCATTTTTTCATTATATAAAATTGATTGAAAAATCTTTTTATGGATCTCAAAAATGATTAAGTGGTTAAGCAACATTTTCTCACAAATTTATCTTTTTTTGTATAATTAAATAATTTTAAGGTCATATTCTTTTATTAATTAAACCATTCTTAATTATTTAATTAATTCATTTCATCCTTATTCCTCTCTTGATTAATTTAAATAAATATCAATTTTATTTAAATTGCATCACGAATTTCCCTTTTTTTCTCTTTAAAATTAAATAAATTCTTATTTATTTTCATTTTCCTCTATAATTAAATAATAATTTTTATTATTTAATTATTCATAATCTTTTTCCCTCCATATTAAATAAATCCTTATTTATTTAATTATTAATCATTTACCTTCCTCCATAATTAAATATTTTTTTAAAATTATTTAATTATTTATCATTTCCCTCCATCTATTATTATATAATATTTTTAATTATTTAATATTTCCCACTCCACCTTTCTTCTATAATTAAATAATTATTTTAATTATTTAATTATTCATTTTCCTCCCTTAAATTAAATAATTGCTATTATTATTTAATTTATTTCTTTTTAGCTATGCCCTAAATCTCAACTAACTTCTTGAGTTTTGGTCTATCCTTCACATTCTTATCTCTTTTCTTCTCAAATAATCTCATCCATTGATCATCATACCTTATCACTCGATCCCCACCCTTCATTTGAATTGGGATTTCTATATAAGAAAGCCATCGCCTTCATTTCAACCCTAACCACAATCTTTGAAGTTTTTCTATCTTGAGATCTAGCTATCTAGCATCAATATCAAGCTTATCAAGTATCTTGCATACTACAAATCTGAGAACAAACAAAGAAAAATGGAGAAGAGCAATGGAGATGAATCAACTATGACATAGAGATTGAGTATTATTGCTTTACTATTTGGATTTCAATTGTCATTTGTGATTTATTTTTGGATTAGGGTCTTCATTAGCTTGAATTAGAAAGTTTTGTAGTTGCTATCATTGATTCATCCTCTTTCTTGAATTCTACCCTGATCTACATTTGGTGAACCTGACATGAACTAACTAGATTTTTCAAAAAAAAGATTTTTATTTTATTTTCAA
Organism: Sequoiadendron giganteum; assembly: GCA_007115665.2. NCBI lineage: Eukaryota > Viridiplantae > Streptophyta > Pinopsida > Cupressales > Cupressaceae > Sequoiadendron > Sequoiadendron giganteum. The sequence goes on along the minus strand of CM021100.1, from coordinate 121,113,626 downwards.
GAGTGTGACACAATCATCGGGTGCAACGCCACAATTGAGCCTTCAAATGCTGCAATCATTGTATGGCACAACACATGTGAGGTCTACCACACCACATCTGTCACCCACAATAACATATCTGATTATTATCTTCCAAAAATCAAAATCATTCAATCATTACTATTTTAGAGCTTTTTATTGGCTGCTAGTTATTATTTTGACATTCTAACATATTACTTACATCATTTCCATCATCAGATTTATTGTTTCTTGTCAGATCTTTGTGTTTTTGTAGCTACAAGTTCATGCACCGCAATTGTGCCTTAGAATGCCACAATCATTTGATAGTGCGTCATAGTTGTTGTCCCACAAGCCACATCTGCCAATTTCTACGATGCATTACAACACTGCATCTGAGCATTTGTGCACCACATTTGACTGTCATAGCAAAACGAGGGTATAAATATGAGATTTTCATTTCCTACTTTTTTGCATTCATTAGGGAAAAGGTTTTTGGTTATTGATATATTATTTCCAGCTCATGACAATCGTTGAGAAAATACCTTTTGATCTAAACTACTAATCCAATTTCTTGCAGGGTTCCATTGCATGTTTGTGGTTTCTAATTTAGGAACATTTGGAATTGGTGCTTAAAAAGAACAAGTGTCTTTTGTGTTTTGTGCACTTGCACACATGTGTTATTACTAAAGGTGTATTTAGCTAAAGTATCCTCTCCCCTTATACTACATGTGATTCTTGGGTGATGAGAAATAGTGGCACACTATAGTCTTAAGTATCCTCTCCCTTTGCACTACGTGTGATTCCTAAGTGATGAGAAAGCGCATTGCACAAGCCTTCCATTTTTCTTTTTGAGTAGGCTGGGTCTGCCAATGGAGTTTCACCCTTGGGAATGACCCCCAGTGTATATGCCTCCAATACGCTATATAAAAGTGTAAAAATTGAAAGGTGAGCATAATCCATTTGAGGCCTAGGGGGTGGGCCTTTTGGTTGTGGTTGATTCTGCATGGGGGCTAGAGACTTTGGTCTTCCATCTCTACTAGGCCATGGTGTTGTTTAGAGTTCACACGTGAGTAAGAACCATTGTTTTAGAAACCTAAGACCTATTTTGGCTATCTACTATTGTTGGTGCAAGGGATGTGGATCGTACCTTGAAGTTACTTACCATGTCTAGTTCTTGGTTGACAAAGGATTTAGAGGAGCAATGATGGATCATGACCTCTTTAGTTTTTCTTGTTGTTTTTGGTTTGTCTTGGCAAAAAGACTAGGGAAATTGGGCTCCTAGTATGAGTCATGGCAATCCTTGTCTATTCAATGACTATTTGTTTCTTGCAAGTGGTAGCATTGCACTACTTGGTCTATATCATATCATAGTGTTTATGGTCCATTTGCTATAATTTTTTCACCCAATGATGATAAACATGCAAGTTGACATCTATTAAGCAAGAATATCAATCTTGTTCCATTTGACTAACTCCACGCTAACATCCATCTTCTCTACGCTCTTGCCTCTTCTATCTGCAATCATCTTGATATCATCAGGTGACACAAAATATCTTGCATACATAATCATGTTAGAAGCATCATAAGCATCATCATGGCAATGATAGGTCATCTATATTGCATCTAAAAATACAAAAATATAGATAGCATCATCATATATACACACATACATGCATCCATATAAGTATCACATGCCATAATCACATAATGTCACCTTGCATTCATAAACCACTAGCACACATCTCATTACATCTTATCACATATCATATCACATTTACATGCCAAAAAGGAAATCCTACATAATCATTGCATTTCATATACATAATCATTGCATTTCATCCACTATCCATCATATTATATTGCATTTGCATACATCATATACATATCCATATCATTGCATTTGTAAAATCATGAAGTATCCATAACATCCTAAGATCATATAAGCATCACATGTGCATCCACATAAGCATCATACATATCGCATATAGAGTGCATAAACATAAAAGTAAAGTCATATACATCCATCATAAATTAAGTGCATCCATCCATATATCATAAGATAGAGAATAATGTATAAGAACATATCATACATCATACATACACAATGCATCATAACATATAACATCATCTCATAAATCATATAAATGCATAACATTATAATATCATCATCCATCATATAGAAACATGCATAATAAATGACACATCACATGGTTGCCGCCAAAATCATGTATCTCACATATATATCAAAAACTCAAGTATAGTACCTCCATACATGAATACATAAGGCAAACCATCTATGAGTTGTCTCTGCACGGGTGGCCTAAACACTGCGATGTGCTCCCAAGCCCAAACCATCAGGAGAGTAGTACCACAATTGATGCTTTGTGCCCCACAATAGGTGACATTGTGAAGCTGGAAATAAATCATAGCCAACATATAGGGCCCCTAGGCATACATCACTCCTCGAGTCAGCATCCCGAAAAGCATCTCACCCCAACCGACCAGAAACCCATGTCCATGCTGATTAGGGCACAAAACTCCACCAATCACGTTGCAAAAGACAATGATGAAGATCTCATAACTCTCTATGAGTACATCCCAGCAGATCTTGTACTCCTCTAAACCTAGCTCCACAATATCTACATGGTAAAAAGTAGCCACAATAGCACTATATCCTTGATTTGGGTCATAAGATACACACTCTCCATGAATGGGAAGTCTGAGAATGCACCACACATCCTCTAGAGTCACTCTAACCTCTCTCATTAGCAAATGGAACAAGCTAGTCTCCAAGAGCCATTGCTCGACCAATGCAGTCAGTAGGCTTCTGTTATCCCAAACCACAGGCATGAAAGTTCCGTAGTATAATCCTAGGGACAGTAGTTGATCCCTCTGGTCATCATCTAGATATTGATGCAATTTGAAACTCGACAACCGACTCTCTTGTGTGTAAATAGGGTCTAGTGGAATCTATGATCACAAATAAACACATTATGTCAATCATAAATCCTAAGTCAACCTATTTGACCTTGGTCACACAAAAGATTTTATCTAAATTAGGGCAAAAATTTAACCAAGAAAATGTGTCGCACTGTCTAGCATATGTGTTTCACCAGTCAAATGTGTCGCTTAAAATGCAAATGTGGTTAAGTTTTGTAAATACATTATTCAAGCCCACGATTGCATCTCAAAATCATAAATGTGGCTTGAAACCATACATGTGTTGCTAAACCCTACACTTGCATCACAAAATTCATTTGTGGTGCAAAAAATCAGTTGCGGCTTGATCCTCATCACTTGCATCGCACCAAGAAAATGCGGTGAATCACATTCACTTGTGATGCACACAATAACAAATGCGGTGAATGGGGTGTTAGGTTTTCAAAGGTAGATATCTAAAAGCTAAACATAGATTTTATTAAATAAACCATAAATAAAATCACACATAAAATTAACATAGAGAATTTAACGTGGTTCACCCAATGTGGGCTACATCCACCAAACCGTAGCCATCCAATGATATTATTAACTGGTGCAAAACCCTATTACAATATCACGAATAATCGCTTGTTTCTTATAATACTGTAATTCTATCCTAAACCCTTTATAAATTAGGGTTATACAAAATCGGGGTTTTTTCCCTTTTTGTGATTTTTCCCTTTTTCAATAATTTCGTGAAAAAGCAGGACAAAATTTTTTCTCTGGGGCTACCACCCCCGAACCCCCATTTTCGAGGGCTGCCACCCTCGAACCCCCGCCCGGGGCCCGGCCTGACCCTGGACCCCGACGAGGATACATGAAGAGTGTATAGTATAGAATGATCAGTCACCACATACCAACAATCTCCCACTTGGAGACTGATCAGGCTCCACACCTAAACAATCTCCCACTTGGAGACTGAACCTAGACACACCGCTGCACTTACAACTCCCACTGCAAATAAGCACCTTGGACCCTGCTGCTTTCTTATACTTTAATTCAATCTTGAAGGCCAACTGAAGTTGAAGAGGAGCTCAGCTTCTCCCTTATCACTGCCTTAGTAAACATATCCACTGGATTTACATATGTATGTATCTTTTCCAACTTTACCTGTCCATCCTCCAACACTGACCGAATGAAATGATACCTCAACTGTATGTGTTTGGTTTTAGAGTGCAAGACAAAATTCTTTGCAAGATGTATAGCACTCTGGCTGTCTGTGAACAAGTAATTTTCAGCCTATTGTTTTCCCAACCTTCCATGAAAAATTGCATCCAAATCATCTCCTTTGCTGCCTCTATTGCAGCCACATACTCTACCTCTGTGGTGGATAAAGCAACCACCTTTTGCAATCGAGATATCCAACTTACTGTTGTCCCACCAACGGTAAATACATAACCTATGGTACTCTGCCTGGTATCAATATCCCCTGCCAGATCTGAGTCAACATAGCCTTTTAAATCTGTATTAGAGCCCTCAAAACATAAATGTTTATCTAGTGTATCTCTCAAATACCTGAGAATCCATTTCACTGCATTCCAATGCTCAATTCCTGGATTACTCATATACCGGCTAACAACTCCTACAACATGTGCAATATCGGGTCTCGTGCATACCATGGCATACATTAAACTACTTATAGCTGAAGCATATGGTACCTTGGACATTTTTTCTTCCTCCTCTTGTGTCTTTGGACACATATCCTTAGTCAATTTTATATGACTGGGCAAAGGTGTGCTGACAGCTTTTGCATTCTCCATATGAAATCTTTGCAACACCTTTTTAACATAATCAACCTGAGATAAAAACAATTTCCTATTTTTCCTATCTCTTGTAATCTTCATACCAAGGATTTGTTTTGCTGCCCCCAAATCCTTCATAGCAAATGAATTTGCTAACTGTTGTTTTAACTCCTTTATGTGATCCATGTTAGACCCCGCTACAAGCATATCATCAACATATAAACATAAAATAATGTAGCTATCTTCACCTAGCATCTTAAAATAAACACAATGGTCTGAATTACACCTATTGTAACCTTGCTCAGCCATAAAACTATCAAATTTAAGATACCATTGTCGAGGTGCTTGCTTCAAGCCATATAAGCTTTTCTTCAATCTACACACTAGTTTCTCCTTACCTTTGACCTCAAATCCTTGTGGGTGTTCCATATAAATTTCCTCTTCCAAATCACCATGGAGAAAGGAAGTTTTAACATCAAGCTGTTCTAAATGCAAATCTTCAACAACCACAATACTTAACACAATACGAATAGAGGTCATTTTAACAACTGGAGAAAATATTTCATCAAAATCAATGCCCTGTTTCTGTGCAAATCCCTTTACAACTAATCTGGATTTAAATCTTTTATTACCTCCATCCTCCTCTTTCATCCTATAAACCCATTTGTTTGCTAAAGCCTTTTTTACCTGCAGGCAACTTGCATAATTCCCAAGTTTGATTTTTCAGCAAGGAGTCCATTTCTTCTTCCATTCCATGCTCCCATTGAACCTTGGTATCCACCTGCATAGCTTCATGATAACATTCTGGTTCACTAGCATCAGTTAATAAAATAGAGTACAAAGAGGGAGAAAATCTTTCTGGAGGTCTACTTAACCTTGAAGATCGCCTAACATTCACTGGAGTTTGTGGTATTTCTTGTTGTTGTTGTTGCGGAGCATGAGGAACCACTAGAACATTGTTGTTTGTAATATCATCCAGCACTGCATAATCCTGTTCTTTCTTCTCATGCTGCTGCAATAGATCTTTGTACAACACTTTCTCATTGAATATGACATCCCTACTTCTCACAATTTTCTTATTTTCAAAATCCCAAAGCCTATAACCAAATTCATCAATGCCATATCCAACAAATATACATTTCTTTGATTTTGCATCAAGCTTGGTTCTATTTTCAGAATCTATATGTGCAAATGCTTCACAACCGAAGGTTTTCAGAAAAGAATAACTTACCTTCTTACCTTTCCATGCTTCCTCTGGAATACCACAACCCAAAGGATTAGAAGGACCTCTATTAATTAAATAAATAGCAGTATTTACAGCCTCTGCCCACATGTTTAAAGGCAACCCAACATGCAATCTCATAGTTTGTGCACGCTCCATTATTGTTCTGTTCATATGCTCAGCCACTCCATTTTCCTGTGGAGTCCTTGGAACCATTTTCTGCCTACGAATACCATTAGAGGAACAATAATCTTCAAACTCTTTGCTGCAATACTCACCACCATTATCAGATCTGAGACATTTCAACTTTTTACCTGTCTCATTCTCAACCAAGCTTCTCCATTTTTTAAATGTTTCAAATACATCAGATTTCTGCCTAATGAAATAAATCCATACCTTCCTAGTTGCATCATCAATGAATGTGACATAATAATGAGAGCCACCGAGAGAAGATACCTGAGCTGGTCCCCATACATCCGTATGCACAAGCTCCAATTTCTCATCTTTCTTTTGTTTCCCATCCTTGAGAAAACTAACTCTCTTTTGTTTTCCATAAACACAACTTTCACATAAATCCATATTAACACATTTTAGACCTCGTAAAACATTCTTTGAATGAAGTACTTTCATACCTTTTGCACTCATATGCCCAAGTCTGTTATGCCATAGTGCTATTCAGAATTCGCAGCAACTATCTGATTTTCTTCCTGCTGAACTGCAGCAACTGTTCTTGAACATTGATTTTTATCTGCAATAGCTAAAGTAGAAGGAACAATATGACCTATACAAAGATATAAGGTGCCTACTTTCACACCTTTTGCTACTACTAAGGCACCTTTTGTAACCTTCCAATTTTTATCACTAAATGTAACAACACAACCTTCATCATCTAGTTGCCCTGCAGAAATTAAATTTCTTTTTAGCTTTGGAACGTGCCTTACCTCATGTAGTAGCCAATGATTCCCATTCTGCAACTTGATCTTGATTCTTCCCTTTCCAACAATCTGACAGGGTTCATTATCTCCCAAATAAACCAACCCAAAATCCCCTTGGACATAATCAAGAAAATAATTTCTATGGGGCATAGCATGAAATGAAGCCCCTGAATCTAACACCCAAGAATCATCAACATTGTCAAGAGAAAGAATCAAAGCATCCTCATCAGATTTATTACTTACCACATTTGCCTCTTTATTTCCTTCCTGTTTGTCTCCTTCTTTATTTTTCTGAGACCAACAATCTTTCTTTACATGCCCTGGCTTACCAAAGTACCAACAATCCCTCTTGTCTCTAGATTGGGACCTTTTGTCCCTTGATTTTCCTCGTGACTTCCCACGACTCCCAAAATTGTTTCGTCTCTCATTTTTTCTACCCCTGCTTTCTGCATTCAAAACACTGCCTAATATGGATGTTCCACCTGAGCTTTTCCTATGAATTTCCTCACTCAAAATAACACCAACAACATCATCAAATTTCAATGTATTTGAACTAGAAACAAAATTGCTAACAGCCATTACCAAGCTATTCCAGCTTTCAGGCAAAGAACACAGAATCAAAAGAGCCCTAACTTCTTCATCAAAGTTTACTTTTACAGAAGTTAATTGACTGGTAACTGTATTGAACTCATTTAAATGATCAGTAACTGATCCACCTTCTACCATTTTCATATTAAATAAACGCTTCATAAGAAATACCTTATTTGAAGCGGAAGGCTTTTCATACAACTTTGCTAGGGTTGCCATCAACTCTAGAGTTGTCTTTGCTGTTGTGATATTGAATGACACCGATTGTGCCAGGCATAAGCGAATACTGCCAAGTGCCTTTCTGTCCAAAATATCCCAGTCCTCATCCGTCATTGCTGTGGGTTTCTTGGTTTTCCCTTCCAATGGCTGCCACAAATCCTTTTGATAGAGATAATCCTCCATCTGCATCTTCCATAACTGATAGTTCTGCCCATTGAACTTATCAACCTTCAACTTACCCTCGTCTGCCATTGCTCCCACTTAACCGTGAGACTCCCACTCAACTATGAGACTTTCTTGCAAACGATAATCGAAAACAACCCGCTCTGATACCACTTGTTAGGTTTTCAAAGGCAGATATCTAAAAGCTAAACACAAATTTTATTAAATAAACCAGAAATAAAATCACACATAAAATTAACACAGAGAATTTAACGTGGTTCACCCAATGTGGGCTACATCCACCAAACCGCAGCCATCCAATGATATTATTAACCAGTGCAAAACTCTATTACAATATCGCGAATAATCGCCTGTTTCTTATAATACTGTAACTCTATCCTAAACCCTTTATAAATTAGGGTTATACAAAATCGGGGTTTTTTCCCTTTTTGTGATTTTCCCTTTTTCAGTAATTTTGCGAAAAAGCAGGAATTTTTTTTTCTCAGGGGCTACCGCCCAAAAACCCCCGCTCAGGGCTCGACTCGGCCCCGGACCTCGGCGAGGATACATGAAGAGTGTACAGTATAGAATGATCAGTCGCCACATACCAACATGGGGTTCGCCACATCTATTTGCCCCCTTTTGGAGCCCTAAATCTACCAAAAATAAAAAAATCACAAGGAAAGGTTGGCATACTTACCGTGTCCCCCAAGCCCTCTGGTCATCTATATGTCCTAAATCTGTACTTGCGGTGCATAGTGTGTGGAACTAGAGACATTTTGACAGGAGCTTCACAACATGTTTTCTCTCTCACACACTCTTAACTCAAGGTTAAAATGCACAAATGACTATTTTTAGCAACCTAATCACATTTATACCTTTCTAGAATGGGATTTTACCACCCCTTTTTCATTGGCTATGCTAAATGTTGAACCCAAACCCTAATCTAAGCTTTCTAGAGGCCTAAAATTGAATCCTTTTGTTGTCAATGCCTTAAATCAGCCCGTCGGAATAATTTTTCATCAAAAAATTTCAAAATTTGCAAAAACAATTTCAAGGGGGCATGGGTCTATCCTTCCTTTGCCAAGGCACACTGGGGCATGATCTGAAAAATATTTTCTTAATTATTCTTTGACACAATGCTTGAATCACATTATACCAAAGAGGGGCAAACTGTAGACATTGAAAAATATCTCGAGCCTGTGAACGCCATTTTCCCATATCGATCCCCCCTTCTTCCCTACGTAATTAAATAATTTTTAATTATTTAATTATTTTTCTTTAATCACATTCTTCTATTAATTAAATAATTTTAATTATTTAATTCATCTTTCCTTCTTTATTATGCTTTCGATTAATTAAATAAATTAATCTTTATTTAATTATGTCACTAACATTTCTCTCTATAATTAAATAAATCATCATTTATTTAATTATTCACTCTTCACCTTTCGTCTATAGTTAAATAATTATTTTAATTATTTAGCTATTCACTTAGCCTTTTCTATCTATTATTAAATAATTGATTAAAATTAATGATTTAATGTCTCTTTCTTATTTCCCCCATTTTAATTAAATGGTTGCACAATAATCATTTAATTAAATGCCCATTTTCCCTTTTCTTCCAAATTAAATAATGACATGGATTATTTAATGGCTGACATGCTCTCCCAAATTTAATAAATATATTATTTAATTTTCTCCACTACTTTCCCTCCACTTTCTCATTTGAATCTTGACTGTCTATCCTTAGCCATCCCTAGCCCACTACTCTATGGTGCATGAAACCTCAATCGTGTATCTTGGCATCTTCTAGACTTTCAATCTAGTTCATCCATTCAAGAAGCTTTTCTCTAAAAGAAGGTTGTCTCTTTCATTTTAGCTTTACAACCACATTTTCTTCAAAATTCTTGCTATCTTGTCATCATCACTTGCAGGTATTCAAACACTTTGAAAGCTGAGGGAAAACTTGCAACTTGAGAAAGAATGGAGGAGAAGCAAGGAAGATAATCAACTTCAACACAGGGAGTTTAGATTAATTTTTGTTTTTGTTTTTGTTTTCATGTTGATTGTGCTTTCTTGTTTTGGATTTGGGATTTAGCTTAGATGTTAGGTAGAGTGGTTGCTACTTGGTCTTAGCCATTTTATTTCATGAATTTTCCCCTTCCTTACACTTCCAAATCCATCTATACACATGATTATCCTCATCATTATCCATCCTTTGTATTACATATATCCAAAATATTTAAAAAAATTAAGAAAATATGAACAAAGTGAAGATAAATCATTCGTCCAATGGTGAAAACCAATTCTTGTGACACATTGGGTAAGTACCATGATGAAAACCTATAAAATAGATGTCATGTGTAATCTCCCATCCACTTGCACTCTACACTTGGGGGCAAGATTAATGCATATCACATACTATCCACATGTTTCATTATCCTTCATTCCATATACATCATCCTATCTAAGTCCATCCCCCTTTTCCACCTTTGATCTTGACAAGGCTAAGGATATTTATTATCATCACATATCATACCTAGCTTATATAATATCCATTATCCTATCAAAATCCATCCACCCCTCCCATATTTGTTCTTGATAAGGATACCCAATGCTATCCTTCTTACCACATCTTATCCCATACTCCAATATTCATTGTCTCATATCCATTATCCTATCTACATCCCCCCCATACTATCATCTTCATCCTCTCTTTTTAGCCTTGATCTTTATAGAGAGATAGGGGAAAAATATCAATGCATGCTTTGGATGTAAGGAAATCCTTACTCTCATTTCCACTCATGTCTCTTATACACTATCCTTTCATCTCATGCATATTTTATCATCTTCCATCCTCCACTCCACTACCACTATAGTGGGGCATCTTGTTCCTTTGCAGCATAATCCTAGGAGATCCCTCCTCCTATCCTATTATCTTATGTTGCATTCCATCCGTCCATTTAATCCACCCATCTCCTATCCAAGAAATCCTCCTATCCTTTCATCCTTTTAGCATGCCCTGGGTTTCCCTTATCATTAGTTCCTATCCATTCCTTTATCCTTCTCCAATCCTATCCTATCTAATTCATTTATTTTATATCTACCATCCAATCCTATATCATCCTATCCATTTATCATCTATCTATCCCACTTAATCCTTTTATCCTCCATCTATCCTTCTAATTCTATCCATGTATCATCCCAATCAATCCGTCCAAATGAAATCAATCGTAATCCATGAAATCCAATCTTACAATCTATCCCATCATTACTAAAATCAATCCATCATTTTGATCCAAATTAGTTGAAATATATCAGTCCATTAATCCAATGAATTCATGTGTTTTTCTTATCTTTAACAACAAGATTCTTGGGGTACACATTTTTCATATCATTAATTTTATTATCCTCCTCCTCATCAATCAATTGGTTTTCAACTTGACTAGGGATATTATCCTAGTTTGTTTATAGCTTTTTATGCATGTTTTATTGTTGCTTGTGTGTTTTATCATTGTTTACATTTATCATGGTCTTTGAACTATATTGCTACAAGGGCATCATGGTCTTCCATTTCATAGTTCATAAGGCATATATTTTTGCACTTGACCTTCTTGATCACATACTTGGAACATTGTCACCCTAGTTCCTTATACCTTGGTGTATAAAGTCAAGTACAATACCAAATCTAGGTTGCTTATATCATTGAAACATTATGATCATCCATCCTCCCTCTCCATCTATATATTCATCATCCTTAGCTATTTTCCTCTATCCTTTTATCCTTCATCCTCTATCCCTCCCATCCATTTGGAGAGCACACCCATGTTCTTTGAACATGCATGTCCTCTCAAGGGGGAATACTAATACCTCCTCATCATTATTGCTCATAGTACCAATGACTAGGGCATCATTACATTAGTCCTCATCAATTTCTACCTACTATATTTTATTATTATTTTATGCAATGCCACTCCTTACATTTGTGATGCTATATAAAAGAGGGAAAAAATGTAGACATATAAATATGTCCATACTCGACCACACTTGAATTTACCCCATTCTATCTATTAATTAATTAAATAATATTTATTTATTTAGTTCATCCATATCTCACCCCTAATTAAATAACTTTATGATTATTTAATTAAATATAACCTTAGTCCCCAAACCTTCCAAATAAATATAAATTAATACCTACTTAATTAATTTATTTAGGTTAATTTATTATTTAATTCCACCTCACCATCAATCCTTGTCCATTCAATCATAGCCCTTGAATCCATCTACATGGATCAAAATCTAAACTTGTCACCATGTGACAAGTGTCCTAACCTACATGTCATACCCCTTGCTCACACATGTGTGAGCATATCTCTCACATAAGTGAGGCCGCCCTACCTCTTACACATGTCATAGACATGTCTCTTTCATGTTCTTTCCAATGTGCGCTCACACATGTGTGAGCACACCTTTCTCTTACACCTCCTTTCCTCTTGTTACACTTGTCACAAGGCTAAGTCTCCATCATATCATTCAATCTTGACCCTCCATTCAGTCAATGCATCTTGGCCATTGATTTACCCCATCAAAAATCTATAAATTGAGGCATTTTCTCTCATTTTTAGAATTGACCTTCATCATATCCTTTTGATTCTATTTTATTCTATCTATCCTCAATACCAACATCATGTTGTTAGTATAAAAAACCACATTCTACCCAACCAAAATATAAAAACGATCACATCAAGTAGACATGGGTGCATCTACTTCAACTCAATCCATGAGGTGAGAAAGGTAAAAGGAAATGTAATTTTTCATTATTGCATTTATCTTTTGTGTTTTTGTCCTTTCACCATTTCATCATCTTCAATAGTTTTTTTAGCTTTTACATTCAAGAGATCAATTGATGGATTCAATCTAGTGTTTCTTGGGTGAGCAAGGAGAATTGGTGGAGGGGATCCATCAAATTTTCCATAAGGGTTATTGTGTTCAACTCTTGTAGTGTTTTGTTGTTTGTTTGGATTGATGTAATAAGGGAGAAAATGTTGGACTATTTCTTCAATAGTTCTATAGTTTAGTATTTAGTTAGATAATTATAAATAAAGTAAATTAGAATGTTAGGAAGTGCTAGATTTGTGTTAATAAATAAATAAATCAATAGTTAGTTTTGGGTATTTGGGAGGGAAAATAAAGGTTTTATAAAGCCATATTGATTGCAATGTAAGATCATTCAAAAATATCAAATTCAAATACCAATATCTTGTTTTTATGTTTGTAATATTTTTGGGAAACAATGGTCTAATCTAATTTTGTGTGTGTTTGATCTATCATTTCAATAATGAAGACCTTGGTGGCTACCAAGTTGGCTTCTTCGAAGTATACATTGGGTACCATTTTATCTCTAAAGGTGAATGATGCTATCAAGGGAAGAGGATGAATAAAAAAGTGGATGGAGGATGCTGGAGATTAAGAAATAGCTAGTTGTGCTAGGGCTTGCAATTTTTCATAACCCCTTCTCAATTCCCATCATGTCAAACCAATCTAATATATTTAATCTAGGTGGGTATTTGGGGTAGTTGCTATTATGTGTTGTGGTTTTCCTTCTCTTCATCTTAACCATTTACCCAAAAGAAAAATATCTCAAAATTGGCTAAGGTTTTTGAGACTTTTGAGCTTACCATATTGTAAAATTCCCAAATGGGTATCCTCAATTAAAATTTGGTGAATTTGTTAGCTAAATTGGTCAAGTTATGCATTTGCTAATTTTCCACTTCCATCTTCCCAAGGTGTAATTAAGGATGGTTTTCCCGCCAAGTGTTGTTCATTTTTTTTTTTGCAAGAGGTTAAAAATGGTTGTATGGTTTTGTTAGAAAATTGGCCATACTATTGCATAGATTTGGATAGGGGTCAAAGTCCTGCAAGTTCAAGGTTTGTGGGAAACTAGTCGACATATGGATTTTCAAGCATTTTAAGTGAACTGCCCACTTTTAGTTCTAATGCTGATGATTTTCCTACATGGACTAGATGTAGATTCTCAACCCACATGTGCCCAATGGAGATCATTTTTTTTGCATTGTGGATTTTTCAAGTGAACCATCCAAATTCAAAGTTTTAGCTCTTGATAGTTTTCTTGCAAGAACCTGTTGAGCCCCAAGTTAGACTAAGTAGAAATTCTATGGATGGATGGTTTCCAACATCCTACATTTGTATGAAAATGACATCATGATGATATTTTAATGAGACTTTTCATCTAAATTGAACATTTTGTGATTTTTATGAAGGTGTTGGGTTCGCTTGGAATTTTCCACATGGGCATAGATGAATGTTTTTCTTCCATAAAAGTGCAATTGGATGTCAATGAACCACATTTGTCCAGATCAAAGTTGATTTCCCACATAAGTTCATATAGAGGCTAAATATTTACACTATCCTAATGGATATTGTTGGCCCACAATATTCAAATGGATTCCATTCCATGCAATATCTAAATGACCCCAAAATTTTCGTAATGATGCCAAAGGTTCATGGATCTCTGTAATTCTTTTGAAGATACATTTTTGTAACTGATAAGCACTGGAAATTCTCCAAAACTATAGTTTGCAGCTTGCAATGTATTTTTTCATGTCATAACTAGGAAATCGTACTTGCATGACAGGATTAACAACAAATATCTCTAAGTTTCACTAGAGATTTTCTTTGTAGCATGCTTTATGATAGAGAACACCCAATTTTCATACATAACATTGTTTGTTAGTTCTAAATATGAATTTTCCTTGTAGTGACATAGGTTTTCATATTCTTATCTTTAAAGGGGATTCAACACCATTTTTAAGGGGTTCCAAAAAATTCTAAGGAATTGAAAATAATCTAGGCAGTGATTTGATTGTCTCTATGTCTTATTTATTTAGGTAGATAGTCAATGACTAATTTTTTTTTAGTAACATTACATGCTTGGATATGAAGTATATATTAATACATGATTTCAATGTGTCTCATCTCTAGTTTGTTATAAAATAACTTTTTGGATAGAATAATCAAGGATTATAAAGCTCATCAATGCACATTTGTTGCATTTGCATTATTTTCACTATTAGTCTTTGCCCAAGGAGCACTATAATTTCTTTCATTGAAATTAATAAAATTATTGTTGTCACAAAATGGATTTTGAAGTAGGATCACATTGTTAGCCTTTTGTAGGTCAAATTGTTACAAGTTAATAATTCTTAAGTGATCATTGAAGTATATTGATGTGTTATGAAATGAATATGCATGTTGTAGTGACTCTATTACCCTAATTAGGCACTAATAAATCAAGTTTCTTCTATAGCCTTTGAATTGATCTTGAAACAATAAATATTAAATCAACCATTATATATTTTTGTATTTATTTGAAATCATCATATTTGAAATTTTTTTATCACAAGGATCTTACATGTTTTGAGATCTAATTCACGAATCCTTATCATAAGTATATGAGAGTTAATCTATTGGACACTGACTCATAGATTTATAATATATTTAAACTCAATGTCATAAAGGGAAACCCACATAGGTTATGTAGAGCCTAAAGTGTAGAGGAAGATGCAATCGAAAGTGTTTCATGTTTGTTGGCCTAACTTACAACATCTTTGGGAAAAATATTTGGTAAGTCTTTAGGTGTTACTAGAAAACAAGTTGGGGAAATAACAAGTTGAAAGGAATGTGATGGCATATGTAGGTGGGATAGTGAATAGGATTATTAAAAATTGGTGGATGAAAGGATGGGATGAGGGAGGAATGAGAAAATATCATGGGACTAAGTGGAACTAGGACCAATAGTTTCACACACCGTGATGGATGTTAGATCTTTGGATTAGGATGGGATTTTAGATTTTTATATTTAGATGGGGTATTTAAGATTGTTGGTTTTGGGATGTAGGAGCCCAAAATAGATGTAGGGGCTTTAAAATAGGGATAAATATATTTAGATGGATGGATTTGGGATCAAGATGGGGGATAGGGATTTTTTAGGTTTAGGGATGGAGGTAGCTTATGAAAGAGTGGATTTGGACACTCTTCTTAGATGCATTATTTTTCTTTGGTGCCCACAAAATATTTGTTCTTCCTTTGTGATTGGTGGACCTATGTGTCTTTTTGGATTTATTTGGATTGTGCATGTTGATGTGTTATGATATGGAAATCCTTAGATTTTATGGATTCTTTGATTTATATATTTGTACATCCAAATTGCTTCGAAATGGGGATAGTATGGTCCCATGGGGAGAGATTATCTTGGCATACCATGAATTGGATGATGGATTTATTTATTTAGAATAAGTCTAATGATGTATACCTTTGGTGATTCTTATTACAGATCCTAGGGGATGAATGCCTAATTTTGACGAAAGAATTAGTGATGGAGGTGATGGGTTGTGTATAGGAGCGAATTTGCACCCATTTGAAAATTCCCCTTTTACACCCTCCACCTTAGGAAAATAAAATCCAACCAAGTAATTCCACATCCTCATTATGTATCCCATCCACTTGGTGCTTATTTTTAGTGTCGGTGGGGGAATTTCTATCGAAGATACGTGTTTCGATGTCTATGTGGTGTATTGTCATCCTGACAGGATTCCTACCTTGGGAATCTGCATAGGCATTACGTTCTCCATTGGTGATGAAATGTAATGCCCCTAAGCCTTCCTGTCAACCTTTGAACGACTCTTTCCCTCCTAATTGGACTTCAAATGGCTATCTTTCTCATTCACTTCATCTCTTTAGCAATTCTTCATCTCTTGGGAAATTCTTGAGCTTCTATAGACCAATTCCATAATCTTGACACATTTGAGCTACTTGTTGCACCACTAGCTTCACATTTCTAACAATCATAACATCCTACACATCTACCACAAAAGTTGTAGCTTGGTGTCTTGCAAGATTGCTTTCAACATTGTTGTGGTTGCGTCGACTCTACCATTGTTGTGGGATTGCATTCCTCTCTCATTGGCCTTGAGTGCCTTTGGTTGAGGGTGGTAACACTTTTGTATTAATTTGTTGTTGGATTTGTGCAAGACAGTGTCTCTTGTAGTGTTTGGCTTCATTTTCGTTCGAGCATCATTTTCTTTATCATATTTCTATCTATTTCTCTATCTAGTTGTTCGTGGAGGTGGAAACACCAAAGTGGGGGTTTGACTATGGCAAATCCCTATACAACCCCAACATGTTTCCTCTCTTGGGTATGTGTAGGTACACGTTCATGTGGAGCTTGATGGAAAACTGGACTCTTCGTGAGTTGTATCCTCTGCTTTCTTGTTCTTAATCATTTCTCTTTTTATTACTATCATTCTATCATTTTCCACTTTAGTTAGCACTTTAAAATTCATTTGCTAAGCTGTCAATAGATTCTTGGTACTTTTACTATACTTTTTCACTTTTTGTCTATACTAAAACTAGTGCGCCTATGAGACGCCAATGTGCCACAATATCATCCCTGACCTATGTTTCTATCCTTTGGCAGAGAACTATTTGAGGTATAGTTTGGGTTCCAGAAACCTACTCATTTAGCCCAATCAAAACTCTTGGGTTAGTAAAGTGACATAAGCACTTGAGAGTGCTCTTCATTCTCTATCCCTGACATTAAGCACCTGCATGGTTGAGGTAGATTAGGGCAGCCTTCTGTTCTTAGCTCTCTATGACCTAAAGCCTTGGTGTGGTTGGTCCCCCTCTACATTTTGGTGAACCCGATGTGAACCATTTTGGTTCCATTTAGCAGTGTTGAAAGTCCCTTTCCTTGTATCCTAGGAGTGTTGTGGGTGTGAATTTTGCAAGGCGCTTATCCTTGCAACCCAACCTATGACCCCTAGTGGCATAGCTGAAAGGTTCCATAAGCATCACAAAATGAAGCCTTAAGTGGGTCACTATCCAAATTACGAAACGCTTGGGGGCCCTATGAAAGTTTTCTTTAGTGTACAAAAAAATGGCCCCCTTTTTACATCTACTCATCCCATCTGCACAACCTACAAGTGGATCCCCTTCCATAAAATTCACTTTGCAAGACTTGTCGATGAATTATAATAGAGAACCATCTCCCTTATACATACCCATGTGTATCAATGGAAATATTGTAATGGGTGTTCTTGTTGACCCTATGTGTCGGGTGAATGTCATCACTGAGGAGATTATGCTGATCAAATTCTTACACAAAGATGGGTATGATAAATCAAGGAGTAATATCCGTACACATGATGGGATTTTCATACCTATCGGTTGCATCACCTTGTCAGTCCTAGTTGGACCTAGATCTATAAATGCACTTTTTGACATTATCTCGAGGTCTGGGCTCGTCAGAGTGAAACTAGGTATCCCCTAGTTGGTCGCTATGAATGTAGTTCCCTCGGTGGTTCATAAGTGTTTAAATTTTTCCCATGAGGGTACGGTGCATATAGTCCACAACACTAGCTATAAGCCACTGATTGTGCATGGGGGCTACTCACTGGATCAATTCTAGCCTATGCCCATTGGTCTGCTTCCTCCTAGGATGAACCTATTGTATTGAACTTATGTGAAGTACAAGAGTGGAGGCATAACACCTAAGGTGAGATAGCCTCCTTCTCCCTATGCCATTTTTCATAGGGCTTACCTCAAGGTGAAGCATGAAGTTTCCTTGGCTTGAAAAAGAGAAGAAGAGAAGCGTGCCCAGGGCCCTTCTTCTTCTTCTATTGTCCCACCTGTTGCTTCCTCTTTCCTTGCTATGGCAACATCGCATTCTACTCCTAGGATTTTTTTGGAGAACCCAATGGTTCCCACTTGGCGAAAGCCCTAGCGTCTGACATTTGAACTTCTTGTCTTACCCACAATGCCTCAAACCATTCGATATGGTAAGGGGAAGGGTCCCTGTGGGGAGTCCTTTATGTCTTGATCATGGTGGCCTTCTACAGCTATTGCCTCTAAGGCAATGAATGGGAAGAGGCTCATCGCTTAGGCATTAGAGCTAGCTGCCTCCGCTATCATTCCATCATCCTCTCAACTTCTTCCTCCTGTTCTCATCCAAGAGCCTCTCCCTCTGCCAGAAATGACTATGATGGATACTCTGATGGTCGAACAAGAGTCTTTTGTACCATCTCAACTTCCAGCCTCTAGCTCTCAGAGTCACAAGAATTGCCTTACGCATGAGTGCAAGCGTCGGAGAAAGGCTCTAGCCGTTGAGAAGGCCACCCTGCACATATATGGAAGAAGATTTGGTAGTCCCTACTTTAGCACCCTTTGTTGTGTCCTCCTCTCCCATCCCCTCTGATTCAATTCCTTCAGCTTCATTTTCGCTTTCGGCTCCCCTCGCGAGTGTAAATGATCCTCACCTGAAGAGGGTGTAGGTGTTTATTGCTCCTTCAGTTGAGCCACCCCTTCTGATGTTCCTTCTGGACATCTCACCATTCTCAAAACCCATGGACATGTTGGATACCTCGGTGGTGTCTATCATGGTTTTCTCCTCTTCCTCTACACCTTCTACTTCATTCGTGGGGATCTCACATCCCTCAATGAAGTGGAAGATAAAGGATGACCATATTAGCCATGGGGGTCAGAAGAAAGGTTCGCCTTCTTCAGAGGGTGGTTCTACATTAGCTTGTGCCATCCTAGTGACAAAAGAAGCCCCGATGTCCCCAAAGTTCATCAATGCTCCTGAGTCACTCAGTGAACCTAGCAGTGAATCTTGAGCGCCACCTCCCCTACCTATTGAGTTAACATATGGCACTCCTATGAAGTGTATGTTTAATTCTATGGATGAGGTCTCGTCCCTATCAGTGATATTCATGAAATCGCTAACTTTCACCCCACAAGAACTGAGCAAAGAACACCTTGAGGGGCCTTCTTCTTGGGCTCTTGTTGCAGGAGGGTCATAGGGTTCCCCCTTGATATTCTGCCCTTGTAGGCATGTCCGCCCTCCTCGTACAATGACCTAGATTGGGAGAACGATGACCTCTTGGTTGATGAGGACTAGGGGGCGCCTCTTCTTTATCTATAGATTTGTGTGTGTGTATTGTGTTCCCTCGTGCTTGCATTATGTGTTCCTGGATGACCCTTGTCACCCTTGTAGGTGCTTGGATACAAGAGTGTTTATGTGTCATAAAACTTCCTCTATTTGTAACATCACTCTTCCTCTATTGTGTATTGATTTTTGACAATTGGGGACAATGCAAAGTGTCCAGGGCATTTAGGCTTCCCTTCCATGTTGACCCAATTTTTTATTTTTATTTTGTCTTCTTGTACCTTTATTCATATGGTCTGATATAGTAGGGGGTTGATGACAGTTCATTTATATACTATTATATTTATTTATCTATATTTATGAGCAGCTCTGACCCTGAAATATAAGATCGCCCCTATCCCTTGTTTGTGATGCTATTGTCTCTTCTTTCTTTGCGCTCATATTTTTTGCTTGCTTTGTGATGTTGTGGTGCTCAGGTGTTGTCCCTCGCATGTGCGACAACATTACCATGGTTACATCTCGTTATGTTCTGCGGGCCACAACATCACTTTTTCATTCTTTCTTTTCTCTCCTTAGGATGTCACGTGCCTTTTGTGCTTGGAACAAACCATCCTAAGGGGGGGTTATCGTGTCACTTCAATTTTTTAGAAAACGCATTTGGTGGCTAACAAATCTTTTCTTGAAAATCTTTTCAAAATATTTTTCAAAAATCGCATTCCTCAACAAGGACCCCTAGCGGATTATTTTTCCTTCATCATGGGTTTGCAAAGAAAGAGTTTGAAAAAAATTTCCTCTAAGGAGGGAGCACGTTCTCCTATGGGTGACGTTCTGACCTTCCCCCTTGCAAGGGGACCTTCTTCCTTTCAAATTCCTTGATGAAGTGAAAATATTTCAAAAGGATTCCTTGATGTTGAATTGATTTGTGAAAAATACTCTTATTTCTTTCAAACAACGTGTCCCTTGGGTGGACTCCTCTTCTTTTTGAAAGGTTCCTGAGGGACCCCTTTGAAATCTCTTCCTTTAATTTTTTAACTTTCTATGTGAATGTTTCCTTGTTTTCCAGTGTGGCTACTTTGTGTTTTCTGACATGTTTTGTTTGTGGATTAACATGTTACTTTGCAGGTGCGCCTGTTAAGCTACTTTCCAATTCGACTTTGCGGAGTCCCCTAACATTGGGCTTCCTTCAGGAGAGAGTACCTGAGGGCACCTTATTTGCAGGTCTGAGGACCTATGAAGTGCTTACATCTTGCAATATTTTTCCATCATTGGTTTGTGGGCCTTTTGGTGCACTTTGTTCGAACTTTCTCAGGAGAGAGTACCTATGGAGTGACTTGCCTGCCCTGCGCTTTTAAGCTCGCTAGATTGCGGTCTACTTCCTCGATGGTTCAGGTATACATTTCTAAACTCTTTCGATCTACTTTATCGAACACTCATTGACACTCATGTTCACTAAAGTGGGGGAAAAATGTATAGGAGTGAATTTGTACCCCCTTAAAAATTCCCCTTTTACACCCTCCACCTTAGGAAAATCAAATCCGACCAAGTAATTTCACATCTTCATTCTGTACCCCATCCACTTGGTGCTTGTCTTTAGTGTCGGTGGGGGAATTTTCGTCAGGGGTGTGCACACGACGTGCAGACGTCTGCGTGACACATTTTTTTCTTGATAGGATTCCTTCCTTTGGAATCTACAGAGGCGTTACATTCTCCATTCTCAATGAAATGTAATGCCCTTGCGCCTTCCTGCCAACCTTTGAATGACTCTTTCCCTCCTAATTGGCCTTCAAATGGCTATCTTTCTCATTCAATTCATCTCTTTAGAAATTCTTCATCTCTTGGGAAATTCTTGAGCTTCTACAGACCAATTCCATCAGCTTCATACATTTGAGGTACTTGTTGCACCACTAGCTTCATGTTTCCAAAAATCACAACATCCTACACATCTACCACAAAAGTTGTAACTTGGTGTCTTACGAGACTTATTTCGTTGTTGTTGTGGTTGTGTCAAATCTACCATTGTTGTGGGCTTGCATTCCTCTCTCATTGGCCTTGAGTGCCTTTGGTTGAGGGTGGTAACGCCTTTTCATTACTTTGTTGTTGGATTTGTGAAAGATATTGTCTCTTGTAGTGTTTGGCTTTGTCCCGTTCCAACATCATTTTCTTTATCATATTTCTATCTATTTCTCTATCTATCTATTCATGGAGGTAGAAACACCAAAATGAGGGTTTGACTGCGGAAAATCCCTATACAACCCCAACATTTTTCCTCTCTTGGCTGTGTGTAGGTACACATTCATGTGGAGCTTGTTGGTGAACTAGACTCTTTGTGAGTTGTATCCTCTCCTTTCTCGTTCTTAGTCATTCTCTTGTTATTACTATCATTTTGTCATTTTCCACTTTAGTTAGCACTTTCAACTTCATTTGCTAAGCTTCCAATAGATTCTTGGTATTTTTACTATACTTTTTCACTTTTTGTCCATATGGACGCCAACACACTTGTGAGACGCCAATGCGTCGCGCTGTCGTCCCTGACCTGTGCTACTGTCCTCTGGAAGAGTTGTCTGAGGTACAATTTGAGTTCCAAAAACCTGCTCATTTAGCCCCATCAAAGCTCTCAGGTTAGTAGAGTGACAAAAGCACTTGAGAGTGCTCTTCATTCTCTATCCTTGACATTAAGCACCTACGCAATTGGGGTAGATTAGGGAAACCTTTCGCTCTCAGCTCTTCGTGACTTGGAGCCTTTGTGTGGTTGGTCCCCTTCCTCTATAGGTTGATCCAAGTATTGGTGCAAAAACCTCATGATAGGAGTGATGAGAGGTACCTATTAGAATGATAGAAGAAGTTTCCTTAGGATGTGTGAAGGAATTACCAATGTATTTTTCATGAGATCTATAGTTGAGGCATTGCAATCTTTTATTTTCTTTGAGCTAGATGTGTTCCAAGATGCATTGATCATGAAGGCATAACCATTTGTATTTGTTGAAAAAATTGATTAGCAATAGGATGCGTGTTGCTTTAGAAATAAGATATAAATTTAATTTTAGATGGGTAAGGAATGGTGTTAGTTGTAGTTTCCTTGGAGTTGTGAAAACTAGATTAAATAAAGGTGGAGAAACTAAGGTGATAGGATTTAGGTTCAATAATGGGTTTGATAAGGACTTTTGGATGTTGAGAGGGTATGGGGTTGTGAAAGGGATTGGTGGCAATGATTGGATCTTTATCTAGATGAGGACATGTTTAGGAATTATTTGGAACAAGATCTTGACATATCAAAATTTTATTTGAAAAGATTATGGAAGAGTGGTGTTTTTCATTGTTCGCAATTAGTGCATGGATGAATTTTTGAGTTGTGTGCACACATGGATGAAGCATCTTTGGTGTTTATCAATATGGGGTTTTTATGGATGTGAGAATTTTTATAGATGGTAGAGAATGAGCGGTGTTACTAAATTCCACACCTTGGCTTGTGGTTTGTGTCTCATTTGTAAATAGTCCTTGGATATAAAAATCCCTAAACATGATGTTATTTGATTGGTGTTTGGGTTGGGATGGGTTGGATTGTAAATGTTTTGAGGATGAAGGATTTGCATAGGAGGTGCAAGCTACAAGGAAATGATGAGAGGTGTATCTGAGATATGGATGAGAGGTATTTTCCTTGTCATATGTTAAATAAGGGTGACTAATAGATATGCATTTAGGAGTGGTGGAATAGCTTGTAATAGTTAGTTCTTACTCTTAATGGTTGATGGGTGAGTTATTGGAGATTATGATAATATTTTTTAAGTTAATGTCATTTAAGTGCTGAGGGAATTCATATTGACCCACAATAATCTCATTAGCGTTGTTCTAATTATGTTCAAAGAGGTCATACTCATCTTGGTTAATGAGACTACCATCATCATCAAAGGAGACATTTTTATATTATCAAGGGGACTCATCATAAGAAAATGAATTCATAAGTATAGTTTGGATTGGGGTTGGGGGTGATGGGGTGAATATGATGGAAGATGAAAGATTGAATCAGATGGGAAGGATTAGATCTTAAGATTTATTTTGATATCGATAGATCTTGAGATTGATTTGCTAAGGCAAAAACTTTGGATGGCATGGATTTTGGGATTGAAAGGGTTGGATTGGACATGGAAAAACATGGAGTTGAACTAAAGGATCAATAATCAAGACCTTAGGATAAGGATTTGATTGGATATTCTATACTTAGGATAGGCTAGGTTCCTAAGAATGAATTAGATTTGATGACTATAACTAGTGGTGAGACTCAATCTTGCAATGCTAATTTTTTCTTGAGTCCCTTATATTTTGTGTGTCTTGACCCTATTTGGCCTACCATTAATAATTGAGTTTGAGAAATATTTGTGTGGGTCCTCAATTATTGTTATCTTTTGTGATTCCCCATGTGCTTATAGCATATCATAGTTGTCAAAATCCTAAAATATGTCTAAATGTTTGATTTGTACAAATTTTCAAAATTAGCATTTTCTTACAAGATATATCTTACCACCCACCTCCACTTCCCTTTATTCTTTTCAGAATAGTGAACTTCCCTTTCCCCTTCCCCACAATATTTTCCTTAATCTCAAACATTAAATTTTCCTTTGTTTTCATTATAATTTTGGAGTTCTCTCTCCCATCATGTCACTCACTTTGAAGACTAAATTTTCCTAGTTGAAATTTTCCCTCCCCAAGCACCCTTTCCATGGTTCCCCTAACCCCGATTCCCTAACCATTTACACTAAGACTTACTTTATTAGAATTGATCATATTGAAATGTTCTAAGTTTTCCAATCTAATCCTTAAGGATTTTGGACTCTATTATTTATTAGGGTTTATCTGTATATGTCCATGTCCAAAACCCTTGTCATAATCATGTTTCATGGTTGTTTCATATCAAGTTTCTTTCTTGAATGTGACTCGATGTTTCGGTAGTAGTCTCTTAAGTCAAGTCATGTGACTTATCCCATCAATTATTTTTAATTTTATCGACCCTACTTTATGATATTTTGATGTCACCTATGTTTTCTCACTTGCTATGGTTTCATGAATTTTATTCACTATTAATTGGGCCTTGATTTTTCATGTGTCTGATTTTGATTACATCACATGTGGTCAAATGCATCGTGTCTTATATTGTTGGGTCTCCGAGTGAGGATTTTAATACCATTTATTATTGTATATTGAGTTGTTTGGATAAATCACTTAAAAACAATATGTCTTCAAGTTTCACTGGTTCCTCTTAATTGGGTAGCAATGCTTTTGTTTATGTTCCATAAAAGGGAAAGGAATGTCTTGTCGTATTTTCCAGCTGACCAAATTCTATTTCTTTCCCATTTCTATTTTGCAAATGGGCCACTTTTGAGCATGCCTTTGTTGGAATGCACGTGGCCAGATATAATGGTGTTGTGCTAAAGGTAGTGCATCACTTTTTTGTGTGAGTTTTATTTCAAGCAACAAGCTGTCAGAATCTTGACATGTGTCCCTAAGATGTGTTGAAATAGAGACTCTTTATGTGCTAAGTGAATACAGTGACATTTTATTGTATCACTATCACTCCTCCATATTTTCCTTATCTAGTGATCACATGAAATACAATTACAATTTGAAAGGAGATTATTCTTAGTGCATGATGGACAATATGGTCGTGACAGTGGTGAGTTGGTGTACTTGTCATATTTATTCGAATATGGATATATCAAGACTAGGTGAATATATGTAGTAAATATAATCTTGTAATCTCTATTAGTTTGAGCTTTTAGTGCACATTTAACTATGAGCTTCTGGGCTTTTATTACTAGACAACAAAAGTAGATTAGTATAGTCCATTTTTTTATTTTAGTAATGAAGAATTATTAGATTAATTTTGAGATGGTGATGTTTGGATGTCAAATTCTAATCGATGTTTATTTTAATATTTGAATTCAATTTTTGAAATTTCTATCATGAGATATATGTTGAATAAATGTAGATTGTTAAGGTGAAACCTCAAGATTATAATTGATATGGTGTATTGGCATATTCAATCCATTAAGGAGATGACTTTTTTTAGGAGTATACCTTTCATGCATTTGAATTATTTTTTTTTGTGACCTTAGATAAAAGAAATGTGTTTTTTATGGGTAGTAGGTAAGGACATACTTCTCTACATCTTTATACTAAGTTTGATCATTGTTGTGCCTTTCACAACTTGCTTCGTTTTTCTTTTTGGAATAATAGGGACCTCCTTTTTTTTCTTGCTTTGATCTAGTTCTCAAGTATCAACTTTGTTCTCTCAATTTGATTCAGAATCCTTGATTTTTTTTAGCTTTGATTTCTCTCTAGTCAAATACAAGATTAAAAATTAGCCTAAGTCTCTTATGGGAATTCTTCAAAAAAGGTTACAGGAAGTAAGAAATCTTCTTACATAATTTACCCTTCTAAGTGGATATGATCTCCAATTAAAAAACCCCACAAAATCTAGTAAAGCCTTCAAAGTTTGATGGGAATTTAGAAAATCCACTTAAAAAATCTACTTTCAAAATTTTGACCTCCAACTAGATATTTCCAACCAAATATTAAACTTCATTTTTATCAATATGTAGATGGATTTCCTATAGAAAGTAAGCCTTTGTTAAAAATGAACATAAAAAAAATAAAAAAATAATCCTTGCCAAAATTTAACTTTCAACCAAATATTTCCATCATGATATTCTCAACAAGATTTTTCCACATGCATATGTGAATCCTACAAAATCCACATGGAGACATGGATTTTTCTTGTCCAAATTTAAAATTGAATTTGGCAAGTAAAATATTTTCATTTCCAACCTAATATTGAGCCAAAAATACAATAATTTAAAGACTTCATATTCACATGATTTATTGCAAATAATAGTAAAATATTAACTTTGCAGATTTTGGAAGTGAATTACATATTTTCACAAGCCTAATATCCACATGAATTTGACACACACTTTCTTGTACATCTAGTTCAAACCTAAAATCATGTAATTGGAAAAACTCAATTTCTAATTAAATAATTTTAAAGTTAATGAAGAAATTCTCATATGTTATCTCGATTGCATACAAGATATTGTAAAAAGAATAAAATATATATCATTTGATTTCTTTTGCAAAAGAATTAACTTATCTACCACCTTAGGCAATAAATGCATGATTTTATCATAAATATAATTTCACTACTATTGAAAAATTATAATCTTATTGTGAACCCTAGTTTCATACCTGCACAAACAAACATAATATTAGATCATATGCAAGGTGAAACAGGGATTCCCATTGAAATCCATTTAATAAACTTAGATACAAAAGAAATGAAGAACAATATGCAATAACCAAATTAAATCTATCTAAACTAAGCAAACTCTTGATCCCATGGGGGAATCGGTGCCAATTGGTGTGTCAAATTTAGCTCTTTCCCAACTCCTTTCTAAGCTTTGTGATGATTTGATGAGTGATTGATCCACTTTGTTGATGAAGAACAAGATGAGTTATTGAGAAAACCTGCAATAACCTAGCTAAGATCTTGCATTGAGGATGAGGTTGAGTAGAGTAAGTTTACTCAAGTTGTGGATGATAGAATGAGAGAAAAAGTCTTTCATTTATAGATTTCCAAATTGGAAGATTGAAGGATTTGAGAAATGTGGGACAAAAGACCAACCAATGAGAGAAGGCCACTTGTCCACATGTGATTGGAGGAGGAATGAACACATTTTGGTCAATGTGCATGATAAATGCTATGAGATTTAAATTTGAAATTTGAATGTGACATGTTGGAGGGAGAAAGAAATGAAGTTAATGTCACTTGGCTCAATGCACAAGGACATGTAAGAGGCATTGAATGCCTTGTTGGAAGGACCAAACCCACTTGAATTTTGAATTCAAATTTGAGAGAATATTCCCCTTTTATGCCATGTGAGGGAAAATAGAGATTTAATAAATCAAAGTAATTGATTTATTGTGCAAGTTGCATTCTCTAGAGGATTTTAGTGATTGAGATTAACTTAATCAAGATTTGATTAATTTAATGAGAGGTTAGGTGATTTGACAATTTTGACTCAAATTTATGAGTTGATTTAAATCAGGAATTGAGAAGAAAAGGATTAAAGATTTAATTAAATAAAGATTTGATTTATTTAATTAAAGATGGATGATGTTGGATTTAAACCAAATAAAGATTTATTTAATTTAAATGAGATGAATTTAGGGAATAATTAAATAAAATGATTTATTTAATTAAAAAGGAATTACAAAAATAATTAAATAAAATTGATTTATTTAATTAACAAGAGATGATGACTTAATTAGATAAAGTTGATTTATTTAATTAAGAGATGAAGAGTGATGAATTTAATCAAATACGAATTATTCAATTAAATGACTAAAAAATGAGACGATTCAAGATGAAAATGGTGTTAGTAAATCAAGATCCAGTGTGTCAAATTGAATTGTATATTTTCCATGTCTACACCTGTATCAACATTCACTAGCCAAAAAATGAAAGAAAGAGCAAATTGTGACTATATCAATACAACCACTTGAGCAACTAAGATCCGGATTGAAATAGGAAAGTATTGCAGCTATCAACATTTCAAATATCATGTAAATTTCCTAAAAATTATTGCATTATTATGAAGAAAATACCATAGCTAAACTAGAGAAAGCAGTGCATTGTTCAATTGTAGAAAATGTCGTGGCATAAGAAATGTTTGGGATGGTAAATACCATACAAAGGCTGACCATAAAATAAATTCTCCCACATGATATCACCTACTCTGAACTCTTTCTACCTACTTTTGTTATATACTCAGCAACACATAACTCCACTCTCTGAATATTAACCTAGATAGTTATCTCTAATTTTGTTTGGGTTCTAATCATTGATTTGGTGCATACTCTGTCTGCAATCCTACTCTCACTCACTTTCTCTCTATCTCTTTTGCATACTCAATAATACATAACTCTACTCTACACTCTTTGCCACTGTAGGATATTCTCTCCCACTCCACTCCTGCAGACACCACACTTAAACAATTACCTAATTGTATTTTATTTTTATTTTCTTCACCAACCTATAATTACTACCTCAAGCTTCTCACACATGTTGAGATCATCTAGAACCCTCTGATAGGATTTTCCAACACTTGATATCTTCTATAGAAAGATTCGTGTTCATTGAGCCACTAACCCTCTGTATAGATTCGTTGAATCTACTAAACAATACAACCTACAAAACGCTAAACCTATCATACATTAAATGTATTATTTAGTTTGTTTGATTTTCTTCTGATCTTAGTCTCATTTGCAAGTTGTTCCACCACTTTTTTGATCAAATATCCAATCAATTAGTCGCTAGAATAGGCAAGTCATTTAATTTCATCCTCTATATCGATTACTAGACCTAACCCTCATTCACACAGACCTAGATATTTTGTATCTTCATCTTTGAACCAGGGCCATCAATCCATTACTTGACACCATAATCCTTTGGCTCTCCTTTTATCTTGAAAAATTTAAAACATAGCCATTAGATTGTCTTCTTTTAAACATGTGTCATTGATATTCATCTCATGCTTATCACTTTACTCAAGCTTATCACATTCTTACTTAGGGCACAAAGATCAAAACCACAATGTGAAGAGATATCACGATCATCTTCAAATCTACAACTCTTGATCTTTGTCATCAATCTCATAACCATCGTGACCACATAGCATATCATTGTTCTGATAAAGACTTTGTTTTCTACTTTAGCGATGTGAATGCTCATAGTGATCACCCTCTTTAAAATCCGTATCGTTGATTTGAAGTCTTTGTGTCACGATCAACAGTTCCTTAGTAATTGTCACAACTTTAAAACATCGCCGTTGGATGAACTTCATTTAATTGGTGTTGTTGATCTGGGTTCCTTTGTATTCATACCCATCGCATATCGCCGCTTTGCATATGCCTCCAACTTTCATTATCATGATGCATAGAACCCTCGAGATGCAATAAAGTCTCACCAATTGTCTTTCATTCCATGTGTTATGCACATGCCATACCGTAGGGAAAGGCCAAGGATCCACTGAAACCATAGCAGGGAAATGAGAAGCTGACATCTATCCTCAGTTGTCATATCAATAAGGCAGTGAGGAGCGTTCGTTGTGTCGAAGGGACCAATTTTTTTTGTGGTTGATATCAATGAATTCCTTAAATTAATTGTACACCCTTTCTATTTTTTGTTACATCAAAGGGACTCTAAAGAATATCCTCTCGATATGTTGTAGTTTCTTTAATGTTGTTTTATGGTTTTTCATGCAAATTGTTTTATCAAAGGGAATTTAAAGTAACTCCTATAGATATGGTGTAGTCTCCCCAATATTGGTTATTTCACCATATTCTCTACATGCTGGAGAGGATAATTCTATCTGTCACTGGGAAATCACCATCCACTATCTTCATCTAAATTTGTATCAAGTCCCACCAAAATACACTGTGCACTATCAAATCTTCATCATGGGCATGCAGACACCAACAATCGAGAAGCTAGGTAAAGGGGTCAGTCACCGAATGAGTTCAAAGGCATAAGTTATAACTTATGTGACCTACTATGTCGATATACAATCAACACAAAAATATAAGCTCAGTTGAATACCATGACTACAAAGCTAAGGTTTAACCAATAAACCCTAAACCTTGTATGAGAGCACAAATAAATCATTCTTGAGCAGAATATACATCTTCTAATTATGTAAATTAAATATTTGGAATGCACTTAGAAGACCCACATCAAATCTATTGCTTGTTTTCACCTTTGTCTTTTGGAAGAACCCTCTGCAACATCATGTCAACATTCCATGAAAATTTTGGAGTATTTTGAACAACTTTGCAACATTCACAAATACATGATCCTCTCCATCAATTTGCACCATGACTTCTAGAACCAGACACAAATCTGTTGCAAGGTGTGACCCTTGGTCTCCTCTTCCTATGGTAGGCTTATTCTAGTGCGATGCTTGGGATTCGTGACATGGTTTAACTTCATGCTATAGATATTGATCTTGTATAAATCCAACAGTTGTATTGGGCATTAACAGGTCAATCTTTTGGTGCAATGGCAGCCGCCTGTGCAACAATTGGTATCAGAGCTGAGGTCATAGGTTCGAACCCCATGCTTGCACTAGGGGGGATTGTTGCAAGGTGTGACCCTTGGTATCCATTTCCTATGGTAGGCGTATTCTAGCGTGGCACTTGGGTTTCGTGACATGGTTTAACCGCCTCCTGTGGATCTCAATCTTGTATAAATCCAGCAGTTGTATCGGGCATTAATAGGTTGATCTTTTGGTGCAATGACAACCGCATGTGCAACAAGATCCTCTAATCTTCATAACATCCAGGCACACCACTAAACTACCCTCTTACATCAATGACACCTTTTGTCTTCATGCCAACATCTCCCTTACAAGATGAATTCCATCTTACCTTTGATCTCTCCTTTGACATCAATGATACTTTTTGACATCAATGCTAGCAATATCTTTTACTAGATCAGTTCCATCTCACCTCTAATCCTCGTTTGACATCAATGACGACAATATGCCAACAATCTCGCCCTTTATTTTTGATGGCTAAACTAAATTCTCAACCTGCAACCAATGGTCTGATACCAGTCGTGGATAAAATCTGAGCTCAATTCACCTTTGCTCACCCTTATGAGAATTTGCATACTTTTGTCCCATGCTCCTACTTTGAGAATTTTCTAACCTTTCTCCCCCTTTGACATCAATGGCAAAGGGTCACACTCCTGAACATCTTGTCTTAGGTCACCATGCTTTTGTAGCCTCTACTTCTCCTTAGCAATGGAAAAAGGGATTTTTTCTCCCCTTTGACTAATACCAACTTGTAGAGAAGGGGGATTCACTACTCATGAGTCTCTTTATTCTCAAGAGAAACCCAAAAGGTGAACTACCCTAAAATACCTCAAGGAACAACGCGAGATTTTTAGAATCAGAAATAACAGGTCACAAAGTTTTTCTGGATAGACTAGCAAGTTTGCAGTCAAAGGATGACAGTGCAGAACAAGGACGACAACGTGATGCGCTGTAGTCATAGAGGTGCACTGGAATCTTGTATGGACCAGAAACTGAGAATGTCACAGAAAATAGCAAGGTGACTACTATTGTTCTAACTGCTAAGAAAATATTGGAACGTGAGAAAGTAACAAAATATAACAAAATTGAAATAAAGTGAAGTAGATGATAAGACTAAAGAGGATAAGAGATAGAAAATTCTCACAACCCAAGTAATGAATCCTCCAACACATGAATATCTTCAATACCTGCATATGTAAGATCAAGAGAAAATGTTGGGGTTGTATAGGGGTTTGCCTCAATCAAACCCCTATTTTGGTGTTCCCACCTCCATGGACAACTAGATAGATAGAGAAAGTGAACAAAGTGAGAAAATACGAGTTGATAAAAGAAATCCACGCTCAAGTAGGAGAACCCGTATCATGAAATAAAGATGCAATAGATAGGGGATGCGAGAAGTCCCAAGATGCTCGCAAGCACAATATAAGAGATATATTGGCTTCAAGGCTTAAGGAAGCCAAGGAGGGAGACAATGAGATAGATTCAAGAGCTAAGAGAGTTGTAGAGGGCACTATGAGAATGCAAGAGTGTTGTTGTAGTGAGCTGTGAAAGCTAGAGAGAAAGACCAAGAGAAGAGGAAAAGGTGGGAGCCAAAGCTAGAAAGATCCAAAAGGCCAAAATAGATTGAAAAGATAACATTTAAAGAGAGAATTGGAGGGAAAAGAAGGTTCCTGAGGCATCACAAATTGACCCGAGTTGTTACCACTGACAAAAGGAGCTAACAAGTGGAAAACATGCTCATAAAATGTTGTTTGAATGTTGAAATGTCACAGGACACTAGCATGGCACATAGACTCCATGCGGTGTGCTAGTGTCTAGACACATCATGCTACAAAATGACGAGAACGAGAAAAGAACAAGGTTTGACACAAAGTTGATGTGTGAGGGTAGCTACTAAAAAGGGGTCTTGAGAATCCTGAGAGGGAAAAAGGCTGATGTAGGGGATAAAATGAGCCTACACAAGATGCTAAGGGAGTGGAAACTAAATTGGATGCAAGGATGTATGTGAAATTACAAGGGGTGCAATTTGACGACATTACACAACTAATACCAATTTTTTCTCTCCTTCTTTGATTGTAATGGAAAAACCAAATGCTCCAACCACTCTGTACCAATTAACACTGTCTGATTCCAAATAAAGTTCCATTTCATGCTCTAAACCAATCAGGTATGATACCAATAGTAGATGTTTGCACTTTATGCTTTGTACCATTTAACTATCTGAACTGCACTATACCAAGTAAGGCACTGATTTGATACCAATAGAATCTCCCCCTCAGACCTTACTCCATTCTCTCCCTGCATACTCAAACATTTACTTCACTTCAGGCTTTGTATCAACTAAATTGTTCTGAACCAATTCACAATGGTTTGACACCAATTGGATTCACTCAATACCACTTATAACAAAAGAAATTGTGAGTGTATTTACAAAAAAATCCCCCCTCAGATATATCTCTACTTCTTGCAAAAAAAGATCATTTCTCTCAACACAAAATTACACAAATTCTATCTCTCTTAATTACCAATATTCTTCCCCTTTGACAAGCCATACAAAGAGAAAGAATGTAACCATAAATCTGCAATCATGAAGTCATTAGAAATTTGTACAACTTTTTTCACCTGACTTGATCTCTCTTTTTATTTCTAGGGATGAAAAAGATGCCAATTAAGCTCCCCCTGGAATCATGCTCCATCACTACAAATTAGTGATGTGAGGTAGAAGTACCCTCATTAAGTGTTTTTTGTTGACCTTTCACTCTGAATACCTTCTTGGGATTCTTTTCTATCTTGTCAGCCTTCTTCTCAAGAACATGTGAACCATTTTTCACTCTAGGGGACATATTCCTCTTCTTTTTCTGTGATTTAGGTCTAATATAATTTTCTCTACAATATTTGGCTATGTGACCAAATTTTTTGTAGTTAAAGCACATAACATTCATATCCGTTATAGGAGAAAATGAATGTTTATTCATACATTTTGTGCCCCTTCTAGGTGTAGTACTACACTCACAAGCCCTATGACCAAACTGATTACATGAATAATAATAACCATAGAAAAACAAGGAATACCTGGTTATATCATTTATTTGTATAGGATGAGGTGATCTTCTTTGATTTGGCCTCTTGACATATCTCATCCTTGTGAATATTTCTACATCAGCTCCCTTTATATGCTACTTTTTCTTGAAATCTTCAGGGACTGATTTCCTCATATTCTTATATGTTGTAGGCTTCTTTTCTTGATGTAGGAGCATCCCATGTCTCAAGAAATCTTGCATCAACCAACAAAATATTTGCATTCATGTTTTCGTGCATTTTAGTAGTTAGCTTACTGGACCCAGTCTCAAGCATTTCATACCAGATTGTAATACCAGAGCTCGTGAAATCTAGAGAACCATTCACAAGGATTCACATTCATTGAGGGGGCCTTAATTCCAATCCACATTACGTTTATCCAAGAATTAATGAAGAACCATATGTTTTGGCCGGTACTTGCACTTTTCATCAACTTTGGGGTTTAGAACCTCTTGATGCCGATGTGGACCCTTTTCTGGAGCTAGGAATGGATATATATAGGCATTTGCATTAAAGGATATTCTATTAATTAATTATTATCATTCACATCATTGTTAGATAATAGATAAGGGTTTTGAACCACATGTATGTCTGGACATAGCGCCAAATCTTTCTATAATCTATAAGCCAGAAGGTAGGGCATATTGCTAGTGAATAATTGATTGATCATTCCTATACATATATTCATGAGTGATTTTCATTCTATTTCTTTGAGTTTCCATTGTGTTTAATCTTTCTACAAGGTTGGACAACCCCATTTCTAGACCCTCCATTCTTGACTGCACCAAGTGGTATTAGAGCAAGTTTGCAAACTCTGGGAGAGAAGAGTGAAGTTGAGTGAAGGTATTCCATAAGATCACTGTGTGGATAGATCATCAACTTGAGGTAGCCTACTTGTGTTTGTCAAAAAATCACCGATAGTGAGGCAATTGCAAACCTATAGCCAAATCACCGATTTGAGGCAGTTGAACTAGATCCTAGGAAGAGATGTTGCTGAGGAGAATTCATACTACTATTAATGTTGCTGGAAAGATGGATGAGATGATGGAAATGATGTGAACAATGAAAGTAATATTGGATGTTGTTGAAGAAGATCAAAGAAAAGGCCTACACCCTAGACCTAATGATGAAAGTGATGATGATGAATTTCAAGTTGTAGACCTAGTTGAAGAGGCTACAAAAGAGGAAGAATCAGATCAGGCGAAGATGTTGAAGGCTATTTCAAAAATAGGGAAGTGACCTAGAATGGAGATTCCAAATTATACAAATAACCTAAACCCTAAAGAGTTGATTGAATGGATAAATGACATTGAGGAATACTTTGAGTATGAAGAAATTGAAGATCCAAAGAAAGTGAGATTCACAAAGACTAAGTTGAAGGGACATGCTGCATTATGGTGGAAGGAAGTCCAATTGAAAAGAAATAGAAAAGGCAAGGAAAATATTATGAAATGGGATAGGATGGTGGTGAAATTAAAGAACCAGTTTATACCTGCAAACTATGAGTTAGAACTGCTGAAGAGATTGCAAAACCTGAGGTAGAAGGAAAAGATCATGAAAGATTACACTGAGGAATTCCATAAAATCATTATCAGAACTAGACATAGTGAAGAAATCAAGGAGAAAGTGACAAGATATATCAATGGATTGAGAATGAACATTCAAGAAGAGTTGAGTTTGGTAAGGATGAATTTAGTAGAGGAAGTATATTAGTTTTCACTAAAGGTGGAGGAGAAACTAATAAAAGACATGAACAAAGATATAGAGGAAGAGGAGGTAGATTTTAGAGAGGAAGGTCACATCTCAGAGGAGAAAAACCATATGGGAAAAAACACAAGGACAAAGATTCATATCACAAGGAAGAGAAGGATTCCAATTCATACCAAAAAGGGAGAGATGACATAAATTCTTACCGCAATAGTAGAGGAGGCTACAATTCTTACCATAATGATCGATACCAGAGATATGAGAAAGGATATGACAAGATAAATTTTAGAGGGACCTATTTTAAATGTGGAGGAGAAGGACATAGAGAATTTGAGTGTCACCAAGAAAGTAAGAAGATTGAAAACCATGCAATAACTGGATATGCAGAGGAGGAATCGAAGGGAACACCAAGATCTGGAGGAATTCCTAAGAAAGGAGAATCACTATTCATGAGGAAAGCATTGTCCTAGAAGAAGGAGGAACCTAAAGAAGCACTACAGATGAAAAGTTTGTTCTAGACTAGATGTAAGGCAAGAGGTAAGTGTTGCAAAGTTATCATTGATAGTGGTAGTATAGATAAGCTAGTTTATGAGGAAATGGTGACAATGTTGAATTTGGAAAGGAGAAAAAATCTGAAACCTTATAGGATAGCCTAGATTCAAGATGAGTACAAGATACTAGTAAGTGAGAAATGCCTAGTTAAATTTAAAATAGGGTTATATCATGATGAGGTACTATGTGATATTATGTTGATGGATGTATGCAATATGTTGTTGGGTAAACCTTGGTAGTATGATAAGAAAGCTATACATTATGGGAGGAAGAATACCTATACTATAACATCAAATGGAAAGAGGGTCACCTTGAAAAATTTGGAAGATGAACCTGAAAGTGAAGTATGTGGTACAACTAGAATCAATCTGGTTAATGGAAGAAATTTTTTGGATGGATTGAGACATGAGAACACGAGTTTTGCTTTGATTCTAAGGAAGCATGGAACCCCGAAAGAAGAAGGACCACCAAAGAAGGAAGTCACTGAACTATTGACAGAGTACCAAGATCTTATATCAGAGAATGTGCCAGAAGGATTACCATCAATCCAGAGTATCAATAATCATATGGAGCTTATTCCCAGATCTAGTTTTGCAAACAAAGCTTCATAGCAGATGACATCAGTAGAGAATGTAGAGTTGAACAAACACATACATGAGCTGCTGAAGAAATGATTGATCAGAGAAAGTATGAGCCCATGTGCAGTACCAACTGTACTTGCACCTAGGAAATATGGAGAATGGAGGATGTGTACACATTCAAGAGCTATCAATAAGATCAAAATAAACTATAGATTCCCATTTCCTAGGATGGATGCCATCATGGACAGTCTGAGTGGAGCAAGGTATTTTACCAAGATAGACCCGAAGAGCAGATACCATCAAATTAGGATCAAAGAGGGAGATGAATGGAAGACTGCTTTCAAGACAAATGAGGGATTGTATGAGTGGTTGTTCATGCCATTTGGACTAACTAATGCACCTAGTACATTCATGAGGCTAATGAATGAATTTTTGAAGTAATTCTTGGGTAAGTTTGTCATTGTTTATCTGGATGATATTTTGATTTTCAATAAGACTAAGGAAGAACATTTGGAGCACATTAGACAAGTATTTCAGAGGCTAAGAGAAGAGAAGTTTTTGATAAACATCAAGAAGTGTAGTTTCATGAAGGAAGAACTAGTATACTTAGGATTTGTGATATCTGTAGAAGGATTGAACATGGACCCTGAAAAGGTTAGAACAATAGTTGAATGGACTACACCTGAGAATTATGGAGAGGTAAGATCATTTCATGGACTAGCAATATTTTACTAGAAGTTCATCAAAAAATTTAGTAGTATTTGCACACCTATGAAAGAAACAATGAGAGGTGACCGGAAGGAATTC
Organism: Sequoiadendron giganteum; assembly: GCA_007115665.2. Lineage (NCBI taxonomy): Eukaryota > Viridiplantae > Streptophyta > Pinopsida > Cupressales > Cupressaceae > Sequoiadendron > Sequoiadendron giganteum. Next base: position 121,075,942 of record CM021100.1, on the reverse strand, counting down.
AAATGGACATCAACAACACAAAAGAATTTTGAGTTGTTGAAGTGAAAGGTGACATAATAACCTGTGTTGGCATTACCAAACTTTGATAAGGTATTCGAAGTAGATTGTGATGCTAGTGGAAGCAAAATAGGAGCTGTGTTGAGTCAAGAAGGGAGACTAGTAGCTTATTTCAGTGAAAAATTGAATGATGCTAGGAGAAGATATTCAGTTTAAGATTAGGAGTTCTATGCAATAATACAAGCCCTGAAGAAGTGGAGACATTACTTGTTATCTAAGGATTTTGTGTTGTATACAAATCATGAAGCCCTACAATATTTGAATAGTCAAGGAAAGCTGAACCAGAGACACATGAGATGGGTAGAATTCTTGTAGAGTTACACATTTTCATTGAATCACCATAGTGGAAAATAAAACAAGGTTGTAGATGCATTGAGTAGGAGAAGGAGTTTGTTGACAAATATGAGAATTTAAGTATTGAGTTTTGAAGAACTGAAGCATATGTATGAGGATGACATTGATTTTGCTGAGGCATGGAAGGCTTGCAAGGAACTTGTAGAGACAAATAGAAGAAAATGGATGGACCATTTCATTCAGGAACAACCAGTTATGTATTCCTAGAAGTCCAATGAGAGATAGTTTGATCAAGGAAAAGCATTGCAGAGGATTAGCATGGAATTTTGGAATTGATAAGACCATGGCATTGGTGAGTGAGAACTATTTTTGGCCATAGTTGTATAAGGATATTAGGAAGTATGTTCAAAGTTGCAGGATTTTTCAGGTTGCAAAAGGAAACAGTCAGAATACTGGAATGTATACACCATTGATAGTATCAGAGAGACCATGGAAGATATCAACATGGATTTCGTGTTGGGATTACCTAAGACACTGAGAGGATTTGATTATGTATTTGTGGTTGTGGATAGATTTTCTAAGATGGTGCATTTCATACCTTGTAAGAAGACCAATGATGCAGTAGATGTTGTAGACCTATTTTTCAAGGAGATTGTGAGATTACATGGATTGACTACTAAAGAGAATAGTATGAGACAAAGACACTAAGTTCATTGGATATTTTTGGAAGACATTATGGAAGAAGATGAAGAAAATTTTGAAGTATAGTTCAACATTTCACCCATAGATAGATGTACAAACATAAGTGGTGAATAGGAGTTTGGGAAATTTTTTGAGGTGTTTGACTGAAGGTAAAGGAGGAAATTGGGACTTAATACTACCATAGGTAGAATTTTCATACAACAATTTAGTAGACTGGAGCACAGGGAAGACACCATTCGAGATTGTGACATGACAATGACCTAGAGGAGTAACAAAATTGAGAGATATTAGTATGGAGAATAAAAGGAGTGCGAAGGTAGAAGAATTTGTAAGATTCGTGGAAACAATGCATACTCAAGTCAGGGAGCATCTGGAGAAGATGAACAAGACATATAAGGCAAGAGAAGATGAGAAGAGGAGACATACAAAGTTTTCAATAAGAAAGGAAGTGATGGTATATCTAAGAAAAGAGAGATTTACGGTTGGAACATATTAAAAAATGAATATGAAGAAGTTTGGACCTTGTAAAATCATCAAGAAGTTTGATTCTAGAAATGCATATGAAGTGGAGCTACCAGAGGAATTTGGCATATCACCTATATTCAACATTGCAGACCTATATCAGTAATGAAGGAGAATCACCAGAGGACAGAGGATTTGGTTTATCAGACCAAATAGCACATCATCCAGAGGAAATCTATGAAGTTTTAGATAGTAGAATTGGATGCAACACTAGAGGAAGACAATACAAGGAATATCTAGTCAGATGGAAAGGAAGTCTGGAGGAAGATTCGTCATGGATTTCTCAAGCTGAGGTAGACCGCATTGGTTTTCCGCTAGCCCCCCAAAAGTGAGAGGCTCACTTTTCTTCAACCTTCAGTGTCTGATGTAGGAGAATCCCAAGTCTCAAGTAATCTTGCATCAACCAAATAAATATTTGCATTCATGTTTTCATGCATTTGAGTAGTTAGCTTATTAAACCCAGTCTCAAGCATTTCATACCAAATTTTAATACCAGAGCTCACGAAATCCAAAGAACCATTCACAAGGATTCACATTCATTGAGGGTGCCTTCTTTCTGATCCGCATTATGTTTATCCAAGAATTAATGAAGAACGATATGTTTTGGTCAACACTTGCACGTTTCATCAACTTCGGGGTTTGGAACCTCTTGAGGCCGATGCAGACCCTTTTCTGGAGCTGAGAATGGATATATATAAGCATTTGCATTAAAGGATATTCAATTAATGAATGATTATCATTTGCATCATTGTTAGATCATAGATAAGGGTTTTGACCCGCATGTATGTCTAGACATAGTGCCAAACCTTTATGTAATCTGTAAGCCAGAAGGCAGGGCATGTTGCTAGTGAATAATTTATTGATCATTCCTATACATATATTCATGTGTGATTGTCATTCTATTTCTTTGAGTTTCCATTGTGTTTAGTCTTACTGCAAGGTTGGACAATCCCACTTCTGGACCCTCCATCCTTGACTGCACCATTTCTTCATCTGCTTTATTCATCTTAGTAGTGCCTTTATCTGATTTTCCATTTCTAGAGGCATTTTCCTTGGAACAGATCATGCAAGATTTATCTTTCTTTGTGCAACATCTTTCTTTTGCTCTAAATCTGTCATATAATTTTTCAGAAGTACAGGTAGAGGGAATATTTCCTTTTTCAAAACCAAGTCCAACCTTTTCTTTAGGTCTTGATGGCTTCTATGTTTTAATCAGACCATCAAGTATCTCAGAGCCACCCTTCAAATTTAGGCCTTTATCAATTTTCTCTTTAGCCTTTTCTAAATTTTTTCTCAAGGTCACTATTTTTGCTTCCAGCTTCATGCACTCATTATATTTATATTGTAGTTTAGTTTTAACTTCATCTTATGTTCTCTTTTCTTCTCCCACTTGTGTCTTTAAGTTGATCACCATCTGATCAGATTCTTCAAGAATCTTGGTCAGCTTATCAATATCCTCTTGTGCATGCATTTTCTAATGATTGTTCCTTTTTTAAACTATCAATCTCATCTCCTAAATTATCAATTTATTCCAAGGTTGAGATGAGTTTACCTTCTAGGTTTATTTCTCCTTCTTCCTCATGGTTTTTATGCTTACTATTTTCTTGAACTAGAGAGCCTTTTTCCATAAATAGGGATTCTTTTTCCTTTGACATAAAGGTGTAGTCAAATCTATCATTTGAGAAATTGTTGGCTTCAGATGAATCAATTTCTTTTCTTGTGTGGAAATTATTCTTCTTCTTCTTTTTCCTAATATTTACTTTCTCAGTGTTATTCTTTTCATCATAAGTGCATTCAAGAGAAAGATGACCAATTCTACCACAATTAAAGCACTTAAAGGGTAACATACCTTTTTATTTTCTAGTGAATCTTCTCAATTTTATGATGAAATCATCTTCCTCCTTATTAGATTCCTCAAATTCAAAAGTATATGCTTCTACAATCTCTCTTCTACCTACAACTTCTCTTATGGATGTATCTATAGTCTTCTCATCTTCATTTAGCTTTAGACTCACCTCTATATGTCTGAATCTTGATCTATGTATTGTTGTCTTCACCTTCATACATCATCTTTAAGTTATTCCAAACATCATGTGTTGTTTGAAAATGCATGAATTTGACAACCACGAATCTTGACAACCCACTCAGAATTGAAAACTTTGCTTTAGCATCATCTTTATAAGCCTTCTTTCTAATAGTATCAATGGGAGGAGTAGCAGGAGCTATATATTCCTTTTCAAATATCAACCACACATGAAACCCTAATGTTCTAAATATTCTTTCATTTTAATGCTCCAAACAATATAGTCTGATAAATCAAAGAGAGGTACTTCATCTATAGATGTGCCTTCTTGACTAACCATTTTGTGTTCACTTTACCAAGATCTACCTGATCTGATTAAGCTTTTCCTAGGGAACCTAGGGCTGTGATACCAATTTTTGAAACACAACAATCTACTAAGGGGGGGTGAATCAATAGATCACTTAAAAACTAGCTCTCAATCTTTTATGTAGATCAATTCCTTTATCCCTTAATGTGCAGATTATAACCTATTATGCAAAACCATAAATATACATACACACAACACATCACATAACACATAATATACATGGAAAACCCAAGAAGTGAAAAACCACGATGAGAAATGTTGCTAGGATCTACTATCCTAATCCCATTGTTTTAGGAGCACCCACTCCCTAATTTGAGCACCTACCCAGATATCTAATGGAACCCAACAATCAGATTTACAATTCAAGTTAATACATTTATTCATTTGAACACACATTCTATGTTGAAACTAAATTTACAACTGTACAAGTATATGTTGCAATCTCTGTAACTCACTCTCAGCTCTGTACCTTAATCTACTTTGCACTCTTTCTATATGCTTTTGCTGCATACTCAGTAACACATGACTTTGTTCTCTAAATATTAACCCAGATAGTTATCTCTAATTTTATTTGGGTTCTATTCATCAATTTGGTGCAGACTTTGTTTATAATCCTGTCCTCACTCACATTTTATCTATCTCTACTACATACTCAATAATATATAACTCTACTCTACACTCTCTTCTATTGCAATCCATTCTCTCCCACTCTACTCCTATAGACACCACATTGAGACAATTATCCAATTGTATTTTATTTTCTTTTTCTTTACTGACTTGTAATTACTACCTCGAGATTCTCACACATGTTCAGATCATCTAGAAACCTCTGATAGGATTTTACAACACTTGCTATCTTCTCCAGCAAGCTTCCTATTCATTGATCCACTAACCTTATGTACAGATTCGTTGAATTTGATAACCAAGACAACCTACAAAACCCTAAACCTACAATATATTAAATGCATTCTTTAGTTTTTTTGATCTACTTCTGATCTCAGTCTCCTTTGCAAGCTATGTCACTACTTTTTCGATCAAATATCCAATCATATAGTCACTAGAAAAAGTAGGTCATTTAATTTCACCCTCTATGTTGGTTACCAAACCTAACCATTATTCACACAAACCTAGTCATTATGTATCTTCATCTTAAACCAGGTCCATCAATCCATTACTTCACGCCATGATCCTTTGGATCTCGTTTGATCTCAAAAAATTTAAAACATAGCCATTATATTGTCTTCTTTTAAACCCGTGTCATTGATCTTCATCTCATGCCTATCACTTTACTCAAGCTTATCACATTCTTACTTAGGGCACAAAGATCAAAACCGTGATGTGAAGAGATATCATGATCACCGTCAGATCTACAACTCTTGATCTTTTTCATCAATCTCATAACCATTGTGACAAAATAACATATCATTATTCTCATAGAGACTTCATTTTCTACTTTAGCGACATGAATGATCATAGAAATCACCATCTGATCACCCTCCTTCAAATCAAAACTGTTGATTTGAAGTCTTCATGCCATGATCAATAGTTCCTTAGTCATCATCACAACTTTAAAAAATCATTGTTGGATGAACTTTATTTAACTACCATAGTTAATTTTGGTTCCTTTGTATCTTACCTAACACATATCACTACTTTACATACACCTCCAAATTTCATTATCACGATGCATATAATCCTCAAGATGTAATAAAGTCTTGCACTTATCTTTCATTCTATGTGTCATGTGCACACCATACCACAGGGCAAGGTTGGGGATCCACCAAAACCATAGCGAGGCAATAGGAAGTTGCCATCTGTCCTCAGTTGTCATATCAATAAGGTGGGAGGAGCCTTCGTTGTGTCGAAGGGACCAACATTTTGTTCCTCCAATATTTATCTTTCTACCCTATGAATTTCTTAATTGTACATCCTTTCTATTTTATGTTACATTGAAGGGACTCTAAAGCATCTCCTCCCGATATTTTATAGTTTCTTCGATGTTGTTTTATGTTTTTGAACATGCAAATTGTTTTATCTGAGGGACTTTAATGTAGCTCCTACCGATATGGTGTAGTCTCCCTGATATTGGTTATTTCACCATATTCTTTGCGGGTTGGTAGGGATAACACCATCTATCATCACCATCCACTATCTCCATTTTCCTTCCTATTAGGTCCCACCAAAATACACCATGCACTATCAGATCTTCATCACAAGCATGCAAACACCAACAATTGGGAAGCTAGGTAAAGGGGTTGGTCATCAAATGAGTTCAAAGGAATAAGTTATAACGTATGCAACCTGCTACCACTGATATATAGTCAATAGAAAATATAAGCTTGGTTGAATACCATAACTGCAAACCTAGGGTTTAACCAATAAACCCTAAACCTTGTCCGAGAGCACAAATAAATTATTCTTGAGCTGAATATACATCTTCTAATTATGCAAGTTACATTACTGGAATGTACTCAGAAAACCCACTTCAAATCTGTTGCTTGTTTTCACCTCTATCTTTTGGAAGAACCCTATGCAACATCATGTCAATATTCCATGATACTTTTGCGGTATTCTAAGAAACTTTGCAATATTTGTAGATACATGCTCCTCTCCATCAATTTGCACCATGACTTCTAGAATTAGACACAGATCCTCTGATCTTCATAACATCCAAGCACACCACTGAACTTCCCTCTTACATTAATGACACCTTTTGTCATCATGTCAACATCTCCCTTATAGGATCAATTTCATATTATCTCTGATCTCTCGTTTGACATCAATGATACTTTTTGAAATCAATGCCAACAATCTCCTTTACCAATGCAGTTCCATCTCACCTCTAATTTTCTTTTGACATCAATAAAAACAATATGTCAACATTCTCAATCGACCAATATTGGAAATAAGGTGAATTTTTATGGCCTCATACCTAATCTATCCATTAGCAAGGAAATTCACCTTCTCAAGTCTAGAGAGAAAGGGAGTAGTGGGTGTGAAAATTGGGCAAGTCCTAGTGTATGGACACTATCCCCAATTGGAGTAAAATAAGTCAATTTTACACTATTGGAGGGTTAATTATTCAATTTCCATGTGGTTGGTAATATTTTTGGAAGTGGACATGGATAAATGGATATTAGATGCAGCCAAAATTGAAATTAGCAAGCATGGGAAAAGGTTCATCTAGCTCCCTAAATTCTCATATATCAAACTCGAAGGATTCATTGGTGATCATTATAAGTTGCTTATATATCCTATGAATGAGATCATTTTTATTGAAGTGTCAAGATAACTAGTGTACACCCATGCCCACATATAATCTAAGCATATAACTAGGGTTCAATTACCTATTTTCCTTAGAAATTATGCATGTGTAATCTTGGACTACGCAAAATCTTTAGAGGTAGAATTGTATTTGTATAATTTTCATTTATATGAAGCTGAACCCAATTGTTACCCCTTTGGAAGAATGAAAAATTGGATAGCAACCAAATTTAATCATATTCCTCAAGATTACTAGGTAGACTACAATGATGATAGGGAAGTAATAAAATAAGTAATTATAGGTTGAATATCACCCAAATAAAAAAATCAACACACACAAGGCACCAAACTAGGTCAAGGATGATGAAGTCCTTCTACACATGGCCTATGAAATGCAAAAAATCTATGATGCAACAAATCCAAAACATCCAAACTCTTAACAATAGTATATTGGATAACATTGGCCACTGTTTGGATCAATGTATGAAGTTTATAAGATCACAAGGGGTAACACTTACATATAGTAAATTTATTCCCCAAAAGAATAAAAGTGATAAAGAAGAAGAGGATGCCCCAATGTAGAAAATGAGAATTGGAGAAAATATTTCTATAGCTGAAGGTATTTCATAAGTAACGGTTAGTGATATCCCTAAAACTCTAGAAGTAAACATTTTCATTGTACCATCATCCTTCACTCCTCTGATATAAGATATTAGTGATATTATTGTTAATGGCAACATAATCTTTAGTAAAAGATACACAAATTTTGTTTCCCCCTCATTTTCCAACACCATCAAAATAGTCCATTAGTGGGAGGAAAGAGAAGAACCCCAAGGGGAAGTAACTAGTAGAGAAAATATTATTGATTTAGAGGAAGACATTTCTCTTGAAGCTCCTCAACTAGATGAGGTTCAAGGAAATAAAATCTCTTTCTAAGAAATGATGGAAGAGATAGCCAATGAGGTTGACCTTTCTTTTTAAAGTCAATCTATGACTAAGGAATTGAATAAAGAAACTAATCCCATGATTGAATAAATCCAAATAAATGTGAAAGCCCAAGAAACTGAAGGGGTCGAAGAAGTTCAAGTTAATAAAGTTTTAGATGATTCTCTTTATTGAGCATAAATTCAACATGAAATAATAGAAGACATTCCTCAAGAGGTAGAAATCGGGGCCCTAGCTCAAGAAGGATTTGCAAAGAAGAAAATAAATATAGTCTTGTAAGGGAATGAAAATAGGAGGTAAGGCTTCAAGGTTAAGCACAATAGGATATAGATCAACAAGGACAAGGAGAAAAATATCAAATGACAATTATGCCTACCTATCTAGAAGTAGAATTACAAAGAAAGAAATCCCGAGTAAGCATAGTTCTTGTTGATTTCAAAATAATTATGGACCAATTTGACACTCTTAGACCTAAAAGGAAATCCAAAGTTATATCCTTCATCATAATGGATGAAACTAGATCCAAATTTTTTCAAATTGTTATCCCATGGCTAAAAAAACCATGAGGATGTGAACTTAGTAGATTATCAAGTATCCACGGTTAACCTAGGACACACCACAAGAGAGTGGGAAATCCTAGAACTAGAATATATAATTATTGCTACAACTTCCAAGATGCAAAGAGAAAATAAAATAAATAAATAATTGATGAAATAAAGAAGAATTTTAGGAACTTACATTAGGTAGCTTGTGAGACCATTGAAATAAGAGAATGGAGTCTATATTTCTCCATTGCTAATAAGGCAATCATATGCCTCTTCCTAATATAAGATGAAAAAAGTATATAATTCCATGGAAGAATGGGTAAAAAAAATAGAATAAGTAGAGGATTTAGTCATGATCCTACAAGGGAAAATTTAGAAGATAATTGGGGAATGTGGCAATAGACAAGAGAAAAATTAAATTGAACTCCTTAGAATCTTGGACAAAGCAATAGTACAAAAACAACAATATATGACTGAAAAAACTACTAAAAACTGCTTATAAATGATTGAAAATGGTCACGTGACCATTAATAGTTTATTGCCAATCATTTATAATGCGACCAAATTGATGACTAAACCATTTTTAGTCATTTATTGGTTCTTTTGATTGATCGATTTGGTAGTGTATTTAGTCATTGATTGCTATAATCTAGTCACTTATTTAGTCATGATATATTTAGTCATTGATTGTTGTAATCTGGTCACTTATTTAGTCATTTTTATTCACTAATTTATATCCATTGGTAGTTTATTTAGTCATTAATTTTAATCACCATTTTGATCAATTTGGTAGTATATTTAGTCATTTTTATTTCATAGGTCATATATTTAGTCATCATATATTCATTGTTCACTGATTTATGTCAATTGGTAGTATATTTAGTCAATTTAATTATTAATTGACATTAATTAGTAATATATTTAGTCATTTTAATTGACTGATATTTGAGGATTTAAACATAAAACAAATAAATACACATCAATAATCAATTGCACATAATAAGACAACCATTGAGAAGGAAAAATTGTTAAACTTTATTAATAAAAGAAAGGTGTTCTAGTTACAGTTTAGAAATAGAGTATTACAATTTTTTTTCAATCACAAGACTGAAAAATTTGAGTTACAATGCACAAAAATGACAAGAAAGAAACTTCTCCAAAAAACTTCTGCAATGATGGAAACACATGCTTGGAGCCCTTCAATGTGAGCACATGCCCCTTTCATATCTAAAAACTTCTACAACATGGGAAATCTTCCTGGAGCAAGCTATAACATGTAGAATCCAAGAAGGAGAGTGTTGACCGTGTCCCATATATGAAGCTCTCTCCTTCAATGCAGTCAACAATAACCCAACTAGAATATTTCCTCATTTATATGCAACATTCCATCTGATATGAGCAAAAGGGTGCTACCTTTTCCACCATGAATGAAGTTGTGCCTCAATACAACCAACAAAATTACTATTAGTCTTAATTCGGAAAGAATAAAAGTGCATTGTATATTGCAAGTTTACAAAAGTAAGTCGAAACACAACAGAAAGATAAATCAATTAAAAAATTGTAGGAGACAAATCACATCCAAAAACATGGGAGAGCTATGCAAAATTAGAGAAATTGGCTTGGAAAATGAAGGCAATAGGGTATTTCCATATTCAAGAATTTTACTTAATGTTGTGGAATAGAAGAAAAAAAAATCATTTATCTGCCACCATAGTGAAAAGTTAGCAATTGAATTTGGTTTGTTAAACATGGCCCCTAGTACAACTATTAGAGTTGTTAAGAACCTTCAAGTATGTTATGATTTTCACACCGCATCTAAATTCATCTCCAAGATTGTTACAAGAGAAATTGTTCTGAGAGATGTGAACCATTTCCATCATTTTAAACAGGGACAATTCTCTTGTGGAGAATATTGGTGATGCTAAATGAAACAATCTGAAAAATAGGATTGCACTATAATAATGTGCACTACATAAGATATCCAGTAATAACGAAGGGGAATCCATGAAAGAATAACAAGGATTTTTTTGTCATTATATGTTGTAGTTACAAGTGCCTTACTAGACATGCATGAAATTATGGAAGCATAGACAAGGCAAGCAAACTATTTGAAAAAAATGCCTCAAAGAAATGTGATATCATGGAATGTCGTGATTGAAGGATATGTTCAAAATGGATTTTTCTAAAAATTCCTTAGAAAAATTTAAGAAAATGCAACCAGTGGGTGTAAATCCCAAATCCTCAGCCTTTGAAAACATCCTTCTTGCATGTGTGTGAACTGGAGCTTTGGATGAGGATATGAACATCCATCAAAAGAATATTTGGAAGTGGTTTTTTAATCAAAGATTATAGTTGCAAGTTGCACTTTGGATCACCAAATCCTTCACAAAACCTTTTGTACAACCACCACAACATTGCACAACTATTGTTGTGCCTTTGTAGTGATGTGAGGAGCTTTCCCTGCATCACCGTGAAGGCCCAACAACAACCGTGTGGTATTGTGATGGTTGTGTAGAAGGTTTTGTGAAGGATTTGGTGATCCGAAGTGGAACTTGCAACTACAATATATGATAAAAATCCACTTCCAAATATGCTTATGCCTTAATGAGAAATAATCACTCATATAACTAGTTAATTGGAAGAAAATTGGGGGATAGCATGAGTGCTCAGTTAACAATAGAAATATTGAAAGCACCTTCCTTGAATGTGAGTGAAATTTAGGAAGTTGGTTTAGACACAAAATTGTCTCAGCAAATGGTACTTAAGCTTCCTTAGAAATGTGGTGAGTGTGCAAGATTTTCCTCCAAGAGAGTATCAAGGATGGCGGGCTATCATGGAGCCATGTATCATCCATTTGTTTTCTCCTTGTTGGCTATCACAACATTTTGTGTCTATGTATGTTTTCTATTCAAGGGACCCCCAAAAGTTAGTTCAATTCCACCATTCATGTGGGAAAACATTGGTTATGGTGCATATTAAAGCTAAGTTGCTTTGGTTGGAATGTTGCTTTTGCATTTTGTGTTGTAAGAAGTTGGATTCTATAGATATCAAGTCTCAAAAATTATACTCTCAAACTATGCCTTGTGACATTGAATGTGCTACATCACATTACACATTCAAGCAGAGAAGATGACAATTTATTCCACTAGAAAATGAGGGGAGCATTCTTATTAGTGGATAAGCTATTGTAAAGAGCCCGCAAATACTGATAGGGCTCTTGAGGAGTGACCTAGGAAGAATGAGAGCAAGGTTTTTGGCCTTTCAAGGTTCTTGTTGTGTGAATATTATCATAAATGTGTATTTTGAAACTGTGGCAAAAAAGATGTTGTGTATATAATCATAAAGATGCCAATGTGTATTTTGAAGCAACTTATAGTATTTTGCATAGGTGTAGACATTATTTATAAGGCTTAGTTTTGGGTGGGCACAAACATTTCATGACATACCTTCTTCGTAATTGTGGAAAACCATTAGAAAGACACATTTGGGCTGCAAAATAAAGGGCACATATACTCTCAGTCATTGCTTCTTTGGGTGGTATAAAATTTGGTGGATACTGTGGAATAGAGTACATTATACACTATTTTATGTATCAGGGAAAATTGTGTCAAGATATGAGCAGATAAATGATTCTTTTACTATAAAAACATTATACCTTCCATTCTTAGTGTATCTACTGACATACCTCTCACTAACACTGTTATTTTATTGACACCATTATCCTACTGGCTCTACAAAAGAGCTCCATTTGAAGTCATCTTGACTACATATTATGCACAACAAAAATCTACAAGTGCAACAAGATGTTTGTATGACAAAATATGAATTCACTAAAACATTACTGTCTAAGCAACATAATATCTTCAAATGAAGGAGCACTGAAACTATGATTGAGAAAACACTATGTAGGTGTTGTTAGCACTAAGAAATGAAGAAGATAACACATTGAATTAGGCGACTGAGATCACTAAAAGGAATATCATTGTTAGAGTTGCAAATTGTGAATTTTCCTTTGTCCTATAGTACTAAGAAAGGAAGAATGCTATCAAATAGTGATTGAATCATAACAAACAGTTCAAAAATAATGAAATTTACTGTCAAATGGTGAAAAAGATCTATCCTCTAAGTCATTTGCACATGGTGATTGAGAACATAGTGAGTAAGAAGTAAAAGAGCACTAGATCATAGCACTGCAAAATGGTCATGAGTTATGCAATGAACTTCACTATTATTTTGATCATAAAGGAGATCAAGATAATAACCAACATATTGATGTGCACAAAGAATGTTCATGGAGTGCAAAATTCCTTACAAAGCAATTACCACAATAGATTTTGAGGTGAATTGCACCTACTATTTTATGTTGATAAGGATATGTTCTAACCTATAGTTAATTGTTGTAGCATAACATATAGGCTAAATAGTTGTTCATCTACCATTGTTTCAAAATTAAAATTGCTATACCTTATTCTAGGAGCAATTCATAGGGGGAGTCTATACATAAGACACTATTGTTTCAAATTCAAAATTGCTGGCTCTTTCACAATTGTTTGCTTCATTTATTTGATCTAAGACAACCCGATGTATAGAAGATGCTCTCAAAACCACAACAAAATATTTTATTCTAGGAAGATTGTTCAAAATCTTCCCATCATAACAATGAAGAAAACTATCAGTCATTAACTTGAACTTAGCAAGAGTTTCATCAAATTCTACTTTTCCACTCTCTTGTCCATTTTGAATTGTATTCCCAATTTCATCCATGAAGAAATTCCTCGGCCTATAGATCCTGTTGTTAGCCATAACTTTACCAAGTGTCGAGGATAACTTCAAGTTTTTACCCAAGCAAAATTTGACAAAATTTGGCCTTACCAGATACAATGTGTTGAAAAGCTCTTTGAAGTTATTCTAGAAAAGAGTTCCTGAGAGTATAATGCACAGTTTTGAATTCACCTTTTTGCATGAATTCCATATCTTTGATCAACTATTTTGAGCTTGAGGACCTTCATCAAGAATGAGAAGTCTTGTGCTCTCTAAAATTAGTTTTCCAATATGCTTAGCCTCTTCATGAAGGCTCACATTTGTCTCACAAGTGGGTGGCATACAAGAAAAAGTGTGCTTGTTATTGGCTACAATATTTTTGTATACCTAACTTGTGAGACAAATATGAGCCTTCCTAAATAGGCTAAGCATATTGGAAAATTGCTTTTAAAGAGCCCAAGTCTACTCATTCTTGATGAAGGTCATCAAGCTCAAAATAGTTGATCAAATGAATGGAATTCATGCAAAAAGGTTAATTCAAAATTGCGCATTATACTCTCAAGAACTCTTTTCTAGAATAACTTCAAAGAGCTTTTCAACACAATGTATCTGGTAAGGTCAATTTTTTTCAATTGTTTATTGGGTAAAAACTCGAAGCTATCCTTGAAACCTGGTAAATTTATGGCTAACAACAAGATCTATAGGCTGAGGAAGTTCTACATGGATGAAATTGGGAATAAAATTTAGAATGGAAAAGAGAGTGGAAAAGTAGAATTTGATGGAAATATTGCAAAGTTTAGGTTAACGATTGATGCTTTTATTCATTGTTATGATGTGAAGATTATGAAAAATATTATGGGAATAAAGCATTTTACTGTGATTTTGAGAGCATATTCTATACAACAAGCTGTCTTAGATCAAATAAATGAAGAAAACAATTATGAAAGAACCAACAATTTTGAATTTGAAACAATGGTGTCTTATGTATAGACCACTCCTGTGATTTTCTCCTAGAACAAGGTATAGAAATTTTGAATTAGAAACAATGGTATATGAAAAACTATTTAGCCTATCTATTATGCTACACCAATTAACTGCAAGTTAGAACATATTCATATCAACATAAAATAGTAGGTGCAATTCACCTCAAACTTTACTGTGGTAATTTATTTGTAAGGAAGTTTGCACTCCATGAACAATCTCTATGCACATAGCCAAAAATTTAAAGTTCTTAACCAAAGCTTTAAAAATGAGTATGTCATCATTGCATGAATCCTACTTTTGTTCTAAGTATGATAGTACCTGAGCTTTTGGTGTTTCTAGATGAAACCTATAGCGGAAAAGTGTAGTCTCCATCTGAAGGAACCATCTTCAGAGCTCTTCCCTAAAATGAGGGTTGAGAACATTAGAAGAAAAGCAATACCATAATTCTGAAGTAAAAATTTGTATCAAGCCAAATATCAAAAAGTATAATTAAAAAGATGAATCCTTACAATTGGACCTCAAATTGGACCAAGCAGATTTATGATTTTATCTTTAGAATGTAAGAACTTTCTCTGTTGGAGCTTCATGACCTTAAATTGGATCTCAATTTGGACCAACAAATTTATGATTTTATCTTTAGAATGTAGGAACTTCCTCCGTCTAATATTCATGACCTCCAATTAGATCTGAAATTTGACCAGCAGATTTATGATTTTATCTTTAGAAAATAGGAACTTCCTCTATCCGATATTCAAAGAGATCAACATTCAGAGTAATTGATTGAATCCTAAGATGTAATGAGGTGGAAATTGATGTTTCAGTCCACTGATGTTTGTATTCCTAAACTCAAGTTTTTCTTCCAAGTGAAAACACCTGGAAGTGTTTCAGACCGGCTCAAGGTACTCTCCATAGCAATCCAAGTTTTCCTGAACCATCCATACCCAAATATTGCATCACAATCTATTCTTCTGGCACATAAAAATGCCACATATTAACCCCTTCTAAATAAAAAATTTAATCATCATAAAACCATAATTAATAAATCATTTCAGCTTGAAAATGAATCCGATGCCATTTACTATCAAAATAAAAGCTGTATAAATCACAAAAAATCCATGAAGCCTCCTGAATGCAGCTTAAATCAAGTTTATAGGATGGGTTTCAACATAAAAAGATTTCTACTACAACTCTCAATGAATGTATTATAAGAAGAAAATAAAATTCTTCACACTCAAAGTAATGTAGTCAAATATTTATTCCAAAAGTATGTTAGTAGGAACTAACTAAAAACATAATAAATTTTTGCTTGGTTTCTTTTATCAATATGCCATATGGAAATAAAATAATAACTAAGAAACCCTAACAATAAAAATTAAGTAAAGGTTCGAGAAAGGAAGTTCCAATTTACTATTGTGTATGGTGATGAAGGCACTTATATGAGCATGACCTGCATACAAATCCCTGCGATTGAAATGCTATCTATCCAAAGAGAAAATAAACAATGTAACTATTTGAGCAATATAAGTCCAAAGGGTTATAACGGTAATGGAATCACCATAAGACCACAACTAAGGAACACGTTCTTGTGATTGTAATTATGTGATCCATAACTCTATTGGTCATGTGGCATAGTTGTGTTATAACAAATACAAGATGCATTCATGTGTGACTAAAGTTTAATGTGGCTATGTTGTGATAGAAATGGAGGCACTCATATGAGCACAATTCATGTATAAATTAATTACTGTCATCACAATTAGGTGTCAATCATCATTGGGTGCATTTAGGTTGACTCAAGTTTAACAGGTTACAATGTAATGATAGTATGATCCAAGAGTGATTACCTCTCGCTGCAATAAAGAGCCTATAACTTTGGTTGATATGTAGAGTGGTTGTGTTATATCAATTATGTAGTACATTCAAGCAAAACCCATGTTTAATGGGATATTCTAGAGAGTAATCAAGATTTTCTAAACCTTATGAATGTTACTTAAAAGTGTACAACTTAAACTACACACCAAGTTTGTTACATGAATGCAATCTTGAGTTACCACAAACTATAGTAATGTGATATGCTAATAACTATTATGGGAAGTTTTAAAGAAAGACCCATGCTAGATAGAATGCATTTCCCTGATTAGGTTTACATGGCTTAATGATTAAACACAAGCTTCCCACACACTCTAGGATACAATCCAAGATCATACCACACCTTGTCAAGATAGCTAATTTTTTGACCCAATATTTAAGGTTATTTTTTAATACCAAGAAAAGCATTGGTAAGAGCATGACTAGGGTACAAACACTAGGTCTTTGTAGAAATGTAAACCATAACTTGACAACAAAAAAATACCCAATACCAATTTTTTTAAATACTCATATAAAGAAAATGCCCAACATCCTTTTTTTAAATACCAAGATAGTCAATAACAAAGGGTTCACCGAACATCAATTTTTTTAATGCCCAAGAAAAATGATAACAAAATAAAAAATTAGAAAACTGTGTGTAATTTAGAAAAGGTTGAGACCTCATTTGTTTCTTAGAATTTTTTTTATCTCAATAGCGAAAAATATCTAGTACCATTTTTTTTAAATACCCATTTCAAGTGAAAACCCAACATCGAAATACCCAAACAACCAATAAAAAATATCGAGCATTAGTTTTTAAACATACCCAAATATCCAGTAATAAAACAACCAGCACCATAAAATTGAAATAGCCAAATAGTACTTCACGAAAACACCCAACATCAAATTTTTCAAATACCCTTAAGAAAATCAAGAATGGTTTGCTTACCTCTGAGATGATCCACAACAAAAAGCTCAAAATCCTCAAGACATACTTCCAGGTGGGGAGTTACCTGATAGAAGGATAGATTTGGCCACATTCTAGACCCGTACCTTGAAGCACTACTGGCAGGAGATTCCTCCACTAGGAAAGCCCTTTGATTACTGCTCAATATCTCCATATTCAAAACCCTTCAACCTTTATTTGTTTTCCCAGACTATTTCTTCTATCTAAGTGGTAGTTAAAAACCACATGAAAATGGTGGTCTTATATCGTTTGATTTTTGTTAGGCATTTATAAAATACACATATATAAATTTGTAGGTATAGGTGTTGTCTAAAGCCTAAATTTATGGCTAGAAATATTTTCTCTCAAAAAAAAAAGTTTGATAAAAAAAAAACTAGTCATTTATAGCTACGATTTCATCTGATGATCAAATTGGTCATTTATTTAGTCATTTATAGCTGTGTTGCAAAAAATGAATAGAATTTAGTCATTTTTAGTTATTGTGACTAAATTTTTTAGTCATGTAGTCATTTATTTGTCAAATTCTACTAGTGTAGAAGAATTATATGATCAAACTCTCATCAAGGAGAATGAATTAGATAATTGATCCATTCGTCAACTCAGATGATGGATCAAATTACTCAAATGGGAGGAAAATCTAATTATAAAACACAAAAGAGGAATGAAAAGGTTGAATGATAGGCTACAATAATTTAAGTATGAAAAGATTAGGCTTATTAAAGGATTGATTGACTCTATGGTTTCTCTAGATAAAGTAGAGAAATTTTATGATATTTTGTCTAATTTTAAAAAACTTGTGTTAAATGAATTGGATCAACATGCCAAATATTTTAACATGAAAATTATTGATAGAATGATGAAAATGATCCAAGTAATAAAAGAGTACAAAAGGATAGATGCTCAATGAAACATGCAGTATACCAAAATTGTGTCACCCTTTAAATTCCAAAGATTCAAATGGAAATTCATGCAAGAACATGGTTCTTGTTTGAGATGCCATGTGAAGGAACTAGCAACCTATGGAGACTAGCAAAGAAGAGAAGTCAAAAAGGATAAATTCTTAGTTGAAATAAATGATGAGCATGACAACTAAATGATGGATATTGATGGCCAACATCAGATTAAGTGAATATTACTGAGATATCCTTGTTGATGAGATACTCTTATATTTAAAGTGTCGACCATTCATTTTTAAATTTAATTTGATCCATTTGTTTGTAATTGATTGTGGCACTTCGTGTCTATAAAAAGGCCATCAATCTACCATTTTTTAATAATAAAAATTGTTGATGATTGTGGGACTAGCAATAAAGAATTATTATTTATGAGTTACCTTCATAGTTTATTTTCATTTAAATGTGATTTTTATCTTAAATTATAGTAAATTTACAAATGTATAGCCAATATTTCTCATATGCATATGAATATAAAAAGTGAATCGAAGGTTCCTTCATTTTGTGAAATATTATGGAATTGTGTCATGTTTTTGGGTATTTCATAATCTCTTTAATGATTTAAAAATTCTCATTGAAATTTGCACCATTTATATGGAAATATGACTTTGTTTGGTGAAATGCAAAAAAAATTAATGATATCTAGTTGTAAATTTGCATGTTAATTTGAATAGTTTTCTTAAGTAGGAATTCTAACCCTTTTCTTCTCTCTTCATTTTTCCATTTCTTTAGTCTCATAAATTCTTGAGCATTAATTAATAAGAAATCCAATGATCACCTTAGGGTTTTAGATTTTTGATTTGATTAGAACTATTTAGATAACCCTAGTACTTGAATCTTGAACCATAAATTCCCCTCATTAAGTAGTATCCACAATAAAATTCTAAGTTTATCATTGACAGTAATACCTAACACAAGCCTTGGGATAATTATATTATATTTTAATAGTACGATTTTATTTTAAGGTGTGGGACATTGAAAAATGAGATAAGGTCTCTAGAGAAGGCTGTCTTCCTCTCTAAACTAGGTGTAGTAATGTTGGTCCAACCTAGCATATGAAATTGTATCACTAGTCCTATTCTATTAGTTCACAGAGGGAAAGGGAGAGAAAGAATGCATAAAATGGGAAAGGGAGGTGATACAAAAAGGTTAGAAATTATTTATTCCTTCTTGAAAGAGCACAATATGTTAATTAAAATATCCAAATGACTTACACAGTTCTTTATTATGTCAAATTTTAGGGATAACATGGAGGTTAGGGTTTACAGGTGTTGTAAGTAAAGAAGCATTAAAAAAACTACATACCTATTTTAACACAAGGTGGAAGTATAGAAGATAACAAAAAAATATTCAAACATGAAGGTAAAGAGGATTACAAAAAATATCCAATAAGAGTTCAAAGATAAAATGATCAAAGTTTTCATTAATACAAAGGCTTAGAATCTTGTTTACAATTGAAAAATACAAAATTACATAAGTTTGCCAAAGAAACTCTAGAGAAAATCCTAGGGAAGAACCCTTTAAACGAGTAAAATAATTTCCTTCATAGTTTAGGCATAACTTAGATGATCTAGCATCAAACCCTAACTCAATTAAGATTAGATCCTAGAAGAAAATCTGATCCGATTAGGTACAAACATTTGGCCCCCAAATCCTGAGCTAAATGTTGAAAGCTTGAGTTGTTTGTGAGTTTTTTAGGCGCTGTCATTGATGTCAACCCCTTGTATGAAGAGAATTTTGGAATGATGTTGGTGTTGATGATTTCAACTGCTAGCATTGGAGTTTTTGGAAGACTGGAGTTGTTGGTATTGATGTCAACACAATGTTGGTGTTTTTATTGATGTCTTACTTTTGTATAGTTACAAAAGTTCTATGTGGAGAGATATTTGGATGTGTAATAGTTCATGAGAGGAATTGTAAATGCTTAAAATGTGTTGCAGATATGTTAGTAGTGTTTTTGATGCAATTGGTTCACTTGGTTTTCAATTGCTTTTGAGAAAATTTGAATAAAAGAGAGTTTAGTGTGACAAAGTAGTGTCTAGTGTTTTTCTCCACATTTCTTCATGGTTGAAGTTATGATTGTGTGGTTTGGATATGATTATTAGAGGTTTTCAAAGGTTCTATGTTTAGAGTTTCAATTTATGGATCGTATTGCAATGGAAGATGTGTTTGACACTATGTCTATTTGGTGAAACAAGGTGTCTTGGAGAAATGATATTGCTCTGCATTTATCTACAGTGAAGGTTATTGTCTTGCAGATCTGGTAACATGATTATATATTCTATATCTACCTTCCCTTGAAGTTTCAGGTGTTTTGGTGTTTTGTAAGGTTTTTTGGTGAGTTGGATGTCTATGCTAGTGTGTTTGGTTGCACAAAATAAAGGTGTTCTTAAGTTTCAGGTGGTTGTAGTAGTAGTGGTAAATATTTTGATGATGTGGAATATTTTGAAAGCTTAATACCAAATGATTTCAAATAACTACTAAAATAATTGTTCACATATTCTTTACCATTATCCGTTTTAAGAATTTTAAGTTTAAAACCATATTACCTTTCAAATTTTTTATGAAATTCAGAAAATATATCAAGAACTTGATCCTTACTTTGAAGAAAATAGATCCAAGTTCTTCTTGAAAAATCATCAACAAAATTAAGTGCATACCTTGATCCTTGGATGGAGTTATTCTCCATGGGTCCCTAAAGGTCACTATGAACTAGGTGCAACTTATGAGTTGCCCTCCATGATTGACCATGTGGAAAGGGCTCCCTATGCATCTTACCACTCATGCATATTGTGCATACAATTTTAAATGGAACAATACTAGGCAATCCATCTACCATATAAATCTTTTACATCAAGGAAATATTGTTAGCATTAATATGACCGTCTTTCATGCCAAACATTGAAATCAATGGTATATATTAAAGAGAATATAGATTGAGCAAACTCATAAAATTTGAACAACTTTTCATTGTCTAATTTATCATTAGAAATGACCTTGTTTTGTTTTGGATCAATAAAATAGCACATATCTTTATAAAATTCTATTTTATAATCTTGAAAAAGATTATCAACTAAAATAAAGCTAGTCTTTAATTCAGGAACATATAAAACATCATGCAATTGACCATTAGGAACATTCATATCTCCAATTTCTTCTACTTTACAAGTATGATTATTAGCAAGTTGAAGAGGAACATTAGATATATCAGGTTGCATATACTCAAAATCTTATTTATGTGAAGTAACATGTTGAGATGCACCCGAATCAATAACCCATTCAAGAGGTTGAGAAACATTGAAAATACAAGTAAAAGAATGTCTAGATTGATTAGCATTGTTATGAAACTTATTATTAGGTTTATTTTGTTGATTATTTTGATATAATTCCCCACCACGGAACCCCAAATGATGACACAATAATGATTTTTTTAAAAAAAAAGAGAAACAACAATGATATGCATAGTATATCATAACATACAATCTAATCCTAAGTCCTCTAAGATTCCATGACTACGCTACTAACACAACTATAAACAAGAACTAGAATTATTTCATTAACAAATAAGCTAACATAATATATAGATAATTTAAGAATAAGAATTTCCATAACATATCATTGGTTAAACCATAATAAGGATCATTTATAAACAACTAGAAAAAGTATATACAGATTACATTACATGGGAGTACATCATAATACATCATTACATTGCTTACAATAATGCTTCCCTAAAAACAATTGGGAAGAATACATCAATATTACAATACATGGTACAATTGAGATACAAGTCCAATACATATACATCAAGACTGTCTTCTCGAACATGAACATGAACTGGAATCTACTTCACAAGGGACAACCTCCATGCACATGATCAAGCAACAAGGGAAGCCCAATGGAGGAAAAAACACCGACCTCTCGACCATGTGGAACCATAAGGAACACCCCCTATACTAGGAGATAACATACGGTCCCACTATAATAAACAATCAAGAAGACAACATGATAATGAACATGACTCCAACACAACACTATAACAACATGAACATCACATACAACACATACATCACTTCCAGAGGAATTCACACAACATAAGGGAAAACATAACTAGGGAAAGCTAGAGTGCAATAGGGAAGAGTGCCATCACATGGTCCTGACATGGGTTACCTTGGTAGTCTCGCACTAGACGTCGACCCCCATCTATGATTACCCTAACAGTCTCTCACTAGACGCTGACCCCATAGGGTGACACATGCAGATACAACATTCCTTTTGTGAGGACAAGGAAGTTGATGTTGCCAACCAAGCCTTCCCAACCCATCCTTAGCCTAAACAAGCACTATAGGCATGGGTGAGACATCCATTATCTTAATTAATGTGAAATCTACCCAACCCCATAATCGATTTTAAGTTACCATTGTATTAAGAAACTCCCAAATGGGTTACCCTGGACACCACTTTGGGTTTTGGCCCCCATTGGGAGCCACTCCCCCTACTTGCAACTAGAAGACCCTAAATAACAAGCAAGACATTAACCATCATGCTCTCTTAACCTAGTCACATGAGAACAAGAACAATTGAAAGCATAAATCCTCTTGCACACATCTCAAACAACATACCAAACACTATCAAAATGAAACAATCATAAGACCATACAAACTAAATACTCCCTCCTAACCTTTGGAAGCCAACTTAATTCACTATGCATAAAAGACTCCCACTTTACACAATGCCTAAAATTACTTTAATATCACTAATCAAACACATTATTTAAATAAGAACACCCATTACCAAGACAACCATGAAGTCAACATATATTCACAAATCATCCCTTACACAATTATGAAAGAAACAACATTTAAAATATCATCTAATTCCCTCATTTAACTAAATATTTCAATCAATTAAATATAATTAAATCAGTTTCTCATTTCCAACCTTCCAATTATATAAATAAATCAATCTTTCCTTATTTAATTTTCCATTCTTCTTTTCTACATAATCAAATTACTCTAAGGCAACATTATTCTTTTCTTGACACCATAACACATATACCCGTATACACATACACACACACATATATATATATTTATTACTAAAATATGTTTTAATAAACAAAATAATAATCAAATTTTATTTTAAAAGAAAATAAATATGTTTATACATACATTTATAAATATACATATATATATATATATATATATATATATATATATATATATATATATTTACACAATCATATACACATACAAAGAGACAACACCATTTTAAGTTTTGTCAATCATATGGAATAGAATAAAGAGAAATCACTTACAACCAATACCAAATACTCAAATATCGACTCAATATAGATGCAAAGATTTGCAACTAAATATTAGACAATGATTTACTAACTAATTATTTTTGATTCTTAGATTTACAACATAGAAATCACCGAACATAATGCATATACAATGAATTCCTGACATATTAGATATTAATCGATTGTCAATATGATATAAGTTCATTGATTTCAAAGTTTAGTTTTGTTGAGACTAAATTATAACCATTAAGATTATACCACTGACCAAAGGAGGGGAAACACCATGACTCAAAATTATCAAATATCTTTAAAAAAAATTATCAACACTTCGATTAGAATCCTAAGCCAGTTAGAAAGTTGCGAAGAAACAACTTGAACTAAGGAGAGGCGTGCTACTATGAGGGGAACAGGTTGTGAATGGTAGACTCAAATTGGGTATAGGAATTTTCAAGCAAACATAATGTAAGCCAAGACATCGATGTGGATTAAATTCATAGAGTAAAGAATGCAAATTTCCATATGCAATTTAGGATAGCTAATGCCAAGCATGGGGCATAAACAATGAACCTCACAACTACGTGATCAACGCAAAACACAATATACAACAACCAATACAACACAGAGGAAGGAAACATTAAGCAATGAAGGCATATATAGATATAATCTATCAGATATATTTTTTTTTTCTCGAATGCCATAAAAGGTTTATCGATTTCTCCATTTTGTATGACAATAGTGGAATAAGCTGCAAAGCAATGATTTTGGTGGAAGGGAGGGTGCTGATATAGCCTTACAAAGGCTTAAGATACTATCAAACAAATGAAAATGGTAGGAATTAAGGGTGGCACACGATTTGTTCATTGAATAGGCTTCAGAAGCTTCCAACCAAATGACAAACAATATGAAGAAATAATACAACACCAATATAAAAACAAGTAATCATTTTCACAAGCAGAAGGAGAACGAATTCTAATTGCATTAATCAGAGAAATGAAACAAAGAACAAACAAAGCCAACCTAGATCCAACATTAATTGAGACAAGAATTTTGATGCCGAGTCCAAACTCTTGCAGCAACAAGAACTTCTTCAAAAATCCCCAAGCCACCCAAAATCTACAACCTTCAAATTATTTTATAGACATAACCATTTCTGCTCTCCCAAAAACCAAAAAAATCAATCTCCATGAAAATATCTCAAAACGATAATTACTTACAAAAAGAAAGACCGTTAGATTTTTGAAAACAAAAATCTAATAAAAATCTCCAATAGAACAATCAGTTTCTTTTTCAACAAACAGTTCGAGACTGTTCATGTGCTCCAAAGAAGATCTTTCTATCTTTTATAATATTTTAACTGTCTAATAATTACAACATTCCAAAAAACAATATTATATTTTATATTATCATGTTTTCTCACACTTTTAATTTATTTTATTTCATTTAATATTACTTACAGTTTTAAATTTATTATTAACCATTAATAAACATATTATATATATATATTAAATAATTTTACTTAATAGTTTAATTCAATGAATCAATTAACCAAGAATGACATTAATAAAAAAATTAACTTAAACAACCCAAATAACAAGAACAATTACCTAAGCATAATCAGGGTCGAAAACAAGACTAACTGACCACAAACAACTGACAATGTTGACGAGGTGACAAACTCGATACTCATCCTCTTTGAGGATGATGGCTAGAGTAGGGACCATATGCTATCTTTGAACAACTATTCCATTGGGTTTTAAGGCATGCTCAAACTTGGAAATTCAGGTGGAGTCGATGCCTAGTACTTGCAACCTGCAACACATAAAATGATCGAGCATATACATAATCATACAATCAGGCATACCGTGAAAGGAAATCACAACGTAGCAGGGTACTCACAAGTGAGTAATGTGACATTGTCCCTTTCATCAAAACACATCAAAAAAGTAACCACATCAATGCATAATAATTAGTTACATAACAACAAGATAGAACAATCACCAAATAATCACATAATAACCATGATCAGACAATCACATAATGCTCATAATAAGATTAATCCACATAATCAATTAAATCCATATAACTATCATAACATGTGTATAAACTCAAGTTATAGAAATATCATCAAAGTATCATCAAAATATTATCATAGAAGTGAGTACAACATCAAAAAAAGTGTCATAATATTTGGTCCTAAACAAATCAACTACCAGTCTAACAAAAAACAAAGTGAGGGGCACTACATTTGCTTCATAGGCTTTTTCTCATTTTTTTTTTAAAAACAAGTATTTTGCCAATGACCATCCTTATTACAATAAGTACAATGAGGTCTCTTAGAAGAGTTAAAATTTCTAGGATCATTGTCATTATTATAATGAGGTTTAGTATTATAATTTTATTTAGAATGATGCTTAAAATTTTGCTTATGATTAGAGAAAAAAACATGTTCACTAGACTTAAGATTGTCAACCAAAATCAACTTAGCTTCTTCCTGTCTTAATAAATTATGAAAAATATCATAAGTTAATTGAGTAACTAAAGAAGGAATAGCTAATTAAGCATAAATATTAGTAATAAATTGCTGAAATTGCCTAGGAAGACATTTTTTAAGAATAAGATGAATTAATCTAAGATCTTCTAATTTTATTATTAAGCCACACAATTGATTATTCAAAGCATCAAACCTCAATAAAAAATCATCCATAGATTTAAAATCAAAATACCATAAATCTTCAAGTTGATCTTGAAGTTGATTTTTGTTATTCATTTGAACTATCATAAATAGTCTTAAGTTTGTCCCATGCTTCATAGGTTGTTATACATGTCCCAATGTGAACATATAGTTCAGGTGACACAAAAATACCTACGAGGCCAAGGGATTCTGTTGTTTGGTGTTTTTGCACATCAACAACTCAGACAAAATAAAATTTATCCTATCTCTCTTGAAAGTTTGGTCTCTATGATCAAAGAGATAACCCCAAGGTCTCACGGGTGTCAGATCATGACTATGCAGTAGAAAAAACTCAATGATAAAATGTGAATATGCTGGTAATCACAAGGGGTCTTACGTACAAATGTTGGAAGCTCTAAACTCATCAGATTTTAAGATATGGTGATGCTTTAACTTCAAGTTCTAACCATTTAATAAAAGAAACAACAAAAGATGTGGGTTTTAGAAGTTCCAATTGTTAACACTACTTCTAAGATTAATCATGCAAATGATGAAATACCTGGAATGGACCAATCCCTTAAACTAGTTTATGGTCGACCTAGGCTATACCTGCAATCTTGCAAAGAACAGTGCAATCTTCTAAGGTGTTAAATATTTTCAGGCTATAGCCATTCATCCAATAGGAATGAATGAGTATCTACAGTTGAAGTAAGCACATGAATATGAGGTATAGGTTGACTTTGCACAACATTCCCACAATCAAGAAGCTTCCCAAGATATCAACTAGGGATTGCTACAACACTCCAGGCATTAAATCACAAGTATTACTAACTAAATCTAAGATACATCCAAACACTTCCAAGCGATTTGAAAGATAGAACAAGACACATGCAATATTATTCAATGCAAAGGAGGCACCAGTCATAGCACAATGTCTGTACTTTGTATTAAATCATCATATTAGCAAGGATTCTGATCTATTACAACACTTGCTTGAAATGTGAAAACTAACTTCTAATCTTCTAACATGCTACTCTACTACTAACTCTAATGATTAAAAGTCCTCTAACTTAGTCTGCTAATCCGAATCCTAACCTAGCCAATTCCAACCTTTACAAATGAGGCAGAGTGCCATACTTATAGAACAATAGGCCCGCGTGAAACAAAGCTAGGGTTACAAGGAAACTCGGCCACCAATAAAATTGACCCCGACAACCAGCAATAACCCACTGTCAAGCAATGAATGCAGCTAAGACCCCCATTAGATCGAACTAGGATTGAACAAAGCCAGGGGAATGGATCCTCGAGCCACACCCACCAAAAGAATTCACTCGCATGAACAACCACGCGTGCGAGAACACCAAAAGGAACATGAGCCACTGATTAGACCCGAGCTAGATAAATGAACGAATCAAATCAAACAACACCAAGTTGAGCCCCTTTAGATCACGTCTGCCAGCCATTAATGGCCACCAACCAAATCGACCTTGTGTGCGAGAGTGGGTTTCGTGATAGAAGCTGCAAAGTGTACTTGACTGCACCCGTAAATCACACCAAATCTTCAAAGTACATGCAACAAACCCAACTCGACCTAACTTGCAATCAAACGGGCCACCATTAATGCCCCATACACCATCAAAATCCAAGAAGGTCCACTAGAGTTCCTAAGGCAAGAAAATCAAGCACAGACGAAACCAAAGACAGGCGGAGGCAAAGCCATGAGAAAAACAAGAAAAGAGACACAAAACAGGTGGAGGCAGAGGTGGAGACGGAACGAGAAAGAAAGGGAAACAAGTGGAAGCAGAAACAAAACCAACCCCGGCAGAAGTGGAGGTGGAATGAGAACCAAAATGGGAACCAAAGGGAAACATGTGGAAGCAAAAACAAAACCAACCCCAGCAGAAGTGGAGGCGGAACGGGAACCAAAACGGGAACTGAAGAGAAACAAGCGGAAATAAAACCCACCCCAGCAAAAGCGAATGCGGAACGGGAATGGGAAAGGAACCATGAACTTTGCCAAAGTTCAAAGCCAAATTCCATCCCCGTCCTGGTCCTGACAAAATGAAAGAATAGAAAACTGAAGAAACCCAAGGGCGGAGAACCAACCTAAAGGCCAAAGACAAACAAAATAATGAAAAAACAAGAACATAGGAGGTAGAGCCAGAACAAGAACAAAGATGAAACCAAGAACTTAGCCAAAGTTCAAAGTTAGGATCCATCTCAATTCTGCCTTCGACAAGCAAAGCGAAGAAAAAACTAAGGGAGGAAAAACCTCCCTTAGGATGAAAACAAACAGACGAAGAAGGAAGCAAAAGAGCGGGAAGGAAGCGGAGCCGGAACGGGAATGAAGACGAAACCGAGAACTTAGCCAAAGTTCAAAGTTCAGATTCATCTTGGTTCCGCCCCCGACAGAACAAAAGGAAACAAGGAAAACAAGGGAAAGCTAAGGGAGGGAACCAACTGTTAGGACCCAAACAAAAACACCAAGGGAGAAAACATAAGGCAAAAGAAGACCACCCCAGAGAGGACATCCTCAAGACCCCAAAACCAATAGGAACTCAATACATAGGGAACCTACAACCAAGGCAAGCACCAAAGACCAAAACCGTAAGATTTTCAAAGATAAGAACAAAAAGAGTGGGGAAAGCCACATAAACAAGCCAAAAGGCAGACCAAGAGAGGGTCCCCATTTTCAGTGGGGCATGTGTGCAAAACTACACAACAAATGGTGACTCCGCTGGGGAAATGCTCCAGAGAATTTTGATGACAAACTGGCATCAAGAACTCAAAATCTTTGGTTTCAATCCAAGCATCAGGTTACAAATAGAAAAGGTTTCATAAATCACTAACAAGCCAACCTTTCCTATACTAGGGTCAAAGTGTGTGCATATGCATTCATTTCCTTTTCCTAAGTTGCAACGAGGACCAAACTCAGTCTGACAAGGCTACCTAAGGATTCTAACTCCAAAAGCAACCTAGGTACAACCTCACTGCCAGTCAGGCGTCCATAGCCCCGGTGAGGTTATCACTGTGACCCTCCCTAGAATAGCTCTATTGCTAGCCAGGAATCCATAGCCCTGATAGAGATACTTGGATACCCTTGAAAAGGTGAACATTTTTCGATTTGCAATACTTTTTCTTTTCTTTTGATATTCTCTTTTGAGATTTTCTTTTAAATCTTTGCCTTTTCACCTTGCAGGCAATGAAGTCCACACTCAAGGATGAGAACCACAACAACACTAGAGCAAAATTTAAGATTTTTCACCCAGTCGGACCACCTAAAGACCATATGCAACCTCAGAATTCTTAATATTTGTATGAAGATATAAGACCCAAATACATTCCAGAATTCAACTTAGTCAAGTGACACTAACTCCCAACCCATGCAACATAAAATGAAGGAAATCCACCAGTTTGAATGACTCCGAAAAGATGATAAGAGCTTGTAAAAGAAATCCCAGAGCAGATCCAGACAAGCAACCAGTTGTACAGATGCAACAAGCCCAGAGAAAAGTAGGACAACCCCAAAAATGCAGAGCAACATGGAAAACCAACCCAAGAAGACCAAAGTAAACCAAAACCGGAATAGTAGACAAGCAGAGCAAAACCAAAAGAAACCCAAACCAAAAGCAGCAAGCAAGCAACAAAAAGGAAACCTAATCTACTTATGTACAAGGACAGAGTTGAGAACAACTCAAGACTGAAAATAATGCTTCAAATACTGCCCATTGACAGGCAGTGGGATATCTCCTCCAGTGAGGGTTTTCAAATGGAAGGCATTATCCCCCAGAATCTCTGCAATCTGATAAGGGCCGAGCCAAAGTTTGTCAAATTTTCCATGCTCCCCCTTTTTGTCATGGGCTTTATCCTAGTAGAGAACCAAGTCAGAGATTCTAAAGGCTTTCACCTTGGCTCTCCTATCAAACCATATTTTCACTATACCCTGATGTTTGGCAAAGTTTTCTAGGGCTTCATCTCTTCTCTCTTCAAGGTGCAACAATTCAGTCAAGCGGGCTTCACGCTTGTCCTCCCCATCATAATATTCATTGATGAATTGCAGGGTAGGGATCTTTAGCTAGATGGGAAAGATAGGTTCCAAGACATACACTAAGTGATAAGGAGAGGTTCCTAAGGATGTCTTCTGTCTAGTGCGGTCTGCCCAAAGAGAAAATCTAAGCTGGGTATGCCAATCCTTGGGATTCTTTTCTAGTAGTTTCCGGATGACTTCCAACAAGTTTTTATTGGAAGACTCAGCCAAACCATTCCCATGTGGGTAGTAATTGGATGTAAATTTTATGGAAATTCCATGATCATAAGCCCAGTTAGAAAACTTTAAAGATGCAAATGCAGACCCATTGTCACAAACCACAACTAATGGACAACCAAAGCGATTGATGATACCTGATTCCATGAAATTGATCACTACTTCATAAGTACATTGTTTGCAAGCTAGAGCTTCAGTCCACCTAGTAAAATAATCAGTTATGGTAAGAATATACCTGTGGCCTGCAGATGAAGATGGGTTGATGGGACCAATGAAGTCCATTCCCCACTGTGCAAATGGTTTTAACTCGATGACAGGTCAGAGTGGAAGAGCTGCACATCTCTCCCTGCTTGCTGCAGTTTGACACACATGGCAAGTCCTCACATGGTGATGTGTGTCCTTGAACAAGGTAGGCCAATAATAGCCTGCCCTCAGAATCTGATTTGCAGTGGAAGGTGCTGAACCATGGCCTGTGCCATATTTATCATGAAATTCAATCATTACTCTCCCTACCTCTTCTTTCCCTAGGCATCTTAGGTAGACACCTTCATGATTTCTCTTGTATAGGACAACTCCCTTCATCATAAAACTGCCACTCTTCAAACGTAGAGCTCTCCTCTGTATCAAATTATGGTGTTTGGGACATTGCTGATTCAACAAGTAGTAGATAATGTCATCATACCAGTCCCTCAGAGAAACATCCTCAAGATTATAATGCTGGGTAACAAGGTCATGACTGATTTATGCCATTGTCTTGGTCAGTCCCTGCCCTCTTACCAAATTCATGGGTTGGATTTCAATATCATATTATTGTAACATAATCACCCACTTGGCTCTACATTCACCTAACTCATTTTGCATCAACAACAACTTGACTACAGGATTAGGGACTATAGCAAAGACCTTGTTTCTTAGTATATAGTGCCTGAACTTCTTCACAGTTCAGATCAAGGCATAAGCCTACTTTTCAACACTAGGATACCTCAGTTCGACATATTTTAGAGGTGCACTCATGAATGCTATGGGATGTTCATTCCCCTGATCAAAATTTTGTGTCAGCAAGCCCGCATAGGAGTGATTAGAAGCAAATGAATAGATGTAGAACGGTTTAGCATAATCAGGACTTACCAAAATAGGGGCCTCAATAATAGCTCTCTTGATTTTTGCAAATGCTTCCTTAGCCTTTGTATTCCATTCAACCTTCGCTTCTTTCTTCAACATGGCATTTAATGGCTTGATTATTTCTGCAAATCCAGTGATAAATTTTTTGACAAAGTTAATCTTGCCAAAGAATGACTTCATTTATTTCTTGCTTGCAGGGGGTTGAATTTTCAGTATTGCCTCCACTCATTCAGGATCAATGGCAATAACTTGTTCTGAAATAACATGTCCTAACAACTTTCCCTCAGTGACTCCAAAGATGCACTTCTTTGGATTAAGTGAAATATCAAATTCCCTGCACTTCTGAAATACTTTGCATAAATCTGCAACATGATCACTTCTCCTCTTGGAAAAGACTGTCAAATCATCCATGTAGATGATTATGCACTTTCCAATGATGTACTTAAAGGAAATATCCATAGCCCTTTGGAATGTAGCTCCAACATTGATTAACCCAAAGGGAATTCTCCGATAAGCAAAGGTTCCCCATTTTGTAGTGAAGGCAGTCTTGTGCCTATCTTCATATTGGACCATGACCTGATTGTATCTAGAGTAACCATTCAGAAAGGACATCATTTGAGATCCATTGAGAACCTGAAGCACCTCATCCAGTGAAGGGACTAGATAATTATCCTTTTCTAATGCTCTGTTTAAGTTCCTAAAATCAACACACAGTCTGATTTCTCCATTTTTCTTCGTGACAAGAACCAGGTTTGTGACCCATGTTGAATGTCTTATTGGAAATATGATTTGTGCTGAGAGTAGCTTCTGCACTCCCTTCTGAATAATGGGCTCCAACAAAGCATTAATTGGTCATTGTCTTTGCTTGAATGGATTAACATTTGACCTGAGGGGGATATTATGTGTAATGATAAAAGTGTCATATGTCCTCAAGTCATCATAAATCCAGGCTATCACATCCTGATATGTGTGCAAGGCATCAATAATTCCTTTCCTCTCCTCTGGAGTGCACACCTTACCAATAAAGACATTCTTGACATCACCTTGGGTTCCCATGTATGTTTCACACTGATAGTTGAGGGATTCCCTTTTCATTCTCTGTTTTTGATCTCTTATCCTATCTAGATCAAAGATCATTTCCAATTGCATCATGCCTCTTGGGATGGTATTAGTCTTCAGATTGAGGACCTCTTCCAAGTCAATTTCAGCCTCTTGAGGCTCAACCTCATCAATTACTTGGGAAGCAAATACATTACAACTAGTGATAAAATCAATAATATGCTTATCATCTTCGAATACCTAAAAATTGGTGATGTTGTCAGGAATTGAGGGCACTGGAACAAGTTCCATAGTGATCTTCTTTAAGCCCAAAAGTGATAAGGGCTGCAATGTACTTGCTGCTTGTGCCAAAGAATCAGTAGTCTGATTCTTACTCTGAGGTATCAGTTGAATGTTGAAGGCATCAAATACTTTAATAAGATCCCAAATTTTATGTCTATAATTGGCCATCCTTCTGTCATGACATGAGTATTGTTTTCTCACTTTCCTGACCACCAGCTCAGAATCTCCAAACACTTGCAGAATTTTAACTTTCTTTCTTAGTGCCATTAATAGCCCATGAACTAGAGCTTCATACTCAGACACATTTTTAGTGCATTGTAATTGGAGTCTATGAGTAGCAAGGTAGGTTTTACCTTTAGGACTAATCAACTCAAGCCCTGCTCCAGTACCTTGCTTGGATTTGGATTCATCAAACCTTAATGTCCAACAGTCATTAGCTCTTGCTTTTCTTGGGATACCTTTGTCCTTACTGTCACCCGGAGGCTCTTCAGGAGGTTTTGGATCCTTCCCCTCTTGACTATTTTGAATGCTTTGTATTTTTTATTCAACAGTTGGGGTTGTGTTAATGTGCCTTTGTATCTGTTCCATTGCAGTTTGACACAAGCAACATTCCAGTTCAGAATGAGGAGCATCGTGAACTCTGCACCAATTAGGAAGAAGCAATTCTTCAAAGTTCATATTTCTACCCATTTGAATTTTATCTTCTACACATTTCTGGATAAAATCCTAGAAGTTATCCAAAAGATTGAGTTGTCTATTTGCTTGATCACTAGGTTCTTCCGTTTGTTCAACTTGTACTTTAGAGCTGCTAGCTTCTGATGTGGGTTCACCAGAAGAGCTTTGCAACATCAAGATTTCTTCTGTGTTTGAAGCAGGAGAGGCTAAGACATAGTTCCCCATACTGACTTCTGATATGAGTATCTCATTTGAAGTATTCTGATATTCAATGATGACATACTTCATTCTTGGTTCTCTCTCAATTCTGATATAATTTGGGACTCCTTTCCAAGGGAGCCACATGTGGGAGTGATATGTGGATGTGTATCCATTTAGTGCCTTGGTGAAATCTCTACCCAAGATCAGACCATAAGTGTCAGGAATGTCAGGTACCTGAATATTACGCACTTGTTGTGCTCTAGGATCTAAGGCAACTTGCATAGGAATCATGTTTAGTTCTCCTACTATATTCACCTTTGTTTTGTCTAATTGGGTGAACTTCTTTTGAGAGGCTGCAGGGGTAATACCAAGAGCCCTACAGACAAAAAATGGCATAACATTGGTGGATGCCCCTAAATCCAGCAGACAATTGTGTAGGTTTTTACCAAATATACGAATGGAAATTAGAAAAGGAGGGGTTTCCATTTTGCCTTGGAATAAACTCAATTGTGAGTCAGCTTGTGCAACTTGACTCTTATCCTTTTCTTTATCCCTATCCTTGAGTTGTGATGGATTAGGCCCTTTGGGCATTTGTGAACTAGGAGGCCTTGCAATTGCCTCATTGGTAGCTATTCCTTGTGTTGCTATACTTGAATTAAAGGACCCAAGGACTACATTTCTGATTTTAGGAACTCTTAATAACTCAAAAGCATAAAGACTCACCTTTAATTTTTTAAGTTCCTTGGTGACATATTCTCCTAGTTGTTCCACATTCATGTCAATGTGGAGCTCCTTGGAATGACTAGTCTTCTTATCCTTTGCTGCATCAACAATGCTTCCTTTGGAAACATCTGGTTGTCCTTCTTTCGTGAGGTATTATGTTGGCACTTGAGGGTAGGATGGAATGTTGTTCGCATTTGGATCTGGTGGAGTGGTAAAATTGTGTGGAGGGGTAGAGGTAGTAAACGGTCCTCCAGGTTGTGGATTCTTGTGGGGCTTGCTCCTTAGATCATACTTTCTGGCAGGTTGTTGAAACATATGTACTTCTTCAACATCAACCTCTCCCTCATCCAATGGGCCATTGTCATTCTCAATTTCTTCATCAAAAAACTGAGAGATTTCATCTTCATTGAGCACTTGTTCAACCTATCCATTCTGGCTACTTGATTCCTCTTTTGGTTCATTCTCCTCATCTCTTGGGAAAGGAGCATGATTCAACACCAAAATTGGGGAATCATAGGGATTTGAGGGTACCAATTCTTGGCTAGTGGAGTTGTTCTCAACTTCATATTGAAAAATGGAAGCAACACTTTGAAATTCAGGGCAGTCAAGCTTAGAGTGTTGACTTGTCTTGTGAAGCCTACACCATCTAGACAAAGCGGCCTCTGCTAAGTACACCCCACCTGGAGGTTTCTTTGGATTGGAAGGTTGATCTAGTGGAGTGAGGACTCCTCCATTGTTAGGCCCAGTGTTCCATGACCTATTCTTCCTAGGTGGCTGTCTTCTTTCAAATCCTTGTCCACCTTGTTGATTTCTATCAAATTTCTAACTAGAACCTTGTCCTCTTTCAAAGTTCTAATTTATGTCATAGTGTTGCCCTCTGTTATAACTTGATTGCATTCTCTTCTAATTAGCTTGGAGTTGATTGTTCTGGTTCCTCAAGTAGGTTACCTCCATGTTCAACTTCTTCACTTGTTCAGTCAGCTCATCTAACCTTTCTTTATCAGGATTGTTGTAAGGGACTGGATTCATAGTGTTTGGGGAGTATCCTAACACTCCTCTAGAACCAGTAGACTGATTCAAAACTTCCGAGTTCTACAAATATGTAGTGAAATTATCTTGTGGCTGTGAATGGAGGGGATTGGTATCATTTTGATAGGGATAACTGAGCATTGGTTGGACTTGGTTTATTGGATGACTTGGGTGGGGGACCAGAGGCAACTATGGAATAGGATTCATGATAGGTGTATGATTGGTCAGAGCCTGGTTGAGGGATTCGACTTGGCTTGGGTGAGCAGCTGGTCACAGAGATGATAGAGGTCCTGACAAGTGTTGTGTCAGGTTTGTATTGACCTGAACAACCTTTGTATATGTGGTGAGCAAGGTAGTTGGTGGATTGGTTCTCTACTTAAGGAAGGTGGAGGTAAGGCTTGTTGGGTCTCAAAAATGTAGGTTTTAACCAGAAGAGTTTGCCAAGCTCTTACTACACTTTTGGCCAATGTACAAGTCCAATTGATGCAATTGTACCTTTTGCTCTTTAGGTTATGCTAGACCAGGGTGGGTATACCTAAATGGACAATGCAGATTGAAATGTATTT
The DNA here is from genome assembly GCA_007115665.2 of Sequoiadendron giganteum. NCBI lineage: Eukaryota > Viridiplantae > Streptophyta > Pinopsida > Cupressales > Cupressaceae > Sequoiadendron > Sequoiadendron giganteum. The sequence goes on along the minus strand of CM021100.1, from coordinate 121,039,813 downwards.
CTTGATGGAAAAATCTACCCACAATGGCAAAGGTAGTGGATAGATGAAAATCACTACAACTACTATTACTCCTACTGCACAAATGAAAGGATTTGAATAAATTGTTTATGATAAATTCTATCTTCTGGGACATGACAGATCAGTGCCTTCCATCTATTGGGCAATGGAGTCAAAAATTAGAAAATGACATGTGTTTTCCTTCTCTGGTTTAATTTCAAGTTGTTAGGCACTTTGTAAAATAAAATCTTATGACTGGCATATAATTTCATTTATTTATGGCTTACATAAATAGTGCTGGAATGTTTTTTTATCTTGGTTCTTCTTAAATTATCCAAAAGAAAACTCTCAAACACTGTGACTTAATTGAAGGGTTTTAATTATGACTTGAGACATCAGCAAATAAAAATCACAGAAAGTGAAAATGTGCACTTTGATGAATCAAAATTTATGCTTGATACATTAACTCAAATGATCAAAGTCTTCGAATTGGAGAGAACCAAGATAAAAATAATACAAATTATAATCTCTCAACAACTGAACCAGAAGGTTTTCACCAGTTAAAAACATTAGTTTCCATTGCTCTGTTTCAAGAAAGATCTGTACATTATTTTTCATTCCCAGTCCCAAAAAATCTCTCTCTAACCCCCGTACTCTCACTGATTTTCAAATATTTGTACAATACATGCCAAGGGTCGTGACGCTTCATTTTTTGTTACAGCCATTCGAATTCTGGTAAAAAATGAAATATTTAAATAATTTTCCTTATTGGAAATTTAAATATTTCTTACATAAGCTTAGCTCTAATACTTTAATTGCTCTTATTTATTTTATTCCTTTGGCTTTATTTTATGCCTACCGCTCTACCGCGGTCACATTGTTCGTACCCCGCAGTATAGCGGTATTTTGACTTTTACACAGCCTCCACTATCATCGCCAGTCATCGTGATGGTTATCTCCATGTCTACTACGATGGTTATCTCCATGTCTACCATGCTACTGCGGTCACTGGCCTAATTGCCAGTGGTACTGCGGTAGCCACCAACTATTACCCTCGCTGCTGTCAGCCTGCTAACCACTTACGGTTTACCACGCTACCACGGTGTATGAAATGATGGCCGGCGGTAACGCGGTATAGTTTCCTGACTGTTGCTTCGCCGCTTGCTAATGGTTTACCGCGCTACCGAGGTCAATGAATTGACCATGCACGGTAGCGCAGTGAACCTTCAAACTGCTTGCCTTCATTGACCTTTGCTGACCATCGACTACTAATGGTTTACCATGCTACTGCAGTCAATGAATTGACCACGCATGATAGCACGGTAAACACTTCATGCCTGCTCCCTTAGCCGCTACCGCCATACCATGAGCCCATTGTGGGAGGCCGCGGTAAAGTAGTATGACATAAAAATTAAATATTAAGGCAGCAGTTTAAGGAATATATATGTTTGAATATTTTTGATGGGGGTAGAATGCATTTTCACGAAAAAGATAGTGAGAATATTAGGTTCAAGTGGGTAAAGACTTAGGATTTTAATGAGGAATTATAGGAAATCCTTAGAATTTAAATGGAAATTTTGGGTTCTAACAGTGGCTCCTATTGGGGATGAGTGGTTTAACAAATCACTGCAAGAATCTAGAGTATCTTTGGTAGAGCAGACCAAGCTAAGCCATGAAAAATGAAGGCAATGGATAATGGAAGGAATGAACAGAGCAAAGATGGAAAAAGGACCAAAATGGAGAAATGGAAAATCCTAAGCTACTGTGCATGGAAGAGAATATTTAAAGAGGCATTGCTAAGAATTGTCCATGCATTGGCAATCCTTAATCCTCTGTACCTGCTATGGTTCAAAAATCAAACCAGAAGGAATGGCCCCAGGCCACCCCAAAAAGAAAAACCTGCATTTTCCTCTGTCATAGAGTTTGTTCTGATTAGAGCTCATCAGGTTTCTTTTGAAACTATCCATTCCACCTGTCCTACAACATGCACTGCCATTAAAAACCTTTAGGAAATCATTGTGTTCAATCTGTTTGATATTCATTTCATCACTCTAAATTTCATCATTCTCATTATCATATGAAATTTTTTTATCACCCTCAACATACAAAGTGTATCCACATTCAACAAAACAATCATAGGCATGCTCACTGTCATATGTTGCTGAATGTGCCTGGAACTGTACTAGGACCTGAAAATATGAATACTCCTCATGGTAACCAATTTTTTTTTATTCATCAACATCTTTTGAAACAATCAAATGAAAATTACTTCCCATTTCCTCTTTATCACTAGTCGGCATTAACAAACACCTCTGATCCATACAATCATCCTCATACATACTTGAATCAACAAATGTTGGACATCCATCATCAATAACATGCAAACCAGTATCTCTATATTGTAGGAAAAAATCATTCAAGTCACATACCTCTTCTTGGACACAAATAGATCTTTGATCAGCTTCAAAGAACTCCTCATCACTATGAGAGATGCTCATGGGGTCATATGAATTGTTACACATAATATCTTCACTGTAAAAGAATATATAAGTTGGAGCCAAAACTCTGGAATCATCTTTATGTGCATACTTCTGGAATTCAAGAGTTAACAAATCTGAAACTTGCTCACTGCTGAGTGAACATGTTTCTGCTTCCATATCTTCTACCATGTCTCCAACTTCCTCTTGATCTTCATAAGAACTGCAACAATCACTCTGTTGAAGATCAACATCCACAATTTCATCTTCACAATTTGAAACACAATTTGTTATGCCAGAGATACTCTCCATATCTTCATTGTTGGACAAAATGATATGTTCTTTTGTTTCAGCTTTTGAAGCATTACTGATGTACTCCCCAGATGATGTGTCCCCACCAATATCATTAATGCTGCAATCATCTTCCAAATCTGAAAAATTGTCATTAGAAATCTCAATTGCACATTTATCCTCCATTGGCTGCATTATTTGATCATTCATGATATCACTATTTGATTCGTTGCTGACAGTTCCCATGTACCTTGTCTCAAGCATGGAATCAATAAATTTATATGCTACATCAAAGGCTTGCTGTTTTAATGAATTTGACGAATAAATTGATACTGGCTCTGATGCTCTTAAAAATTGTGCAACAAATGTGGGTCTTGTGGGCCTATGATGAGGAGGTAATTGCATACAAATGTCTACCATCCTATTGTATAATGAACTCACCGATTCTTCCTTATATTTCCTTATGTCAAAAAAGGCATCAACAAGACTTTTGTTTCTTTCTTGAATTTGAAAATACTCATCAAAAGTGTTCTGATGTGAATAGAGTACATTACATTTATCACCAAAATTCTCAATTGCATCATGTGGTATTTGTGGTTTCCAAGATCTCTTGGAGCTTGTGTCTTCATTCTCACTATATGATGGCTTGTTTGGTGATGTATTTTGAGCACCTCTGACTCCTAATTGGAGCAATTGTTGGTTCACTTGTAGCATTTGTTGGTCCAATTACAGCCTTTGTTGTCTTAATTCCTTCAACTTCCTTATTGACTACTGTCTCCTTTCTTCTTCTGACATCTTGAAAAAAATGTGACTGTTCCACAATATCCATGCATTATTTATCAAATCTAAAACAAAGTCGCCACCTACTTTTCCAAAATTCAGAAAATGAAATGGATTGCTTTGGTTTGCCCCAGCGGAATCTCCAAAAATTTGTAAAACTTTGCTGACTCTATAAATGGAAAGGCTGGAAAATTTTCCGAGTAAATCCCCAGTAGAGTCACCAAACTGTTGGGTCTCAAAAATGCAGGTTTTAACCAGAAGAGTTTGCCAAGCTCTTACTACACTTTTGGCCAACGTACAAGGCCAATTGATGCAATTGTACCTTTTGCTCTTTAGGTTCTGCTAGACCAAGGTGGGTATACCTAAATGGACAATGCAGATTGAAATGTATTTCTTGATGGAAAAATCTACCCACAATGGCAAAGGTAGTGGATAGATGAAAATCACTACAACTACTCTTACTCCTACTGCACAAATGAAAGGATTTGAATAAATTGTTTATGATAAATTCTATCTTCTGGGACATGACAGATCAATGCCTTCCATCTATTGGGCAATGGAGTCAAAAATTAGAAAATGACATGTGTTTTCCTTCTCTAATTTAATTTCAAGTTGTTAGGCACTTTGTAAAATAAAATCTTATGACTGGCATATAATTTCATTTATTTATGGCTTACATAAATAGTGCTGGAATTTTTTTCTATCCTGGTTCTTCTTAAATTATCCAAAAGAAAACTCTCAAACACTGTGACTTAATTGAAGGGTTTTAATTCTGACTTGAGACACCAGCAAATAAAAATCATAGAAAGTGAAAATATGCACCTTGATGAATCAAAATTTATGCTTGATACATTAACTCAAATGATCAAAAGTCTTCGAATTGGAGAGAACCAAGATAAAAATAATACAAATTATAACCTCTCAACAACTGAACCGGAAGGTTTTCACCAATTAAAAACATTAGTTTCCATTGCTCTGTTTCAAGAAAGATCTGTACATTATTTTTCATTCCTAGTCCCAGAAAATCTCTCTCTAACCCTCGTACTCTCACTGATTTTCAAATATTTGTACAATACATGCCAAGGGTCGTGACCCTTCATTTTTTGTTACAGCCATTCGAATTCTGTTAAAAAATGAAATATTTAAATAATTTGCCTTATTGGAAATTTAAATATTTCTTACATAAGCTTAGCTCTAATACTTTAATCGCTCTTATTTATTTTATTCCTCATGGATTTATTTTATGCCTATCACTCTACCGCAGTCACATTATTCGTACCCCGCGGTATAGCGGTATTTTGACTTTTCCATGGCCTTCACTATCATCGCCGGTCACTGTGACGGTTATCTCCATGTCTATCGCGCTACCGCGGTTAGTGGCTTGACTGCCAGTGGTATCGCGGTAGCCACCAACTATTATCCTTGTTGCTGTCAGCTCGGGTACTGCGTATAGTTTACCATGCTATCGCGGTGTATGAAATGATGGCCGACGGTAACGCAGTATAGTTTCCTGACTATTGCTTCGCCGGTTGCTAATGGTTTACCATGCTACCGCGATCAATGAATTGACCACACGTGGTAGCCCGGTGAACCTTCAAACTGTTTGCCTTCGTTGACCTTCGCTGACCACCGACTGCTAATGGTTTACCATGCTACCACGGTCAATGAATTGACTACGCGCGGTAGCATGGTAAACAGTTCATGCCCGCTCCCTTAGCCGCTACTGCCATACCACGAACCCATTGTGGGAGGCCACGGTAAAGCGGTATGACATAAAAATTAAATATTAAGGCAGCGGTGTAAGGAATATATGTGTTTGAATATTTTTGATGGGGGTAGAATGCATTTTCACAGAAAAGATAGTGAGAATATTAGGTTCAAGTGGGTAAAGACTTAGGATTTTAATGAAGAATTATGGGAAAGCCTTAGAATTTAAATGGAAATTTTGGGTTCTAACAAAGCTATCAAGGGCTTCAAAGTAGACCTCTAGGGTAGTGTCCTCATTTCTAGCATAAGGTGCTTGAAGTCTAGTGTATGCACGGTGGAACTTATTGTTGAATGATCCTATAGGCTCATTAACCTTTCTTTTTACTCCAATAAACTGCATATAAAACTCATTAGCACTAATGGGAATCTTAAATTTCAGTAGGAATGTAGCCTCAAGCTGAGCCCAGTTAGAGATGGATGCAATAGGTAAATGGTTATACAAATAAAAGGCCTCTTCTCCTAGAGAATAGGGGAAAATTCTGCATGCAACATCTTCATTTTTAATCCCTGTATCTCTCAGACAAGTCTAAAAGATCCTAATATGTTCTTTTGCTATCCTATTTGGATCATTCGTGTGAAACTTAGAGAAAAAATGCTCAGGATTCTTGGGCATAACATTGTAATTGTTGAATGTTAGAGGTGATGGGTTATTTTCCAAGAAATCCATTGGTGGGGGTGGTAACGGTCGATGGATGACTAGTTGGGGTTGTGGAATGGAACCAATCTCAGAATCAGATAAAGATGAAGTGGATGGAGGTGGGGTTGGTGGAAGTGATGGATTGGATGATGGTTCCTCCCTTCTTCTGGTCCTTCTTGACTTGGTTGGAGGTGGTAATTCTTGAAACTCTTCTTCTTCTTCTCCTGGTATAGATCCGGTTCTCCTTCTGAGCCTCTCAAGAGAAATGGCATTGAGAAAATGCTCCAGCTTGCTTGTTTGACCCTCCTTCTAGTGCCAACCCTATTGTTTGGTGTTTCTACACATCAAAAACTCGGACAAAATAAAATTTATCCTATATCTCTTGAAAGGTTGGTCTCTATGATCAAAGAGATAACCCCAAGGTCTCACGGGTGTCAGATCATGACTATGCAGTAGAACAAACTCAGTGATAAAATGTGAATATGCTGGTAATCACAAGGGGTCTTACATACAAATGCTGGAAGCTCTAAACTCATCAGATTTTAAGATATGGTGATACTTTAACTTCAAGTTCTAACCATTTAATAAAAGAAACAACAAAATATGAGGGCTTCAGAAGTTCCAATTGTTAACACTACTTCTAAGATTAATCATGCAAATGATGAAATACCTGGAATGGACCAATCCCTTAAACTAGTTTTTGGTCGACCCAGGGTATACCTGCAATCTTGCAAAGAATAGTGCAATCTTCTAAGGTGTTAAATATTTTTAGGATGTAGGCATTCATCCAATAGGACTGAATGAGTATCTATAACTGAACTAAAAAAATTACTATGAGGTACAGGTTGACCTTGCACAACATTCCCACAATCAAGAAGTTGCCCAAGATATGAACGAGAGATTGCTACAACACTCCAGACATTAAATCACAAGCATTACTAACTAAATCTAAGATACATCCAAATATTTCCAAGCGATTTGAAAGATAGAACAAGAAACATGCAATATTATTCAATGCAAAGGAGGCACTAGTCATAGCACAATGTCTGTACTTTGTATTAAATCATAATATTAGCAACAATTCTGATATGTTACAACACTTGCTTGAAATGTGAAAACTAACTTCTAATCTTCTAACATGCTACTCTACTACTAACTCTAATGATTAGAAGTCCTCTAACTTAGTCTGCTAATCCGAATCCTAACCTAGCCAATTCAAAAATTTACAAATGAGGTAGAGTGCCATATTTATAGAACAATAGGCCCATGTGAAACAGAGCTAGGGTTACAAGGAAACTCAGCCACCAATAAAATCAACCCCGACAACCAACAATAACCCGTCGTCAAGCACTAAATGTAGCCAGGACTCCCATTAAATCGAACTGGGATCACACAAAGCCAGGGGAATGGATCCTTGAGTTACACCCACTAAAAGACTTCACTTGCACAAACAACCACGCATACGAAAATACTAGCAGGAACACGAGCCACCGATCGGACTTGAGCTGGATAAATGAATGAGTCAGATTGAACAACACCAGGTTGAACCCCTTTAGATCACATCTGACAACCATTAATGGCCACCAACCAAATTGACCTTGTGTGCGAGAGTGGGTTTCGTGATAGCAATCACAAAGTGTACTTGACTACACCCACAAATCATGCCAAATCATCAAATTACATCCAACAAACCCAAATTGATCCAACCTGCAATCAAACAAGCCACCATTAATGCCCCATACACTATCAAAATCCAAGCAGGTCCACTAGAGTTCCTAAGGCAAGAAAATCAAGCATAAAGCTACGCGGAGGTGGAACCAAAGACAGGTGGAGGTAGAGCCATGAGAAAAATAGGAAAAGAGACACAAAATAGGTGGAGGCAAAGGCGGAGATGGAACAAGAAAGAAAGGGAAACAGACTGAAGCGGAAAAAAAACCAACCCCGGCGGAAGTGGAGGCAGAATAGGAACCAAAATGGGAACTGAAGGGAAAAAGGTGGAAGCGGAAACAAAACCAACCCCGGTGGAAGCAGAGGCAGAACGGGAACCAAAATGACAACTGAAGGGAAACAGGCGGAAACAAAACCCACCTCGGCGGAAGTGGAGGTGGAATGGGAACAAGAAAGGAATCGCAAACTTTGCCAAAGTTCAAAGCCAAATTCCATCCTGGTCTCGACCCCGAAAAAATGACAGAAAAGAAAACTGAAGAAAACCCAAGGGCAAATAACCAACCTGAAGGCCGAAGACAAACAAAACAACGAAAAAAAGAGAATGCGGGAGGTAGAGCCGGAACGGGAATGAAGACGGTACTGAGAACTTAGCCAAAGTTCAAAGTTAGGATCCATCCCGGTTCTGCCTCTGACAAGCGAAGGAAAAAGTGAAGCGAAAAAAAAATAAGTGAGGAAAACCAACCCTTCGGACGAAAAGAAACAAACGAAGAAGGAAGCAAAAGAGCGGGAAGGAAGCGGAGCCAAAATGAGAATGAAGACAAAATCGAGAAATTAGCCAAAGTTCAAAGTTCAGATTCATCCCGATTCCACCCTCGACAAAACAAAAGGAAACAAGGAAAACAAGGGAAAGCTAAGGGAGGGAACCAACCCTTAGGAACCAAACAAAAACACCAAGGGAGAAAAGAGAAGGCAAAAGAAGACCACCCCAGAGAGGACATCCGTAAGACCCCAAAACCACCAGGAACTCAACACAAAGGGCACCTAGAACCAAGGCAAGCACCAAAGACAAAAACCCCAAGATTTTCAAAGATAAGCACAAAAAGAGGGGGGGAAAGCCACAAAAACAAGCCAAAAGGAAGGCCAAGAGAGTGATCCCACTTTTAGTGGGGCGTGTGTGCAAAACTACACAACAACTTCCTCATTCTTGAACTTTCATTTTTCTTGTTCATCTCGGGATGGAGACAAACTAGGTTTCAATTTGGGATCCATAGCAACATCCAAAAGATGTTTAAAATGAAAAATAAAAGAGATGAGTTTTCCAAGGATGATAGTTAGAACTAGTTAATTTAATTTCAGGAATTAAAGTTGACATGATTGCAATAAAAAATCATAGCTTTATAAAAAAAAAATTATTGTAAATATTTGCTAAAAAATACCTCTTTTGATTAAAAAATAATCTCCTTTTAACTAGAGAAAAGTAAATGCCTTATATTTGTAAAATAATCAATTTAAAAAATATATAATTAAATAATAACATAAATTGAATTTTTTAAAAACTATTATTTAATTGTTCAAAGCTCAAGTTGATGTGGAATGGGTGCACCTCTATGGTTTTTGCTACTATGTCAAACCAAACAAATGAGACGACCATCCTATATTGAACTGAAAATTTATAAAAGAAATTAACTAAAAAGATGAGCCATCATCTATCACATCCATCATTACTTCCAGTTCGTACGAGGACAATTCATTCATATACCCATTTATCAATTTTGAATGTGGATCGTCCATCTAGAAGGGATGCACAATCTCAATGATGAGTAAGGCCTTGATTTTCTTGAAAAGGATGCAATTGTCCCCTCTCTCCAATAGGATTCTCCCACATTCCACATGATAATATCATCACATAGTGTCCTTCCATAGTTCCACAACCAAGAAAAGGACATTTTGTTATGGGCCCATAAACTTGTGAAATCCTTTATCTTCTACCACATGCCAACATTCTGTGGAGCCTTAATTTTCTTAAAAAGGATATAACTGTCCCCTCTCTCCAATAGGATTATCCCACGTACCACATGAGAATATCGTCACATAGTGTCCTTCCATAGTTTCATAACTAAGAAAAGGACATTCCACTATGACCCCACGAACGTGTGGAAACCTTTATCTTCCGCCATGTGCCAACATTTCTGGAGCCTTGATTTTCTTCAAAAGGATGTAGCATCATGCAATAACTACAATATGCAATGATGCCTTTGACAATAGATTCTTCACACTGATATGGAAAAAGGTAACTTGATGGGCTAAATCATCTTTGATACACTATATTTTTTTAGATTCATTGCATTGTGGAAATGAACATAAAACAATAAAATTATAGAAAAGTAAAGGTTTTGATTTTGATTTTATATCCGATTCTATCAAATATTTTAGCTTTAATATTTAGATTGACAAGTGTATTATCCACACAGTGTCTAGAAATTTAATAAAAATCCTACAACAAACCAACCTTTTGAATTCTGATAACCCTACTGCCTTACAATAAGAAACTAACAAATAAACAATATTATCAAACTACTTGAATAGAAACAAACAATCCATATATTCATAACACAAAAGGTGAAATGTGAACCTAAATATAATCCTTGATTATATTGATTCAAGAGTAATTAGTACAAAAATGGAGAGAATAATAAGATTAATATACACCATAAAGTATAATGCAATGAGCATTCAGGTCATCTGTTGTTATTACAAAGAATGTTTTTACAACATTTCCTCTTCGAGATTTAGAGGAATCAACTATAAAACCTAATACCTACACCATGACTTACAAAAACTAAGTAGAACCCCTTGAATGAGGCCCAAAATTCCCTTTTATAGACACAAGGAAAGCAACAAGAAAAATGCCTCATTTAACTGCCAAAAGCAGTTCAAAATTTACAATAGACAAAGGTGGTTCAAAAAATAGACAGTCACTCCAAAATTAGTTTGGAGGTCACCTACAACATTAAAGTCAACATATGGCAGAAGATCTTTAAAATTCGTTCATACAATAGATTAGACATCTCTGGCATTCCTTGTATGACAAACCCATGTAGTAGTTATATTTGGTGGTTGGGAGTTGATTGATACACAACTCAAGTTGCATCAACCTACTCTTCCATGTGTTCTATCTACTTTTCTAAGGTGTCAATCCTTAGTGGAAAAAATTTGTTGACCTCTTCCAAATGTGCCATGTCGTCATTATCAATCAAAAATTGCACTAGGTGTGGTAACCCAATCAAACTATACTCCAATTTTATGAGTGCATCCATACTGAAATTTAATTGGTTATCATCAACCTCACTAGGTATTTATTTATCTTATTGTATATGGGAGTGAGGAGGTTGGCAAACATTTATCTCCATTCTACATATACCACCATTTCCCCCTCATCAACTAAAATTGGAGGCATATAGAATTTCTCAAAGAACTCAAAGGTATTAAGCCCCCTTTCATTAAACTTGTGTATCTATTGTGATTACTCATCATTCCATCCAAATAATATAACTCCTTCAAAATATTAGATATCAAGCTACAATTAAAATTTGAATTGCTAGCCAACAATCTCAACAACTCTACTCCTTGGGACCACTTGAGTTGTGTGCATTTCAATCTCATCCATATTTGGTTGTGAGAAGAGAAAGAATCCTTCAATTGTGCATAAATATCCCACACCTTATCTAAATGGGAGAGGATTCTAGACAACCTATACCCCATAATTTTTTCCACCAAAAAAAAGGTCTTCTTTGTTAATGCTTCCTTTTCTAACCTAACCTCTAAGGTGCTATGTTTCAACTTCTCCTTGAATTCCTGTATATCTACCTCCAATTTTTTTTTATGTGAGGCTAGAGAATCCTCTATTTGTTGTGGAGGGGGCACTAAACCTTGGACTGCATTAATCCTTTGCTCAAGGTTTTGATTTAGGGCATTTTCCCTGTCTAGATCAGCTTGCAACTTCCTAACAGTTGCATCTATGAAAAGAGTTGTATTGACTGTTAAACAAGTTTCCTGTGGAGCACTTGTGTATCCAACTCTCCTAACAAAAATATGTCATGTAAACTCATTTGGGTTGGATATGAACTATTTCTTATTAGTCTCAAAGAAAATTGACCAAATAGCCAAGGTCTCATGTCCAGGGAGGAATCCAAACCAAAAGTATAGATCTTTAGCTTGTTCTTTTGACCTCAAAATTGGATCCTCACTTGATGTTTCCTTATTGTATCAAAATAAATGATTGAGGAAATATCCCAATGTGGCAGCAACGGAAATCTTTCCTTCTTCACCAAATACTTTCCTCTCTTAGGATTCATTCCCTCCATCTCTTGCTTTTCCCTTTTCCAAAACTCCTCAATGGTGGCCTTTTTATCTTGCTCAAAGAAGCTGCCTATAGTGAGGGTTTCCCTCAAATCTTGTCCCTTATTCTTGGGGAATAGGTCCTTGAACTCTTAGGTGTTGATAAATGTTGAGCATCATTCAAAAAATCTTGGCTACCCCTTGCTTGGATGTCATTAATGACATCCCCACTAGTCTTAAAATTGATGATCAACCTATCATTTGTAGGCCTCTCAATAAGAATCCTAAGAGAAGGAAGTTCCTATTGGATCACCAATGCATCTTCATCCAGCTCATGATCAATTGGGTAGTCAACCAAAGACCCAAAAATTGGATCAATAACCCATAATGGGGTTACTGGTTGGGGGCTTTGGGGTACTTCTGCTCTGGATGAAGAGGAAGCACCTAAAGTTCCTGGATGCATATGTGGGACATTGGCCAAAAATTGGCCATTATTATCAATCATATTCATCATCCTGACTATGGGGTCCCTTATGTGTAGGAATGACCCTCTGAATGATGGGTCAACATTCATCCTTTTTTTCTTTGCAAATTTGGATCTTGACCCATAGCTCCCTTCTCTTGGGTTTCCTGGCTCTCTAAGGAGAAGTTCCTGATCATGTCTTCAATTTTATCAGGTACAGGATGATAGGACAAAAATTTCTAGATACCCCTCTCTTTGTTGATGAAGCTTTTTGGATCAAATATTTTGACTTTTTCTACCTTTAATTTATAGTGGAGCAGCTTCTTTGGGATCATCTCCATAGCATCCCTATTCAGTGCCATGAAATTTAAAAATGGTACTGCAAAAGGAAGAAGTGCATGCTTCTTATTATTCCTGAAATGAATCTTATCAAATTTATTTAGTTGCCACATGATCTCAAGAAAGGTCAATCTATTAGGGACATCCTTAAGAAGCACATGGGGTTCAACTGGGGTCCCAAAAACATTGATCATTGTAGAATCTGAATAGAAGAACCAATCACCCTAGTTGTGATCAATATTCCTCTCTGGGGTGAGGTCAAGAGGCCTCAAGAATCTTACTACCTCCTATGACAAACCCTAATTAGTGGGGAGACCTAGCCCCTTCCTTAGAGGTTTGAAAAACAAAATCCTCAAAAGTAGCATAGTTAGAATGCCTACAGTCCTTGTCCCATAAGTATGTCCATTCTTGGACTGGTAAAAAAACATTCTTCTCCCGAGTGGCCCTTATTTGCAACTATGGCAGCCATACTTGCAATCCTGCTTACAATATCATATACAATAGAGGAGAATAATACCTGAAGCTTACAGGACTAGAGGAATACCTCTTGATTGCACAAAGGGACATGCACAATTGGTCAAAAACATACCCCATAAAGTCATAGGGTCTGTTGACATCCCTACTCTGAATCTCTACTGCCAAGACCATCACATTTACAAGGATTTGGATCTGGTTATCCATTCCTAAGTCCAACATCAATGAAAAATAGGTCTTCTAAAAGTATGGCTCAAAGATTTCATAGGAAAAAGGCTCCAAATCACCCTTGTTGAACCTCTACAAATATTTTCTTAGCCCCTTTGGCCTAAAATAGGGAAACCACCTAACCCTATAACTATCTCTATTTCTCTATTTCTCTCACTCTTTGTTCAATGCACTTAGGTCAATTGGAAGGCATGCATTAGGTTTTGATTGAAATACCCTACATACTTGGTCTCTATCCAATGGTAACATTCTTTAGCCATTGGTGGTGAATAATGACCTAGAATTGGGGTCATATGCCATGACCAACTACCTTATCAATTCTACATTCACGAAGACATTGGGAACCACCATCTTGCCCAATTCAAGGTTCCAAATGTTGCAAATTGGCGTATCTACATAGGCCTTCCTGTATGCATTCTTGAACAATTCATATCCTTCATCTAGAATTATGGGGTCTCTGCATCCACTACCTTGGTCCATGAGCTTGTCTATAACACCACCAGACCCCGAACCAACCTTTGGTCTCTTCAATGACCCTGGCAATAAAGCAATTATTTCCTCCTCTGACAGTCTTCTCTTCCCAACCGAATTTCAAGCCATTTTGTGGAATTATAGTGGGCTACGGTTTATAATGCTAACTAGTTTTTTATATAATTTCTACCCAACTAAGGGTCTAAGAAAAATTCAGCAGCGTATACCCCTAATTCTTCACTATTTTATGGTTCTAAAATAACAAAAATATTCCCTACACCCTGAATTTTTCTTGAATTTATATGAAAAGGTTGATTTACGTACTTGTTTGAAACATTGCAAAAAATCCTAATTAGCACTAGAAAAATCCTTATTTGATCTAGAAAACTACAATAGCTTGTTTGATTACCTTAGAATTTGTGAGAGAAATAAATTTCGACGAGTAATTTATCCTCATCATCATGAATTTGGTAGATAACAAATACAATACCATTTTCCATTACTTCCTTTACATGCTTGAATATATGACCAGTGAGAGACATTTTCCCAATTTGAATGTGGACTGTAGATCTTTAGATCAATGACCATCATGCTATTTTGAATTTTCTTGTATGAAGTGATAACCTCCTTTTGTTGCCATACAAATAGGTATCACCATTTCGCTCATTCACAAAGGGTGAATATGAAAAAAATGTGCCTCTGATGATAGAAAAGCTCACCTTAAAGCACCAATATGTCAACACTTGTTATCATCTCATGACTTCGCTAGAGTAAAATTCTGGTCCCACCATGGCCTTGTGAAGGCCTATGCCTTTACGATAGAATTTAGTGCATGTTCTAATACATGCTGAAATTTCTCCATTTCACATAGTAGAAGTGTCTGAATTGTCAAAGATCTATGAAGGAAAGAGCTTTTGTGAAATGCATGTGCTAAAATAACAACTTAAAGTGACTAAGGAATAAGGGGGACCAACTTCAGATGAGACAAAAGACTCGGTGACATGCGAATAATTTTTTTGATAAATAACATTATCCCTCTAATGAAGTAACAACCTCTTTTTGTCACCATGCGGACATGTGTCACCATTTCTCTCATTCACAAAGGGTGAATATGAAAAAAATGTGCCTTCGACGATAGAAGAGCTCACTGCAAAGTGCCAAGATGTTGATATTTGTCATCATCTCACCACTTCACTAAAGCACAAAGCTGGTCCCACCATGGCCCTGCAAAGGCCTATGCCTTTGTGATATAATTCAACACATGTTTTAATAAGTGTCAATATCTCTCCATTTTACAGAGGAAATTTTTTAAAATTGTTAGAGCTCTATGAAGGCAAGAGATTTTGTGAAATACATGTAGTAAACAATAACTTAAAGTGACTAGAGAATAGAGGGACCAACTTGAGACAAGACAAAAAAATCAGTGGCATGGGAATAAAACATTTGATAAACAACATTAGCCCTCAAAAATATTTGGACGCGTCTAATCATTTCAGAGTATCATGGGGCTAGAAAATAATAAATCCGAGCTCTCAATGAACTGAAGAGATAATGTGCTATTGCGACATGTGTCCAGGCCAACCCGAGAACACAGAAAACATTAGGAAGGAAAATAATTAGAGCTCAACAAAATATTAAAGGGGCACTTCCTAGAAAAAGGGGACGTGGGACTCACAACATCGATAACAATTCGTCATAACTTAAAAACAAGTCAAAAAGTGAATGATGTCAACAAAAAAACATAAGAACACCATGGTTTTATGATAATAGGGTTTTAGAAAGCCCTAGGTTACAGATCTAACTATTGCAAAGATGGTTGTAGTTGCACCAAAAGATCGACCTTTTAATGCCCGATACAACTACTAGAGTTAATGAATCCATGGGAGATAGTTAAGCCATGTTACAAACCTGAGCGCTGCTCTGCATAGGACAAGGAGACCAAGGGCGCATGATAGGGTAGGGTTGGATGGAACAATCATTGTTCCATGCTCTGGATCTTTGTTTGCAAGATCTCCTTGGTGTCTCCACCACCTTAACCTTTAGGACCTACCTCATGTTTAGGTACCCCTGGTTCTACTGGCCAACCCCACTATCATCTCAATTCTAATCTACCAAGTCACCCTTAGTGCAATGCTTCTATTCTTCCTTAGCCTTAATCTTCCCTAAAGACTAATATCCTCCAACAACTAAAGTTTAACTTTGTAGGGGTGTAGAGACATTTCCAAAGGCTTCAAACCATCTCCCTAGGGTTCTTGACAATCCACCATACTCCATTTACAATTTGCTTCCACCAAACCCTTAGTTAGGGTTTATTAGGCTACTAGCCCAAGAGCCCCTATTAGGTCTCTATGTTCGAGTAAACACACTAATACTCCAAGGTTTACCAAAGAACATTGAATTTACCCTTGGGTTTCTTGTTCTTCATGACTGTCACTTGAGGAATGTAGTGGTCTTGGCCTCCAACTGCCCGTACAGTTCTTCAAACTAGAACTGATCAAGAACTTAGGTCATTTTGGGTCTTTTCCCTGTCTTCTTGTAGACTGTTAAGGTTTCCTCTCACCAAACAAGTTGATGGGCCTTCCTCCTTCTAATTAAGCCTTGGCAAGGCAAACACTGCCCTCTCCACACCATGAATTTCTAGGAGATAGACACCCCTGCCAGTTAAGTGCTTTGCACTACCTGTCTTTCCTATTCGGGCACTGTCAAGCTCGCCTAGGAGAAGACTTTTCCCATGCTTCCCTGAATCCTAACCACTCCTAACCCTAATATATATATATACATGGAGCCTAATCACAGTTCCCAAGGGCTCGTACACAAGTACAGTGGGAAAGTAATTAGAACTCCATCCTTTACAGACTGACTATCAGGTCAGTAACTAAAAGAAAACAACTAAATTTAAACACACAACGCCTGCAAATTGATCACACAACCTAAATACTACCACACAAACGTAGAACACAATTTACACCACAAGCTACAACTAATTACATATCCATGATCGCTTCTGACCACTTGAATTCAAAGCATAACACAGAAAATTACACAATTCTATCACTGTCCTCTTTTGTATTCATGAAGTCTTAAGCAATACAAAAGCTTCCAACCTTGCTCTTAGGTCGAAGCACACCATAAATAGGCTCTCCAATTCAGTTAAACTCGAGCCTAATTGTTCCATGGCCACTTGTGGCTTTCCATAGGCCTTATTTGCAAATTTTTAAAGAAAACTATCACCTAGGAGGGTGTACAAGGTCCTTAGTCATCCTTGTAGCGAAAACCCAATCTAACAAATGGTCAATATGACCTTCACTAACTTAATGCAAGTTCTCAAATGCCTCTAAGGCACAAATTCAAGAGTTAGAAGGAGTTAGCTACATTTGATCTACACAAGTTGCTAATTCTTGACCTTCTAGATAACTCTCCTAGATGAACTTTGGGGTGCTCCTACATGAGCGCACACCTTGCAACAATCCCCCCCAACACAAGCGAGGGGTTCAAACATGCGACCCAATATTTGATACCAATTGTTACAAAGATGATTACCATTGCACCAAAAGATTGACCTTTTAATGCCTGATACAATTGCTAGATTTAATGAATCCATAGGAGGCGATTAAGCCGCATCACAAACTCGAGTGTTGCATTGCATGAGACAAGGAAACCAAGGGCGCACACCTTGCAACATTAACAACCCTAATTTAACCAGTTGAGGATTACCAAGAATTTTCCCATCCTCTAGACTACATGAGACCATGAAAATTTTATAAGCTCCACCATAGTGTACTTATGTGGTTCTGCAACCAAGAAAAGAAAATGCCACTATGGGCATGTGGACTTGCAAAATCCTTTAATCCTTTTCCACGTAAGGTGGGTTTGAGATATGTGGAAAGGCACAATTTTTGAGATCATATTCCAAGACTGTTGTACTTGTTGACAATATTTTATATTTTATTTCATGAATTTATGAATCAAATTGAATAAATTAATGTAGTATTATTTTTCATTGTTTCAAATTTAAAATGTAGAATCTAGATTTTGAATTTTAACTGTTATCCAAGGATTTAACAGTTTTTAGGTATTTAAATTTTATATTGCATTTTATATTTCAAATTGTAGTTGGTTCTTTTTTATTTTATTCCATGAAATTGTGCATTAGATTGAATAAATTAACATATTATTAATATTTTTTGTATTTTAATTGTGTTAAACATGTACTTAGTGATTCATCACTCAACTCAATTCGTAATAACATATTAATAATAGTAGCATATACAACAATAAATATCATCATTCGTTTAATGTGTATCTATTAGTTGAAACCATAGTTTTTCTTTAATTGATAAAATAAATAATATAGATAATTGAAAATTAACACATTACTGAATTTAAGTTTTTTATTGATTTTCAAATGAAGGAATACATAGAAGCAATGTAAAATATAGATCTCAAAGAAAACTCTGCACAAAGTTGAGTTAGAACTTGGAAACTCATATTATCAATATTAAATCATTCTATCAACTTTTGTAACAACTTCCACTGTTCAGGTGATGAAAGTTTCATTCATTCTAACTGATGTTGTTTGACTTGAAAATTTATTAACAATGAATGATTGAAATTGGAAGTTGACTTGAATGTTTTAGTCAAAGTTGAATTCAAGATTATCAATGGTTTGATGGAATCTGAATAGTTTGTCTCATCTGGGTTCTGAGGAAACTAATCCAAATCAGTCTTCCTTGCACCCTCCATCTTCTTTTTGAAATCATCCTTTCCAATGAATCACTCATTTGTGTCAAAAGCCTCTAGAAAACCAAAATTTGTCAAGTTCCTAACCTTTTCATCTAGATTCTTCATCTTTTTTGCAGCCAAATGCAAAAATTCCTCTGCTTCATGCATTCTCAAACACTTTTGAATGATAGATGACAACATCATTGATGCATCAATCCAATTATTAATCCATTTTGATTTCAATTCATCGTCACTAGAATTGTAGACTGTTTGATGAACTTGATTTATAAATTTCTCTATTGTCAACAATTTTTTGTTATCTATTAAATATTTCTTGAGCTTCCTATAATGTAGTCTCATAGCATCAATCAATTGAAACAATTCACACAAATGATCAATCCTCTACATTGTTTCCTTCTAGATCTTTTGTTTCATATGCCTCATTGTTTCTCTACCAAATGAAGTTAACTTATTTTGACAAGAGTTTATTTCATTTTCTGCTTCCCTCAGCTCCGCCTCCAATCTTTCACTTTTTTTCTCTCCTTCTCCAATTTTTATTTCCACTGTTGATTTGCTTTCCCTAGGTTTTGTTTTAATTTTTTTGAAGTGGAATTTTCCTCATCATATTTATTTTTTTATCTCATATAACCTTTGCTTTAGTTCATTAAATTCCACCTCTATTTTTTATCCCATTCTATTTATTTATCCTCATTGCTTGTAGATGTAGAGGAATATTTTTATTCTTTTTTCTAATTCACTAGTCTTGTTATCTGCTACTTTCCTCTTTTCTTTCTCATTTGCTAGGTCTTCCTATAACATATCTATTTGAATTTGTAACCTCTCTCTCTCTCTCTCTCTCTCTCTCTCTCTCTCTCTCTCTCTCTCTCTCTCTCTCTCTCTCTCTCTCTCTCTCTCTCTAGCTTTAGCAATGATGTGTACACTAATTCACGTTCTTCTTTGATACATTAATTTTATATAAAAAAATTGTATCCAAAAAATCCAATTGGAAACTGCTCACCTAAAATTCAAAGTGATCCATCTGATTTTCTGGTTTATTTTGAACTATGGGAACAAAAAACATGTACTCCATGATTTATTTATTTGGGTCAAATGTGGGTAATACTTTGGTTTTTGTAGGCTTTGAAGTTACAGTAGATGAACTCTATCAATTGCTTTCTTTTTTTATACAATTTTCATTTCTTTTTAAACTCATCTTTGTAATAAAAAACTAGGGGTGTAGAAATAATGGAATTCTTCAAGGGTGAAGGACTAGGAGTAATTTAATTTTTTGTTGCAACCACATTAATTAGAGAAGTGCTTGGAAATAACTCCTTTGGGGCGGAACTGGTAGTTGGACTTAGACCTGTCATAATCCTTGCCCTCTTCAGTATGCCTTGATCACTGGGTGTTTGTGTGGTATCTTGTATTGTTGGCTTCTTGTGTATAATTTTTTATTGTAGCACATGTTGACCACTACTAGTACTACTATCCATACCATTTCCACTAGTGATAATGCTAGTTGCACTAGTTTCTCCACCATGGGCATGTCCTAGTTGTGATTGTATCTTACCATGAGGATTAGGATTTGAAGCTTTAAAAAAATGAGTTGTTTTAGCCATATACTTGTATTCCCTTTGTCTATTTTACCAGCTCCAAAGCCTTGCTTATCAACTGGTTTTCTAGGGTCTACATAGATTTTTGTACAAATGCCTTGTCCTTGGGACACTAGACCACCACCTTCATAACCCATTTTTTCAACTATGGCTGCTCCTAAAGTATATTTTTGTTTTGTGGTCTCATTTAAACCAAATTTGACTTTTCTTGCATATTGTACACTTTGTTCTTCCCTATCATCATCAGGTTCATCATCAGTTTCTTCACGTTTATTGTGAATGGGATGCTCTATATTCCACAAATTTCTAAACTTAGAATCTTCTTCAATGTTCCAAACTCTGCACTAGTTTCTGGTTCACCTAGCTCCTTCCTCATAGACCAAAATGTAGTAATATTTTATTGTGACCATTTTTCCCTATAACATCCTTATCTAGATAATCTAGCATTTTTACTCTACTAGATGGTTTATCACTTTTTTCATAAAAAATATTGTACCTCTTGATTTGATTCTCTGCTCCTATTTGTTGGTGCAATGCCATAATTTATGTTGATAATTATTCGAAAGAAATAGCTTTGTAGCAATTTTCTCCATTTCTATTTTAACCTCATCCCAAGAATCCTTGTTTTTCAAGTTTTCAAGTAAGGGTTTACTTTGATGTTGAATTCTACTTGTAGCATTCTTATTGGCCACAATCCTTAATTTAATGGTGTCACATGGATCATACTACCAGTGATAGACAACATCAAATTTTAAAAAAATCAAAAGATCATGTGCCACACTAAATGCTTTTCTCTCAAATGTGAATCCTCCACATGAGAAAGGTAAAGAAGGAAATAAGGTCTTCTACAATGCTGAGGGAGAAATTATAGTTCATCAATACTCTCCATCTGCCTTACATATTCCAATGAAAAAACCCTTAATGTCAAACGAGTTGGAAGTTTGTGTGGCTCTACTCCTAATCCATAAAATCTTAGCACAATATATTCTTTCATCAAGTACCAATTAGCTAATTTTATTTCATTTCTTAGTTGAATTCAATTTCTACAAGACATAGGCAATCTAGGCATTGGATTATTTGTGATTTCTTGATACAATGGAGCCAAAAACTAGTCTACAAAATGATTGTAGTTCCTTTACGAATCATGCATCCTTATCTTAGTGGTCCAATCATATACTGGATCCATTTTCTTTTCCTCAACATTGGTATAGGGTTGTGATGAGGTAAAAATAACATCATCATAATAAAATTTGGAAAGCTTACTTTTGCTAACTCAATCCTAAGCCTGTGCAAATTTATTAAACGTTAGGAGAAGTAATTGCTTATTTTAAGGAAAATTATGCTTTCTTTCTTTCTTTTTATCAATTGAGGAAATTTACTAAAGCAGGTTTAATGGGTTGAATTGAGCGTTTTTGTAGGGAATAACAAGTCATCATGCGGCTGTTATAGAAGTTTATCCAACACGTGCCTCAAGAGTAATGCTGGGAACCCACTCCTAGATGCCTGGATGATGCACCGAAGATTTAGTTTATGTTCTTTAAATTTTTGTTGTTAAAACTTTATGGCTCTTCTCGAGTCATCCATATGTTTATGAGCTTTAAAGACATCAAAGTTATTTTTAAGTTGAGGAAGACTTTTTCAATGGCTATCCTCACCATCTTAAATTTAGGATTTAGTTATAAAGTTATCTATAAGAATGTAATTTCACAAGTGATGAATAAGACAGAGGAAGTATCATTATGTTGTTCACATGGTTTTTCAAAATACTGTTGAAATGAGTTACCTGATTTCTATCTATTGGTAAACTGTTGAATTTTGAATGATGATGACTGTTCGTAATGAAAATAATTTAGAACCTATAGCTTATGTGATTTAAGATGAGGTGTTAACCCATGAGCTGGCCACTTGAGGGAAGTTAGCTTAGATAGATAAGTATTTTTCTGTTTTGTTGTTTCATTTGTTAAAGCTAGATATCTGTTCAGTAGGAAGTAACTAAGTTTGTCGACGAGTTGAGTCTATAGTTCTAGAGCACCATTGTTTTTAATTTGTATAAGTTCTCTTTCATAGTTAATAAAATCCTTTACTGTTTAAAATATGTTTCATTGTCTATTCACTTACTTTTCTATTTACATAGTATATTAGTTGTTTAGTTTGCTTGTCTCCATGCTTTCTGGTATAGTCATAATGCTTTCTAAATTAGTTGTCTTATGCTTTTTAATTTAGTATTTTTTGTTTTTTAGAGTAAGATTATTCTCTAGTTAAATAGTAATGGCCTTAGATTAGAATTGATTTCCGTAGTTTAAAAGAAAAACATAAAATATAAAATGAGTTATCCAAATACTCTCCTTCTGCGAACTGCCTTGGACACTGCCTGGACTAATTGACATTCAATTATTCTAAATTAGTAGGAACTAACGACATCCTATCAATTTTTGGCACCGTTGTCAATGACCTTAAAAATATTTTGTGCTTAAGTGTTATTAGGAGGCAGTTTGAATACAAAGTTTTATGCCAAAAATTTCTTAGTCGGCTTCCTTTTCTGCAGGGTCCGGAAAAGAGGCCCTCACGAATGTTTTATACCAAAGCCCCCCAAAATATGTACCAATCATACATAGGGAAGCCCAAGGCTTAGACAACCACACTTTTGAAGAATTATTTGAGCCTACTCCACCTGAGGCTTTCCATTATTTACCTATCGAGCAACTGGCAGAACAACCAGTTATAGAGGAAATTGTTTTTGAGGAACATACTCTTCTAAACATCATGGGAGATCGTAGAGCTGAACCTAACCACAATGAACCTCAACCTCCTAGAATGTTTACCTATCCTATTACGTTGGATGCTGATGATGATAGTGTCATGAAGAACATTTCCCCAACTTTCCTTCCAATCTTCTATAGTTTATCCTCGGAAGACCCAGACCAATTTCTCTTTGAGTTTAAAGTCATGTGTCAGACTTATGATTATAATAACGACAACCAAAAGTTGAAGCTCTTTCCGTCGACTTTGAAAGAATCAACCATGCGCTAGTTTATGGGATTAGGTTCTGGTAGCATAACATCCTGGGGGGAAATGGAGACTGTCTTCTTGCAAAAATACCAGAGTTATCGTAGGGTAAGTGATCGTAAGGAGGAGCTGTTTAAACTGAGACAAAATGAGGATGAAAGTTTACAGGATTATCTCAATAGGTTCCTCTTCCTCTCCAAAAGATGTGGAGAAATGGCCATTAGCATTGAGATTCTCAAAACAATATTTCTTAAAGGTCTTGATGATGGCACTCGAAGAAATCTTGATTTAATGGGAAAAGGTGATGTATCTCAATTAACTCTTGAAGAAATATGTGATTTATGTCAGAATTTCTCCCATAATCGGGGAGGAATCCACAAAAATAATATTTTTAAAGGGTCTAAAGAGATAGGTAAGCTCCGTGAAGAAATAGAAAATCTGAAAACAGACATTCTTGTGCAGTTGGATACCACATTAGATGGTATACAAGCTAAAACTTTCAACCCTGAGACCTTGTCAATTTATTGTCCAAGGTGCCGGAATAAACACATATTGTGTGAGTGTCCTTTGGATAAAGTCAATGTTTGTCAACTGTGTGAGCAAAACCATCCTACAAATCAGCATGAAATTCTGTCAGATATCAAGAATACTAAAAAAAAACCATTTAGGTTGAAGAAGAGATAAATTCCTTAAACCAACATCAAGGAGGTAATTTCCCTTATGGACAAAATTCTAACCCTTCATGGAGACCACAAAATAACTGGGCTCATAATCAATGGAATCCATCTTGAAATCAGTCACCTCCACGTCAACCTAACTGGGGAAATCCTTATTGGGGATCCCCTTAATGGACAAACCACACTTGGGGAAATCAGCAGTGGTCAAATCAACCCCAACAACAGTGGTACCAACAACATGCTACCCCCCAATGGAATCGGGCACAAAATCAGTTTTATACTAAACCTAGGAGGAATCAACAACAAAATCTGTTACCTCCAGCTCAAAACCATCCTCAAAATGAGCAAGTAAGGCAACCTTAGCTTCCAGCGCAACCGCTTCCCAATCCTAAGAATAATCGCTAGAATACATCAGTCTATTCTACCGAACATGAAAATGTTACAGGACTTAATGTGATACATTTCAGAAACGTGCAGCTTCACTTTGGTCAAACTCTTCAACCTCCCACTATTGAGGAAATAGCCGAGGAAATTGAGCCTAAATGTCCAATAAAAGACACGTCGTCTAATCAGGATACCACTCATAAAGACAAAGAGCCTTTTTCAGCGGCAGGGGATGTTGACTTGTCTCAGGGGGAGGAAGGTCAGTCCTTAAGTCAAAATATGGAGGATCCTATTCCAAAGGAGAAAAGGATGGCACCATATCCAGAACGTTTAAAGTAAATAACTCAGGATGATACTTCAGAAGTATCCTTGGCTACAAAAACTGCGTTAATTTAGGAGATTAAGCAATTGCAAATTGAAGTTCCTTTATTGCAAGCAACAAATAAAATTCCTGAATTAAACCAGTTAATCAAACAACTATGTATCAAAACACCAGGGAGGAAGCCAAAAAAGATAAATACCATTCATATTGATGGTTATTTAGCCGATTTTATGTCTGGAAAGACTATTGCTCCAAAATACGATGATCCTGGGAGTCCACTTATAACCGTTACAATCAACGAGGTAGCAATACCAAATTCACTAGTGGATCTAGGAGCAATTATTAACGTGATGACTAGGGATGTAATGGAAAAATTAGGTTTAACAGATTTACGTCCTACAACCACAGTCTTACAAATGGAAAATCAATCTATAGCCATCCCAAAGGGCATCATTAAAAAAATCCTAGTCAAATTCGATGGATGGGATTATCCAGTTGACTTCTAGGTAATCCAATCGCTTACACCTAAGGATAGCTATCCTATAATTCTTGGAAGACCTTGGCTGGCCACGGTTGCTGCTAAGATTGATTGTAGGGAAGGGGGAATGACCATTTTGCATGGTCAAGATAGTAAACGTTTGTTCTTATAGCCCCCTACTAAACCTAACAAGCACAAAAAGGTCTGGGTTGATGAACTTGAGGAATCCAATGGTTCAGACAATTTAGCCTCCCTAGCCATGGCAGTAATTAAACAACATGGAGAAGAACTGGAGGAAGAGTTAGTAAATGAAGTAGCACACCTTGCTATAACCCCGAATGAGGAAGAAGTGATGGATGCCCCAAGAATCTTTGGGCAACCAATTGATATAAATGGGATGGAGCATAGCTATGCTACAATGGGAATGCCTTGTCCTTTAGCAAATATGATTCCTAGAACAAGTTATTTCTATGAGGATATCACAAGGTTTCACCAACTAGTACCTCATATTTTTCCTCTTAACACATTGTTGTGACTTATGTATACTGTAACCTCGGTTCATCCTGGAACAAAATCGATAATGCTATTACCAAGAAAAACTTTAAATATCAATAGCTGGTTGACAGAAACTCAAGAGGATAAGTTGTTTAATGTGTTGGTACAAAGGTCTAAATATTTTTATTGGGATTATACGAACATGAGGGGAATTCACCCAAGTGTTTGTACTCATCACATTTACACTGACATCAGTATAAGGCCTGTTCGCCAGCCGCAGAGGAGACTCAATACTGCATTAAAGGATTTGGTCAAAATTGAGATTGAGAAACTCCTTCATGCTGGATTTATTTATCCAATCTCTGATAGTAAGTGGGTATTACCTATGGTGGTAGTTCCAAAGAAAAATGGGAAGTGGAGAATCTGTGTAGATTATCGAGAACTCAATAAAGCCACTTATAAAGATTATTTTCCCCTACCATTTGTTGATCAGGTCCTGGACAACTTGGCTGGGAGGAAATATTTCTCTTTTCTCAATGGATTTAGTGGTTATAATCAGATACAGGTTGCTCTAAAAGACCAGGATAAAACCACGTTTACCTGCCCATGGGGCACATTTGCATATAGAGTGCTTCATTTTGGACTGTGCAATGCTCCAACGACCTTCCAGAGAATCATTCTTTCCATATTTTCCACTCTCGTTAACGACTGTGTCAAGGTCTACATGGATGATTTTACAGTCTATGGATCAACATATGATGAAGCTCTTCAGAACCTACATCGAGTTCTATAAGTTTTTGAGGAAAATAGACTATCCCTTAGCCATGAGAAATGCTTAATAATGGTGGAACAAGGAATAGTCTTCGGGTCATCATATTTCCTCTAAGGGAATAAAGGTTGACCCTAAGAAAATTGAATTCATCCAACAGTTGAAAATCCCTCAAACTTAGACAATTGTAAGAAGTTTTCTTGGACATGCTGGTTACTATAGAAGGTTCACTGAAGGCTTCAGTAAAATCTTAGCTCCTATGTATTCTCTTTTACAAAAAGAGGTAGAATTTGTTGAGACACTTGAGTGTCAGCTATCATTCGAAACCATAAAGGAAAATATTGTCTCTACTCCCGTTCTGCAAGGACCAAATTGGAGTATTCCCTTCCATATCTATGTAGATGCTTCTGACGATGCTATTGGCGCAGTTCTGGGACAAGAAGATGAGAACGGGGGAAAATATGCTATATATTTCATCAGTAAAAATATTACTCCTACAAAAAGGAATTATACAACAATAGAAAAGGAATTCTTGGTTGTCGTTCACACTATTAAGAAATTTTGCCATTATATTATGGGATATAAGGTCATAGTTTATTCGAACCACTCAGCTGTGAAGTACCTAATGAACAAACCCGTAGTTAATGGTCAAATTATGAGGTGGTTATTACTCCTTCAGGAGTTTAATGCCACGATTCTTGATAAAACAGGGAAATATAATATGGTAGAATATTTTCTTTCATGAATCAAACATGAAGAAGATGACAATACTCTTGTACAAGATGATTTCCCAGATGAAAATCTATTTGCAGTTTCTGTAAAATCACCTTGATTTGCAGATATCGCTAACTATTTAGCTACTTCAGAAGTACCTCCTGGATTAACGACTAAGCAAAAGGAGCGTCTAATCAGGGAAAGTGCCTTGTTAAAGTGGATTAATGGAATTCTATTTCATTGTGGTCTTGACATGATCTTGAGGAGATGTGTAAGAGCAGACAAACCCTACAACATTCTAAGGGCCTGTCACGATGACCCTTTGGGAGGACATTACTCTGCAAAGAGAACTTCCCATAAAGGCTTAGGTGCCGGATACTATTGGCCCTCGATGCACAAAGACATTAAGAACTATGCTCATCATTGTGATGAATGTCAGAGAGTAGGAAGACCAAATGCTTCTTTAGAAATGTCGTTGTTGCCACAAGTAGTGCTTGAACCATTCAAGAAATGGGGTTTAGATTTTATCAGACCCATACGTCCTTTCTCTCAAGGGAAATAGTATATACTGGTTTGCACTGACTACCTAACAAAATGGTCTAAAGTTCAAGCCTTAAGAATAGCTAGGGAAGAGCAGGCCGCATAATTCCTTTATAATAAAATCTTCCTTAAATTTGGAGCCCCTCAAACTATCATAACTGATTAGGGACCCCAATTTATGTCCAAAGTTCTCTTGGAATTTACCAATCCTTTTCAGATAAGCCATAGGAAGTCATCCCCTTACCACCCTCAAGAACACAGATAGGTAGAAGTAACTAATAGAGAACTTAAAAACATTTTAACGAAAATAGTTTCTTCTGGAAGAAAAGACTGGGCCAAAAAACTCCCTGAAGCTGTATGGGCATACAACACAACTTGGAAATCTATGACTGGATTCAGCCCCTATGAGCTCGTTTCTAGGAAGAAGTCTCTTCTTCCCATTGATTTTGAACTACAGACTCTATGAACGGCTATGGAACTAGGTCTGGATTTAAAACGAGCCCAAGTTGAATGAGTTTTGAAACTAAATGAATTAGATGAGCTTCGTTTAGACGTTGTCCATCAAATTGAACGAATTCAACATCATTGGAAAGTATAGCATGAAAAACATATTAAGGAAAAGGAGTTTCTTAATGGGGACTGAGCCCTATTATTTAATTCGAGATACAAGGATCATAAGGGAAAGCTCAGGCCTCACTGGCTGGGACCTTATGAAATTGATGAAGTCTTTTCTAACGGAACTGTTCGATTGAAACCAATTGATGGTGACACACAAACTCTTTTGGTTAATGGTCATCACTTACATGTCTACCATAAGCCATTCAATAGGGAAGAATTTACAAGGATGGTGGAAATGCAGGGCGAGGTCCAATTTGTTGACTTTGCTAAGGCAGAGTCTATCTGGTAACAATGTTGTTTAAAAAAATTAAACAAATAAAAATAAATAAATCTAATTCAAAAATGTGCAATAAAAGGACATGTATGCCAAGATATTTTCCTTCATGAAATCTTTCTTCATTTTTGAACTTAGCTAATTTTTATTCCATTTTACAGGAATTCTCAAAAAGCAGAAAATAACTTTCGGAGCACCCTCCAAAGATGCTCTGGAACGTTATGGTGCTAGTGTTGATGCTCCAGAACTTGTACAAAGTTCATCATGTCGAAGAGGTGTTCTACACTAAGGTTCAAAGCTCATGAATTTCAAAAATTATTTTCCATGTCACTCCAATTTCATTCCATTGCTGCTCCGGCTGCATCTTTCAGCGATGCTTCAAAACCTTTCATTTCGTTGTTGCTCTGGCTGCATCTTCCAATGATGCTCTAAAACCTTTCATTCCATTGCTACTCCGGCTGCATCTTTCAGCGATGCTCTAGAACATTTCATTCCATTGCTGCTCCGAGTACATCTTCTAGCGATGCTCCAAAACCTGTCATTCCGTTACTGCTCCGATTGCATCTTTCAGCGATGCTCTAGAATCTTTCATTCCGTTGTTGTTCGGGCTGCATCTTTCAACGATTCTTTAGAACCTCCATTTCATTTCTATTCCGGTCAAACCTCACACCAATGCTTCAAAACTTATGCACTCGTTTCGAGCGCGTTGTCAAATTACGTGCTCCAAAAATTGTTCGTTCGTTTCCCACCACCTTTTTCAAAAATCTTAATTTTTGCGATTCTTTCGCCAGAATATCTCATACATCTATCTTTCTATTTTTTCTTTATTCATAAATAAGCCACCCAATTCCATACTCCTCATTGATAGCTCCGTCACCCATAGAATTCCACACCCATATCATAATAATTCCACCATCACCTCAACCAATGCCTTCACGTCATCCTGTCAAATTTGTAAGGTGTAAGATCTTCGAACGATCACAAAATGCAAGTAAGTATTAATTTTCGCTTTAAGTAGGTAGTTATTTTTGAATAAAGAATAATCAATTGGCAAGAACACTACACCTAATTTAGCAATTTGTGCCACTCGACAATCAACTACTTGTACGAAAAAGCCTTTGACATGCCTCCATGCAGATTGGAAATCATTTAAGAGTAAGCTACAAATAAGACAAATAAGTGATTTCAGAGGCAATATTTTCAAAAACCTACGTGAAAGCTTTGTGTCGGACCTAAAATATTTTGTAGAGTGTGAAATAAGGAAATGGGGGGTGGTAAAAGAAAGGTAGAGCTAGATTCAACAAAAAAATTGTTGGGATTGAGCAATATCTCCAGTTTGTTTGAAGAAGTAGGGTGGTTAAACTTCATCAGAAAATTTGAGGGCTATAACGAAAAGCTGGTAAGCTCTTTTGCTGAGAACTACACTAAAGGCGAGGTGGTACTTCATGGGAAGCGTTTCAAGGTAAGTTCCAAAATTATTTCCCACTTATCTGGTTTAGAGAATACAGGCATAAAAATAAAGGAAACCTCTCAAATTACATACTAGAAATTATCTGAATTATTTGTTACAGAGGGAGACCCACACCCAATGGTAATAATAAGTACCAGGGGAAAAAATAAAGGGTTCCAAAGAACCTCCATATTAGAACCCTGGGGCACTGCCACTGCATTGATTATAAAGTATTTTACTTGTGAGGGTCAGCTAGTTGTAGTTGTAGGACCTGCCTTTCGTATGTTGACCCATTTACGTCACGGGAAGGAGGACCCAACTCTTAGGGTTAACATGCTTGAATTCTTGTATGATTCCTTAAACACTTCCATAGAAAGGTATAAAACGGGGACTGGGCCTTTGAAACATCACGAGTTAATTCAACTAATCTGCAAGTACCACTTCCTCAAGAAAACTGAGGGAAAATGGGAGAAGTTTTAAAATAAAATGGAGACGCCTGCAGTTGCAAGAACCATAGAATCAGGGGAACCATCCGACCAGGCTATTTCACCATCCAGATCAATTTTCCCTAAGGGATCTCCAGCTCCGGAAGCTCTTAATCCCACCATGCCTGGTGAGGATTTTCCAACCTTCTTCGAGGATGAATTCAAAACCCCCGACCTGCTAGAACAGGTTGATATTATTTATTCCGACACAAGTAAACCCAAAAAGAAGAAAAAGGGAAAAAATAGAACACCCGTCATTTTCCAGGAATTGCCTCCACTCACAAGGAGTAAGCAGTTAGCTTCTGAATTCTTTGAAACCCCAATATAGGGTAAGGAGGGAATTTCACAAAAGAAAAACCCTAAGCGGCCACCTAAGCCCATAGAAATTTTAGAGCTTGCTAGTGAAGAGGAGGTACCCCTAAATAAAGAGGATTCAGGTGAAGATTTTCCTTTCCACTCTGCACATGTGGAGGAAATATTCAATGATGAAATTCAAGGAAGAGAACTTGAGGGGGATGGCGGTGTGCTAAAATATTTGTCACCCATTGTGAATAAAATTGTTGAAACAGTTGAAACAAGTAGTGCCATTGCTGAATTGGAAAAGTGTAAAGTAGAAATTGATGATTTACAAAGACAATTGTCTAAAAATAACGAACTTATAGAATTGCAGAAAGAAGAATCAGCTATGCAAATTGCAATAATAAATAAAAGAGATCAAGAAATAAAGGGCTTGAAGCTTCAATTGCAGGAAAATGACTCAATAATCTATAAGTTACAAGAGTAGATGCAAGAACAGAATCAAAAGCATAAAACTTATAGTGTTGACATTGCAAACAAAGATGCAGAGATGGAAAGAATAAAACAAAATTTTGTGCTCATGCTCACAGCTTTCCAGGAGGACAAGAAAATAAAAACTGAAGAGTTGAATGCTTCCATCAGCAGGGTAGTTGAACTAGAGAAGGACTTAAAGGAATGCAATGTAAAACCTCAAATGGAGTCCAAAGAAATTCAGACTGAGCCAGTTGTAACTTATTGGTTCCAGGTCCTTATTCCACCTTTGCTAATGAAATGGATGGAAAAGTGTTACTTCCTCGGGAATGTCCAAACTGAAAATTACAGGCTAAAGAAGGAACTGGTGCTCTTGAAGGAGTCATTTCATAGGGCCTACAGAGGGAAGCAGGATGCATGCCAACTAGTGGACTGTTTACTGAATTGGAGAAGACCATCAAGAGTTTAATCTATGTTTTTAAATGAATAATGGCTAAGATGGAAATTGTTTAGGATCTATAATGATCATCCCTATGAGCCTAATGATAAAGAGTTTGTTAAAATATTTGTAGAATCAACTTTTGAAGAGCAAGATTTAATTTGTGAGTTCTTTATGCATGACTTGTTATTAGAAAATCATACAGATTTCTTTATCAACTTGTTTGTTGGAGAGGTAGAACTAAGAGCATTTCTCTCCACCATGAGGAATCAAATTCATTGGCAGAATCAAACAAAAGAGTTTGCATAGGCAGAGAGAACAGTGGGTCTCCAAATAAGGTCCCCAAATTCAAGGCCTGATGGGTTTAAAGCTACATTTTTGTCTCTCCTTGTTAATGATAAGATGAAGGAAAGGTATGAAAACAACCTCAAGCCGTGTTATGATAATTTCATGGAAAATGGATAGAAGTTGATTGGAAAAGCATGGCATGCTTGCAAAGAAAGTTTCACCCCTCTACCAGCTTACTTAAAGAAAAGGAAGGTTATTTCCCCTCTAAATATCATGTGGTCATTTAGAAGGGCAGATGCCTTAGTTAAAATCCTGAAGACTCTGAGGAAAAAATGGATAGGAATGAAATACAAACCTCCCTTTCTACTCAATCCATCCCCGACCTTCAATATCTCCACAGATCAGAATGACGGACTTTTCAATGAATGGAGGGAGAGTGTAATGTTTCACAGAGGGTTCATTCATAAACCTGAAACTTTTGATGCATCAGCCAGAGGGACACATGATCTTAGTACTCTTTATGAGGAATGGAATACGACTCAGGGATTTAACTATGGAGCAGGAGGACCTGCCAGAAATGAGGTAGGGGAGGAAACGATGAGGTAAAAATAACCTCATCATGATAAAATCTGGAAAGCTTACTTTTGCTAACTCAATCCTAAGCCTATGCCAATTTATTAAACTTTAGGAGAATTAATTGCTTATTTTAAGGAAAATTATGTTTTATTTTTTTCTTTTGATCAATTGAGGAAATTTACCAAAGCAGGTTTAATGGGTTGACTTGAGCATTTTTGTAGGGAATAACAGGTCATCATGTAGTTGTTACAGAAGTTTATCCAACACGTGCCTCAAGAGTAATGCTGCAAACCCACTCCTAGATGCTTGAATGATGCACCAAAGATTTAGTTTATGTTATTTAAATTTTTGTTGTTAAAAATTTATGGATCTTCTCGAGCCATCCATATGTTTATGAGCTTTAAAGACATCAAAGTTATTTTTAAGTTGAGGAAGACTTTTTCAATGGCTATCCATGCCATCTTAAATTTAGGATTTAGTTATAAAGTTATCTATAAGAATGTAATTTCACAAGTGATGAATAAGACAAAGGAAGTATCATTATGTTGTTCACATGGTTTTTCAAAATATTGTTGAAATGAGTTACCTGATTTCTATCTATTGGTAAACTGTTGAATTTTGAATGATAATGACTGTTCGTAATGAAAAGACTTGAGAACCTATATCTTATGTGATTTAAGATGAGGTGTTAACCTGCGAGCTAGCCACTCGAGGGAAGTTAGCTTAGATAGATAAGTATTTTTTTGTTTTGTTGTTTCATTTGTTAAAGCTAGATATCTATTCAGTAGGAAGTAACTAAGTTTTTCAACGAGTTGAGTCTGTAGTTCTGGAGCACCAATTTTTTTAATTTGTATAAGTTCTCTTTCATAGTTGATAAAATCCTTTACTGTTTAAAATATCTTTCATTGTCTATTCACTTACTTTTCTGTTTCCGTAGTATATCAGTTGTTTAGTTTGCTTGTCTCCATGCTGTCTAATTTAGGCATAATTCTTTCTAAATTAGTTGTCTTATGCTTTTTAATTTAGTATTTCTAGTTTTTTACAGTAAGATTATTCTCTAGTTAAATAGTAATGGCCTTAGATTAGAACTGATTTCTGTAGTTTAAAAGAAAAACAAAAAATATAAAATGAGTTATCCAAATAGTCTCCTTCTGTAAACTGCCTTGGACACTGCCCGGTCGACTAATTGACATTCAATTATTCTAAAGTATTAGGACCTAATGACAGCCTATCAGGTTGAATCTGAATCTTGTTGGTCTAAAACATTCCACTAAATTTGAATAGAAAAACTAGCACAAGTACGTTGTGAACCTAATGTTTTAGTGGAACCTCCTTTAATTAGTAAAAAATGTTTATGAATGGATTCTACAATGTGCTCAAGAAATTTATATTTGAAAAGTTGTTCATTATAATAGATATTAAATACCATTTCAAGGAGGCTTTCACCCACTTCCTGATTTATATCCAATCCAAGGAAAAATACTAGCATGGAAATAGTATCCTAAACCCATGGTCTAAAAATTACAAAATCATAAGGAGGCCTATGATTACTTTTCAATAAGTTTCTATAACAATCCTGATGCTAAACTATTTTATTTAGAAAAGTATTTTTCTCCCTTTAATCTACTGCTTCATAATCACTAGCAAGATTTTCTAGGTCAATGTGGATGTTTCCAAGTTATTCAATTGTAAACCCCATCACATTTACAAATTCTTCTATAGAAATGGATAATTTTTCTTCTTTATTATCGTTATTAATAATTATTATTTTGTTATCATCATAATTTTGGGCATAGACCATGATAAATTTTGGGCAAGGGAAAACCTCATGTAACATCATGCACCCTAATCCACTTACCCATGGTGCACTAATACTATTAATTTGAATTTGGTTTGCAACATTATTCTCACATGAAAATATAATTTCTAAGGTAAGCCTACAATATATTCCAGGATCATAAATATCATGGTATTCATCAGTGAAACCTAGGATTTTAAGCACTCCAACATAATATATTTTTCTATCTCATTTTTCTTTACCTTTCCCAACAACTTTGTTTGGTCTACTAGTGGTGGTAGACATGCTTGTATAGAGTGAATTCCCTCTTAAGACCTTAATTTTTCTTAAGTCTCTCAAGTTCTCAAACCTAAACCCAATGTTTGACAATATAAGATTTTAAGAAATGATGAAACGTAGGAATTTTATCTTTCACTTACCCATATTTTGATTCTTGAAAATATTAATACTAACGAGCATGGACTAGCTTTCTTGGAACCTATAATCTCCCTGGTGCACTACAATGAGCAATCTGAAATCTCCCTATCTATTGACCCTCTCACTTAAAAATAAAATCACCTAGTAGTTAGAAAATTCACTTTTATTTTTTAATTTTTTTCGAACATTAAAGTGAATGAAATGTCAATGTGTTTCCTCCAAATTACATAATTAGTACACTGTATTTCTATACAGAACCTTAGAAATAAATTGAACAGTTGTCCTACATTGATAACAAATTCTCAATCGTTCATATTTGTAAATCTAATGGTTATAGGGTGATTTTAGAGGTTTAAGTTCACAAGCCTAGTGCTCTATGCATTTCATTCTAGAATGCAACTACAACCATCCATGAAACATTCATCAAACGGTCGAGTAATTTATGATATAAACAATAAATAGATCATTTAAAGTTCTTTTGATGTAACTTCTATTAATTGATCACTTTTGACGAGAGGCATTGTCAATATCATTGAAATGTTCCATCTCAAACAAATTCTCAACCGTTGATCTTTGTAAATATAATGGTTATAGGGTGATTCCAGAGGTTTACGTTTGCAAGCCTAGTGCTCTGTGCATTTCATTTTGGAATGTAAGTACAACCATCCATCAAACGTTCAATTGAACGATCGAGTAATTTATGATATAAACAATAAACACATGTTTTAAAGTTGTTTTAAACTTTAGTACGCTAGGATACACAATCCTCATGAGATTTTACTTCGATATAAAACTCATTGGAGACATTGAAATGAGTCCACATGTCCATTCCGTGGTTCCATGAGTCACACATATATCTACTTGAAGCATCCTGTAGACTCATATAATCCCTTTAAAAGCAAGACATTGATTGACACTGACGAGATAACATTAGGTCCTAACACTTTAGTTAAAGATATATCAATTATGTCGACTGAGTAGTGTTCAAAGGTTGTATGCAATAGGGAAAATTTTGGCCATCTCTCTCTCAACAAGATTTTTTGAGTTTTTTTTAAATGATTAAAATAAAAATTTAAACTAGAAAGCACAAAATTGTTTAAACTAGAAAGCATGAAATTGTTAAGCTAGAAAGCATGAAATTGCCTAAAACTTAACACTTTCAATTAAATTGTGAAATTTAAATGAAGAAAACTAACAACTAATGACTAATGACTAACTACTAACTGAAAGTACAAACAATTGGTAATTAACAATAGGAGTGGGTGCTCCATAATTTCAAAGTAAACAAAACTTTAAGATTGTAAACTCAAAACCACGACTTGTAGGAACATATGACAGAGCTCGACATAAAACAAAATTCATCTAAATTTAACATGTACAAAATGGAGATAACAATATCAATAGGAAAAATACTTATCTAGTCTATGAGATCCCTCAAGTGGCTAGCTCTTAAGAGTTCCTACAATTATCTCAATCACATGTACTTTCACATCTTCAAAATAAATCCATCCATGGTACTTCCATTACTTAGAACTATTGACACAAAATAAGACTAGAAACATTTATTTATTTATATCATAAGAGTGTAACACAGAAAACATAGTTGAATAGTATTCAAATCCTATCATAATAGCATGCATTGTTTTTGGAAGTCACACACACATATACTATACTACTTAAAAAATCCTAAATTTTAGATGGTGGAAGATCACCATTGAAAAAGTATTGAAACATAAAAAAACTAAATCATGTCCATGAAATAAAGAATAATAAAGGATCAGAGTGGGATGAACCCACAATGCAATGACAAGTTGCAAGCAGTAGTGAAACTACTACCTAGTTTTTGAATCTCACCGGTGGTTGGTGGGATGAACATGTACCGAGAGGACAAAGTAGGATGGAAGATGATTGAGCACTGCTGCAAGGTCAAAGATGGAGGGAACGATGGAGTGGTAGAGCTGGTGGGGGTTTTCTAATAGAGGTTTGGTGCCAAGTCTTGCAGGGAGCTTGGCGGGAATGCAGGCAGGCGTAGCAGTTAGAGGAATGACATCGGGTCATACAGGGAGCTTGGCAGGAATACAAGTAGGCGTAAAGGCTAGGATGAGGTCTCCTGAATGTGGCCTCACTGGTTCATAGCTCTAGTCAAAAGTGATCCAGGTTTTTCCCCTTATCAGCAATTCACCAAAATAAATAAATAAATAAAGGCTTAGAGTGGAGTCGTAAAGTATTTAACAAAAAATAAACAAAATGCTTTAAAAAGTGTGCCACCAAAAATTGTAGCCTTGACACTTTTCACTCATTTGGACCCTTGCCTAT
Organism: Sequoiadendron giganteum; assembly: GCA_007115665.2. Lineage (NCBI taxonomy): Eukaryota > Viridiplantae > Streptophyta > Pinopsida > Cupressales > Cupressaceae > Sequoiadendron > Sequoiadendron giganteum. The sequence continues at coordinate 121,002,734 of CM021100.1, read as the reverse complement.
AGATTTTGGACCTATTTTTACCCCTTTCCAAGCCTTGTGCCAAAGTGTTGTAAGGTGTTGTAAAACATTTTCACACTTTCCTAGGCTTGTCATCACCAAATCAATCATTTCTCATAGCATAATGACCCCTTAATACTCTTACAGGCCCAACTTAAGTGTGTTTTGTGAGACAATCCTACCAAACAATAATAATCATAGTTTAATTCCCGATAACCAATGAAAAATTCCCAGGTGGACTACGTCACCACCTTGGGTGACCTAGTCCCATGTGGCTTAAAAATCAAATTTAACTTAATTTCTTTCAGGATTTTATCTCTCAAACCCTAAGGTCGTCCTGTGAGGTTATATTTTTAGGGAAATTAGGGCACACCTTATATAAGTAAGGGTTTTTCTCATCTTTTTCACCATAAAAATCTCATTTTTCCATTCACTCACTCAATCTTCTCAAGCACTCATCCACTAGTCTTCTCAAGCAAGCTAGGGTTTGCATCCTAGGTCAACAAGACATCTTTGCTGAAGCACTCAAGGGTTGAATCCTCCATTGCTTAAAATCTAGATAAACCATCATGGCAAGGTAAAATCCATTTTTTTATGCTTCATTACATTACTTACATCTTCATTTGGTTTAATTACTGAAAAGGGGCTTGACCAAGGCAAGCCCCCATACTCTAGCATCCAACATTTCCTTCTCTCTCTTTGTGTGTTTGTAGATTTAGGTATCTTGGAAGCTTGGAGATCATTCAAGAAGGGATTGGAAGCTTGTTGAAGACACCTCCTTGTTGTCTAGGGAAAAAAATCCATTAAAAGTCTCTTATAGGTCAAGAATCAAGGTTTCAGATCTGGATACTTTGAGAAGCATAAAGTGAAAATTGAGACCTCCAGATTCCACTTTCAGACTTCCTGAAAAGATGAAAGGGCCTAGGTAACCATTAGTGGCAACCTAGTCCCACCATATATGCATTTGTATGTTTTCTATGGATTTGAGTACCCTTTTGGCAAAAAGGGTCCCGACAGATTTTCATAGAAAAAGGACTAGGTCACCTAGAATAGCGTAAGTTTCCCAGTAGGCCTAAATCCTAGATTCAACAACATTTCCAGCCTCTACAAGTTTGTAGGTGCACACCCTTTTCATTTCCAGCTTTTTGTAATAGTTTGCTTATGTTTCTTAGGTCATTTAGCTTAATGTTTGCATATCTCAATGTGTTTTCCAACATCTTTTACATTCCAATAGTTTGAATTCAATAAATAGTTTATTTTATTAGTTTTCATAATTTAGGGCATCTCACACACATCACTTCAAGCTGCAAACTCCTTTGAATAAACACCAAAAACACATTAGTGCGAAAGAGAGCCATTCCACAAACCAAGAGCTCCTAGGTGAAAAACCCTAGGAGCCTATTGGGGAATCCATGATCTGAATTGCATTATTTTTGGTGGTTCATTTTGGTGAAATTGACATCCAAATCCCTTCTCTTCTGATTTGGAGTCCCTCATCATCCTAACTTTGCATTTCATTGCATTTTGCATTGTTTACATTACATTCTAGGGTTTAAATTTTTCATTCGTGAAAGTTCATATAGGTTGCATCTTTTGCATATTACAACATTAAACATTTCTAAAAAAATTTCATTTTCATGTTAGATTTGCATCCCCCATACAAAAACCACCTGGATCTATCAATTTTTTTTCCAAATTCTCAAAAAAATAATGAGGAGGACTAAGTTGCCACTTTGGGCGACCTAGTCCCTTTAGGCCCCTAAAACTGTCCTTTACAGAGCTGAAAACCTTATTTTTATGCTTCTATTTTGTGCCACTATCTATCTATATCAATTGGTTGTGTTTTTGTAGCATGCATTTCATTAAACCTAGCATCAATTAGCTTATTTCATGCATTGCACATTTTCAATTTTTCATTTCCAACATGTCATTTTCAGATCATTGCATAGTGTAATCAGTAATTTACCTTCTTTGAAATCTAAAATTTTCATTTAATTCTATGTACTTACATTGCATTTTAAGTTTACATAGTTTTTTTTACATTTTCAATAGAATTCATGGTACTTGTGGATAGCATTAGACTTTTTCCATTTTCATTTTCTGCATTAGTTCCTAGATCATTTCAATCAATTTTTTTAGAAAACGTAAACACAACATTCGCAACATCACATGCAACCACTCATGATAGAAATCCCTTTAGTAGTGATTATTTGGACATGTTAGATGAAGCCCTTGATGACTTCATCTCTTCTATCTCATCCACTAAAGCTTTGACTGATGAGAATACAAACATTGATAATCATAATAATCATAATTGTTCTCCGAATATCTCTCCCATTGGTGACGAAGGTATCTTGGAGAAAGAAGACACAATTTTTGAAGGTCATGATGGTATTTCTTGTCTTCCTCCTCTTCCTTCCCCTTTGCAAAACATTAAACAAAAAAATGAAAACATCATCACCTTACCTAGTCTCTCTAACCATGACCCTCAAACTTTCCCTTCTTCTAAATCCCTCCTCGATGCAAAGAGGATAGGTTGGTGTTAGAAGATACACCTATTACAAGTCATGAGACTCTTGACCCTCCCTTCCCTCATGCTCCTACCTTTTGGGACAATCTATTTGACATTCATATTGGTCCTTCTCTTGATGCCTCCCCTACATGTGGTGAACATCCTCCAAGCTCTCCTACTAGGGTACAAATAGTATGGAACAAGAGAATGAGACCTTAGACCTTCAAATAGACCCCTCTCCCAATCCTCCCACTCTTACTAATCCCATCATTGATCCTTTCCCTACTTGTGATGAAGTTCTTTTAGGACAACCAACCCTCACATTTCACAAACATATGGTTTGTAGTTCTCCTAAAAAATCTCCTCCTAGGGAGGATATCATGATGCAAGACAAGGATAAAATTGACTCTCCTTCCCAAGGGGATGTTAATATTATTCAGCCTTAACTCATCCTCTATCCTCCTTCATCCAAAATTCAACCTGAACTTATCCTTTATCCTCCTAAGACTAATGTGCTGCAACAACCGAGTCATAATACCATTGCTCATACACATTACACTTGAAACAATCCTCACAAACCCCAACCAACCTTCACACCTTTACCCAATCCCATCTTACCTGCTGCTCCTCGATTAAATTCCCACCTTAGGGAGTATGACCTTGTTGACCAACTAAGGAATATTCTTGCTAAAATATATTTATGGGACCTTATTCAAGCCTCCCCTCACTATCACAACATGATGTAGAATGCCTTGCAAAAATTTATTATCCCTTATCATGCACAAACAAATGACATAACAACTATGATTCAAGGCTTGAAAGCTGACATTCTTTTCCACCAAAGTGAGCTCCCTCCTTTGGATGTGCAAAACAAGGCCGAAGCCTTGGTAATCATATCTCAATACAAACACATAGGGATCAATAGAACCCTTGTTGACAATGGCTCTGATTTTAATGTGTGTAGTGTCAACCTCTTGGATAAGCTCCATATCGATAAATCAACCATTCAACCTACCTCCTTATCTATCAATGGTTTTGACAATGTAGGATAAAAACCGCTTGGTGTGATCACTTTTCCTCTTACAGTTAGAATGGTCACATTAGACACAATGATGCATGTTATGCCTCATGATCTTTCATATAACCTCATTTTAGGTAGGACATGGATTCATGCAATGAATGGGGTGCCTTCCACTCTTCATCATAAGATGAAGTACATCTACAACAACAAAGTGTATACGCTTGATGTCGATCCCGAGCCATTAAGTGTCTTACAACTTGAGAAAAATAAATCCAAACCCTTCACCACCTTCACACCAACCAACCAATTGGAACCCATACATCACAAGTCCTTAGACTATGATTGGGGTTCCTTAGAATTCACCCCTCCTTTACTAGGATAATCTAAGATCACAACCCAAGACTCTGACAAGGGAAACACAGTCTTGTCAACACAAGACTCAGTCAATCCTTCAAAAGAATCCACCTCAACTACTTTAACTAATACAACCAACAACAAACCCTCACCCAATCCACAAAAGCTGAAAAAGATTTATGGAAAAGGTTATGAGCTAATGAAACAACTTGGCTATAGTGGAAAAGGATGTGGTGCTAATGAACAAGGTATCTGCACCCCTATCGAGCTTAATACACAAAAAACTCATCATGGTCTTGGATTTTGTCCTTTCATCAAAATCATCAAACCTTCCAACAACATCAACACTATCCTCAACCATCCTTCTCAATCACCTTCCAAAATTGATCCTTTGCACCAACCACACACAACAAAGAAACCTTTGCTTAACACCAATGTCATCTTGTAACACACTACTGATTTAGATTTTGCACACTCCTCTACATGAGTGTCCAAAATCTCACAATATATAGTGCCTTGTTTAAGTATGACATCCTATACTAAGCAATACACTCAATTGTTACAAGCCAAAGGACCACCTTCTCCCCTTGATCAAGAGGGTATCTTGTTGAGACTCCTCCAAGATCACTTGATCTCCCTTCCTCCTCGCACTCGAAAGAAATGTTACAATAAAAATTCCTTTTGTGCCTACCACCCAAGTTCATGATCATTCCACTAATGAATGTAAGGCCTTGAGTTATAAAATCCAACATCTTAAGGAGTTTGATACTCTCCCTTATGTGGGGACACAACATTCCTCTAATTGATACTAATTTTCACTCAACCTTATATCTCCTCCAATCCCTTAGACTCACTCTTGTCTTGCACCAAGTGGGAGAAAGGGGTTATGTAGCCTTCTCCTTGTATGCCACTTGTCGTTGTGTCTTTTGACTATTCATTAACCTTTCATGAAAATATAAGAGCAAGCTTGGGATGTGGACGACATGTCTTAAGTTGACTCGCATGTGAAATACTCTCCTTTTCATGAAGTAGCTTATCAGAAACATATGACTTGGCATAGGGCTTTCCGAACAAGCTCTCATGTCCTCTTCCTCTTCTCCTTCTTCTACTTTAAAGAAATTGCTAACAGTAATGGTGTTAGCAACCATCTTAAAGTGGCAGCATACATCAACACTCACATTTCATTGTGTGATTTTTCTTTTTCTTGTGATTCCCTCTCTTGAAAACATTAGGTACAATGTTACTCAGGATGAGACATTTGCATTTTTCCTCTTTCACATACAAGATGAGTTTTACCTCTCTTGCATACAAGATGAGTCCTTTTTCACTTTTCCTCTCTTGGAGACATTACACATAATCCTTAAGATGAGACATCACATAAACAAAAGAAAAGTCCCTTTGAACAATCCTTACATCATCATTTCAAACATCATTTTCTTTTGTGGTGCCTTATAAAATTTATCAAGAGGTATACCTTTGGTATGGTTTGAGTGGGAAGCCCAACTAGTGGCACAAATTTCCCCATAGCCACCTTTGTGTGTGTGAGCGCATACCAGCTGAGTGTATGTTTCTCACCTTTTGGTCCTTCTCACCTGGTGGACAACCAAACATCTCGTCGCCCCAGAGTGAGTACACATCTCTTTTTGGAAAAACATCCTAGATTTGATCCACAACTAGCTCGACAAATGGTCGAAGCTTGATCCAAATCTTTTCACTTTCCATCTTCTCTTCCTTCTAGTTCTTGTCGTTACATGACCATGTATCTTATTTTGTTGCATATCATTCACCCTTGAATGTGTCTTCTTGCATTGATGTCTTCTTGACTTACAATATTGAACTGTGGGGGCTTGATCACCTTCTTCATTCTTCATAATTCTTCACCATCTCCATTGGGCTACTTTAGTGTGAGTTTGAAGCAAGTTCATCCTCTCACTAAAGTGGGGGCTAAATGTGTTGCCAAAAAGTGTAGCTTTGACACTTTTCACTCATTTGGACCCTTGCCTATGGATTTTGGACCTCTTTTTACCCCTTTCCAAGCCTTGTGCCAAAGTGTTGTAAGGTGTTGTAAAAAAATTTCACTTTCTTAGGCTTGTCATCACCAAATCGACCCTTTTTCATGGCATAATGACCCCTTAATACTCTTATAGGCCCAGTTTAAGTGTGTTTTGTGAGACAATCCCAACAAAAAATAATAATCACACTTTAATTCCCGATAACCAATGAAAAATGCCCAGGTGGACTAGGTCACCACGTTGGGTGACCTAATCCCATGTGGCTTAAAAATCAAATTTAACATAATTTCTTTCGGGATTTTGTCTCTCAAACCCTAAGGTCAGCCTGTGAGGTTGTATTTTCAAGTAAATTAGGGCACAACTTGTATAAATAAGGGTTTTTATCATATTTTTCACCCTAACAATATCATTTTTCCATTCACTTACTCAATCTTCTCAAGCACTCATCCACTACTCTTCTCAAGCAAGCTAGGTTTTGCATCCTAGGTCAACAAGACATCTTTGTTGAAGCACTCAAGGGTTGAATCCTCCATTGCTGAAACTCAAGATCAACCATCATGGCAAGGTAAAATTCATTGTTTTATGCTTCATTACATTACTTGTATCTTCATTTGGTTTAATTACTCAAAAGGGGCATGGCCAAGGAAAGCCCCCATACTTTAATATCCAACATTTCCTTCTCTCTCTTTATGTGTTTGTATATTTAGGTATCTTAAAAGCTTGGAGATCATTCAAGAAGGGATTGGAAGATTTTTGAAGACACCTCCTTTCTGGCTAGGGAAAAACGTCCATTAAAAGTCTCTCCATTAAAAGTCTCTTACAAGTTGAGAATCAAGGTTTCAGATCCAGATACTTTGAGAAGCACAAAGTGCAGACCGAGACCTCCAAATTCAACTTTCAGACTTCCCAAAAAGCTAAAAGGGACTAGGTTTCCATTAGTGGCGACCTAGTCCCACCATTTATGCCTTATTGGGTTTTCTATGGATTTGAGTACCCTTTTGGTAGAAACGGGTCCCAACAGATTTTCACAGAAAAAAGGACTAGGTCGCCTAGAATGGCGTAAGTGTCCCAGCATGCCTAAATCTTATATTCAACAACATTTCCAGCCTCTATAAGTTTCTAGGTGCACACCCTTTTCATTTCCAGCTTTCTGTAATAGTTTTTTTATGTTTCTTAGATCATTTAGCTTAATGTTTTCATATCTCAATGTGTTTTCCAACATCTTTTACATTCCAATAATTTGCATTCAATATATAGTTTATTTCATTAGTTTCCAACATTTAGGTCATCTCGCACACATCACTTCAAGCCCCTAAATCCTTTGAATAAACACCAAAAACACATTAGTGTGAAAGAGATCCATTCCACAAACCAAGAGCTCCTAGGTGAAAAACCCTAGGAGCCTATTGGGGAATCCTCTTTTCGAATTGCATTGTTTTTGGTGGTTCAAAAAGTTTTCCACTATGCATGCCTAAATTTTTGGCGCCCAAAATTTCGATGCTCTAACTTCAACCGCTTGAATTCTACTCCATTCATCAATCATGCATAAGTCCTGTACAATTACTTAAAGTCTATACCATTAGATCAACATTAGTTAGCCAATTTCAATCAATTTAAGGAATAAATATTTATACATCATTTTATAAAATGTAAACAATTATTGCTCCTAAAAATAAACTCATTGGCATGGCTGAGATGGTTAACAAGAACAAAGAAGGATATTTAGCTTATCAAAATCATGAGGTTATTTATACCTCATCATACACCTGTCCCCTTTTTGTGGTTCAACAACAATTAATTTAACCTTTATAAAACTATTCGCACTCACGAAACCATAAAGTGTGGGCTCACTTAAGCCATTTAATTAAGAACATGCAAAATCTTCTTCTTAAGTGAGTGCTAGGTAAAATGCTAAAGCCTCCAAAATCTCACTTATCACATAAAAGCTAGATAAATATTGATTTTACAACATTCTATTTCCATTTTTAGTGTTTTTTATCAATTTGATGGCAAATTTCTTTTTTCATTTGTATTGCTTTATGTTTTAAATCTGCACACAAATATTTCATAAATAGATAATACTTAATTTATTCAAGGAAAAATCTATATTTGTCTAAGTTTATTTTATTTTATTATAATTTATTTAGCACTTATTATTAATTGTTTAATCTAGCCACATGCAACTAGAACTTTCAACTTGCAGTCTATACATCCACAAACACATACTCTATAATATATTAACATACAAAGAGTTTTATATTGGTTTAATCATTGAAACTCCTTTAAAGTTTATGTGAAAGTGCTACTACTAGAAACATTAATGCTATTGATAATTACTTGTATAATTTGAATAGAAACTAAACACACAAAATAATTCTTTATTGTAAATGAATAACAAAGAATAACACAAACATTTATTTTATTACAACTGAATTACAATGTTACATTATTATATAGCTTTTTGAAGATGAGTACTAGTAGAGCATGCAAGCTCTTGTTTTGTATAAATGATACATGTCACTTTACATCAGACACAATTGATTCCAAACTATAAGTAGACTAGTAGTGGTGGCAATGGGATCCTTGGATCTCGAATATGGTTCTCGATTTATAGAAAAAATTATAGTCTAGTTCTACATCCCAATATGGTGAAGTGTGATCCAATAGTTAAATTTTTTTTATAAAAAATATATTGCATAATATGCTCAATCTAATCCACTGGAGCAGTGAAAAAATGACACAATCGATTCCAAGCTAGTAGTGGCGGCTATGTGATCCAGACCATATAACCAAAAAAATGACTTTGAGAACCCATAGGGATTTCCTACCATGCTGGGGAAATGGGAGTTGTGAATATAGAAAATGTGCCTATCCTGGTTGCCAATTGGAATTATGCAAAAGAGAAGGGGTAGTAAATTTTCTCCAGCCTTCTTCGGGTAGCTTAGAGGCACCAAGATAGCCCAACATGACTCTGAAAGTCCACAGTTCCTCTTTGAGGGCCTCTATCAAAATGGAGGATGAGAAGTTATCAAATTTGAATGAAAACAAGATTAAAATACTTATGTGGGTGCACTCTATGTGAAAGCACTTATCTCCATCAGAGCTCCTCATCATGGTTCAAAGCCTGTCTCAAAAGACACATAAACCAAATCAACTTCTTTCCAATTTCACCCATTCTAAACTTGAAGGAAATTGGTGTTTTACTCTGTAACTACATAACTAGAGGCAGGAGAATTTAGAGTATCCCTAGTAATACCACATCATCTTATTCCTTATTAACCTTGCAAAATGAAAACCCTTATCAAAATTTAGAACATTACACTCAATAGTAAATCCTTCTATGAAATATTTCAGTTGTGCTCACTATCCCTAATACCTATTAATGGGTTGTTTATGAGCTCTCATCTCACTATCCTGATCCCTATTTAATCATGATTCATGTGAGGTATAATTTCTCTTTTTTGTGCTAACCAAGTAACCAACTTTAATTGTGTAAGAGCTACCTACCCTAATAATGTTTATTTTGATTGATGTTTAGCTACATGCACACTCTAGCTCAAGATGATAAGCTATCAATCATGCCACTCAAATGATATGAAATCATTACAAATCTTATTTCAATTGATCACTGAAATAATGAAATCATCATGTACAATATGTCGTGCAATTTCCAATATCAAGTTATCCAATCACTAGCTTCAGATGTACATATGGAATTAATCCACGGTATCACAACCACATTTTTTTCAAAGAAAGATAATCTGACAAATATGAGGAAATCAATAAAAAGATAACACATGCCATTCTTTTGCCATTTTTCAGTATCAAGTTATCAAATCAAACATTTCACTTGCTTCGTATGTACACATGGTATTAATCTGTGGTACCACAACCACATTTTCTTTAAAGAAAGAAAATCTGGTGGATATTCAAAAATCAATAAAAATATTGAGTACTAAATGGTAGTCAACATGTAGAGTACTTCAAAGAATTGAAAAGATAGAGAATTATATGGCTTGTTGTAGCTTAATCATTATCAATTTCCATTAATAAGTCACAATAAAATTATAAATTTTTCTCACTTATGATCAGATTTATATGTTGATAATTAGTCTTAAAAGCCACATTTTTATATTGAACAAAGCAAAAAGGATTTACAAGAATAGAGCCACAAAAGTATTTAATTTAAGTAGCTGAAGATTGAAGTACATAGCCAGCTTGGCCAAAAATCCACTAACTGTGATGAAAAACCAATCATAAAATACATATTACAAGAGTTTACAATAAAATATAGACATAATTCATTACTAAAAAAATTTGATAGCAGAGGTTGTGAGCTAGGTGTTTGAGTAGCTGGTGAATTGAATTGAAAAAAGTAAGAGAGAAGAAAAGGGAATCACCCAAATCCTTCCTCCAAAACTCTAGACTCTGTAATGATCCATTTATCATATCACACACTAGACCACACCTCATAACAACCAGGGAAAGAGCTTGCACTGTAGAAGCAATCAGTTCAACTTTGGGAAAGATTCCACCAGCATGTGCTAACCAAAATTCAAAATTGTAATGCTCAAGTGTCAACTCCAATGAAGAAAGAGAGTAAATGAAAGATTTAAAATAATGTATTGCCATCATCTTCACCAAATCTTTATCCAAAAAAATGTCCATGCAATTGGACAAGAAAGAAAAAGATACCTTAGAAAATAGAGCACGCGAGTTGTTCTGAAGCCACTCCCTACCCACAATTATTCTTATATCCTCCTCAACCTGCACACAAGGAATAGAAAAAACCATACCCAACTTTCACCTATTGTATGCATCATTTCTTTTTTTCCCCCAAAAAAATTTGGATAGGATGACACGCCATGAAGACTCCATAATATCACAGTGAAATTATGAATAGAGAAGAAATAAAGAAAAGCCAAATATATTATAAATGATATGAATAACATCAATTTGGTGAAGTATATATAGAATGAAGACATCAATACTCAAAACTTGAACATTTAATTCACCACTTGATGTGACAATATTATTTTGAAAAAAATGAGTCATGACTTTAATTGATTTAATAAATAATAAAATGTCAACCATTGATATTTTCAAATCTAACAGTTCTAACATTATTCCGGAGGTTTGAATTCACAAGTTCAGTGCTTTAGACATTTTATTTCGGAATGCAATTACAACCATCCATCAAATGGTTATATTAATTTTTTAATTCGACGTGACAATATTATTTCACAAAAATTGAGTCATGACTTTAAGTGATTTAATATATAATAAAAATCCAACCATTGATTTTTTCAAATCTAGCAATTCTAGTATTACTCTGTAGGTTTGAATTCAAAAGTCTAGTGCTTCAAACATATGCTTCCGGAATACAACTATAGTCATCCATCAAACATTCATTGAATGGTTATAATAATTAGTTGGCTCCACACATAGTACTTCACTCAATGGCTTACTTGAAACTTCTGATAAGAACTTATAATAATATGTTGCAACTTGTCCCCATTTTGAACACTTTATGAAGGAATTTGGATGTGCAGAAAATTTGTCCCAAAATAGAACAATATATAGCATTTGATATTTTTTCCACCCATGCTATGATTTTTTATTGGCATACCATTTTATTTTTCCAATGAGTTTTTTTATTGGTTTGAAATTATGTTTAATTCGCTAATAATTTTTTTTTTATTGGTTTGAAAATAGACCTATTTAATTCATCAATAAAAATATACTTTTTGGTCTGAAAATAGGTTTTAATTGCCAACAAAATTTTTGTTTTTGTTTTGAAAACACGTTTAATTCACCCACATAAATATTTTATTGGTTTGAAAATAGGTTTAACTCGTCAATGAAAATATGTTATTGGTTTGAAAATAGGTTGTAATCACCAATACAAATATTTATTGGTTTTAAAAAAATTTCAACTCACCAAGATTTTCCATAGACTTCTAGCGATTATAAAAGATTCACCAATTGAGATTTTTTCTCGAAAAATGAAAAAAAATCACTAATAAAATCAATATTTCTTTTAGGAAGTATACAAGATTTGCCCAGTTTTTACACCTTCTTTGAGGGGGGGTTATTAAAGTTATCCCTATTGAATAATGCAATAGGTTGTTCTAGACTTTCATTTTTTAGTTGTGTCAATACAGCTAATGTGCTTGCTTCTCCTCCAAAAGTGTAAAGAATGATTCCTTGTCATAGTTGGGATTGAAAAGGGTGGGGGCCTAGGAAATTACTTATTTGATAGCCTCAAATCTATCCTTACCTTCTTTGTTCTAACTGAAGACCATATTATTCCTTAGCATGGAGATAAGGGTGTCACCAAAGCAACAAGGTTGGGAATAAATCTTCTTACAAAATTTATTATCCCTAGGAAAATCTGTAATCCTTTTTTGTGGTTGGAAAGTGGAATAGAAACGATGGACTCCACTCTTGTTGGATCAATGGCCAAACCATATTTAAAAACAATGTGTCCAAGTAATTTTCCTTGGTAGGTGGCAAAGAAACACTTGTTTGAATTAAGGTAAATACCATATTCCCTACATTTCTAGAAGAATTTCTCAAGGTGGTTGAAATGATCACTTGCATGTTTTGAAAAGATTGTTATTTCATCTAGGTAGACACACAAAAAATTTCTTAATACACCTTTAAATTTCATGTCCATGGACCGTTGAAAGGTAATACTAGCATTGGCCAACTCAAAAGGCATCTTCCAATAATCATAGGTACCCCATTTAGTAGTAAATGTTGTCTTATGTTGATCATATTCTTGGACTAGAATCTGATTGTAGCCTAAGTATCCATCCAAGAGAGAAAATATTTTTGAATAGCTAACCCTTTACATAATTTTATCCATGGAGGGGAGAGGTTAATGATCCGTTAAGGAGGCTCTTTTTAGATCTCTAAAGTCGACACAAATTCTTATCTCCCCATTCCTTTTCCTAATAGGGACAAGGTTGACAACCCATGAAGAATGCTTGATGAGATATATGGTCCTATCCTCTATTAGTTTATTCAAGTCCTTCCTCATTAGAGGCTCAATATTAGGATTGATAGGTCTTTGATTTTGTCTTACAGGCTTAGCATCTAGGTCCAACTCAATAGTATGTTGGGCAAGGTTTGGGTCAAAACCTTTTAATTCTTCATAAGTCCATGCAACAACATCACTATATTTATTGCAAATATTAATAAATATTTTGTGTTTAGTTGTAGAGCATACCTTTCCCAAATTCAAAGATCTTCCCATTGCAATGTTAACTAGCTTGTAGTCACCCTTCCTTTTAGCTAGGTTCATTTTATTTTTCCTTGATTGATCATTTGAATTAAAGACACCCTCAAGGGTAATGAGACCCTTTGGTAACTTGTTTTTTTTTAGTTTTATGATCTAATCACCATATTATTCTTGTATCTTAGATTGATTTTTACTATAAAAAAATTCCTCCTCTTGAAGGAAATTGAAAATTTCTTGATCACTTTCAAAGACCTACCAATTTATTTGGTTTTCTAGAACAAAAGGACTTACAACAAGCTTGATATTCTACTATCTCTTGTTTTTCATATGTTTTGGTATGTCAAATTGAGCACCAATTATTGCAAGTCTATAAACATGTTTATTCTAGCCTCTAGGAATTGTTCTTTCTTTCTTGTGCAAGTTGGAGACCTTTGATGAGGGCTACATACTAAACCACATTGTTCATGCAGCTAAATTGAAGTCTAAAAGAGAAGTAATATCTCTCCTTACTTAGGGATTGAAAGGAAGCTAGGTGAGCGGAACAACTTCCTACACTAATCTAATCAGGGAAGAGTTACAAAAAGTTTCATTTAACGCATTTTACTATTACAATAAGAGAAGCACATACATAGAATAGTGGAAGTAGAACATCAAGAAAGAATAAAACAGTGACACCAAATATATGTGAGGAAAACCCTTTCGGGTAAAAAACCCCACCCTCCAAAAGCACAATACTATCTTTATTACTTCAAATAATGGTTACAAGATATCACGGAGTAAAAGATTCTTCAACACGTGCTTCAACACCAACACCTAGTTTGGAGTAATACTGGCAGCACTTTGTTACTTGAAAACAAACTACACATTCTGCAACTCAAGGCACTCAATAAATAGAGTGATACAACTTCAAGAAGCATCTAGAAGGTGAGGGGAATCCAAATAAAAAGGCACAACTTTCAACACCTTAGACATGCATTTGGACACATGTTCAATGTTCCCTTACACCCCTTACACTTGTCAAACATGCATATAGTCTTCTTACAAGCTTGGACACCTAGAAAATGCTAAAAATGGCTTATGAAAAATACCTTACACATCTTACATCTGTCATAGAATCTGTCATAGATGATAGCACTTACAGTTGTAAGAGAATCTATCATGATTGGCTAAAAAATAGTTGATTCTCTTACATCTTGTCATAACCCAACTTGGGCATCAAATTTCACCCATGCATTCAAAGATGCCTTATGACGTGTCATAGAATCTATCATATGGAATAGATTCCAAAGTGGGATGTCTATGTCCACTTGGGATGATGATGTGTCATCCAGTCACCTCCAACGAGGATGCCACCTAGACAGTGGGTCCTAATTTGTGACATGACACGATAGGAATTTAAATTATACAAAAAAATACATTAAATTACATCAATTAAATCAATTTTAGGACTCTAAGGTTGAGAAACCTTAATCCCAACATTCTCCCACTTGTTAAAGACCTGCCAAGAGTCATACAAAATCATCTGCTCAGGGCCCCAAGGCCCATAAAATTGGAACACCATCTAAACTTCTCTATGCTCACTAGTTTTGTCAATGTATCTGCAACATTTACCAAAGTGTCAACCTTCTCTAGGTTCACCTTTCCATCTTCTACCATATCATGAAAAAAATGATATTGTACATCAATGTGCTTTGTTTTGGCATTGACGGTAGGATTCTTTGCTAGAAAAATTGTAATTTTATTTTCACAACAAACAATAATTTGTCCTGCATCTAAACTAATATCTAAACACAATCTCTTAAGCCAAATGGATTCCTTACAAGCATGAGTTGCTTCCATATACTCTTTCCTCTGCTTTGGACAATGCAACTACAACCTTCCATTTACTCATCCAACTAATAGCACCACCAAACATCATAAATACATAACCGTTGGTGGATCTTCTACTGTCAATGTCACCTACCCAATTTGAATCCACATATCCTCGAATTCTCACAGAATGTTGAGGTCCAGCAGATTAACCATGAAAGAACAAGGCATACTCAGAAGTACCCCATACATATTTGAACACTCTCTTAACTGCATCCCAAATCATTCGTCCAGGATTAGCCATTAAAATGGCTAAGGACTCCCACTACTTGGGAAATTTATGGTCTCATACACACCATCACATACATCAGACTACCAACTGCACTTACATATGGTACTTTGGTCATGTCCCCCATCTCAGTAGGATACTTTGCATAATCATTCATAGAAAGATTTATCCCTTTCATCACAGTAACAACTAATTGTTTGCAATCTACCATGTTGAATCTTTCCAATATGGAGTTCACATACTTTCTCTAGCTTAACCAAATTTTTCTATTAGTTCTATGTCTCATGATTCCCATTCCCATAATGTACCTAGTTGTTCCTAGTTCTTTCATCTCAAACTATGCCGACAACAAAAACTTTAAATCTGAAATCATACTTTTACCATTCCCAATAAAAAACATATCATCTAGGTATAGGACAATAATGAGAATGCGACCATTATTAGTTTTAAAGTACTCATAATGGTTAGTTTTAGATCTCTAAAATACCAATGATAACACATAGGTATCAAACTTTTGATACCACATTCTAGGAGACTGTTTCAAACCATAAAGAGACTTCTTCAGTTTCCAAACCAAATTTTATTTACCTTTTTCAATGAAATGCTCTCGCTGTGACATTTAAATCTCTTCCTCCAAATCACCATGAAGGAAAATTGTCTTCACATCCATCTGTTCCACTTCTAAGTCATATACAGTTGCAAGTGACAACAAAATCTAGATAGATGTCAGCTTCTCTACAAGAGAGAATATCTCCCCATAATCAATTCCCTCCATTTCGGAATACCCCTTAGTGACCAACTGTGCCTTATACTTCTCAACACTTCCATTAGGACCACACCTTTTCTTGAAAACCCATTTACAACCAATAGGTTTATGTCCAATAGGAAAAGGTACCGAATCCCAAGTCTTATTTTTCTTTAATGAAGCCATCTCCTCATCCATGGCTTGTATCCAAGAATCTGAATCTCTCATACCTAATGCCTCTCTAACCACCCTAGGCTCATCAATATTAGTAATCAAGGAAAATATTCAATTGGAGTCCAATAATGAATATACAAACCTTTCCAGTTGCCACCTAACTCGTGTAGACCTCCTCAAAGGATGAGTATGAGGTTCTTCTTCTTCTTTAGAACTTTGAGAGCTACTTGAGCTCTCCTCATCATCAGGTCCAACATGAGTACTTGGTTCTTCTTTCTTTGGAGTAGGTAGAATATGAACTACCCCCTTTTTTTGTTTCTCTTCTTTCTCTGATTGCAACTCAATAGAGGAAGGTTTCATCTCTATGAAGATCACACTTCTATTGTAGAGAACCTTCTGAGCTACTGGATCCCAAAGCTTGTAGCCTTTCACACCAACACCACAGCTGATAAAGATACACTTAACAACCTTGTTCTCCAACTTTGGCCTCATCTCAATTGGAACATGAGTATAAGCTTCACAACCAAAAAATCTGAGATGTCTCATCGAAGGAGTTTTACCAGACCACACCTCCATGGGTGTCTTTCCAACAACCCCTGATGTAGGAGATCTATTGATCAAATAACATGCAGTGGCTATTGCTTCAGCCTAATTTTTTTGTTCAAGGCTAGCACCACTCAACATATTCCTAGCCCTCTCCATAAACATTTTTTTCATCCTCTCTACAACTCCATTGTGTTGTGGAGTGTAGGGAGTAGTTTTATGTCTCTCGATCCCATGCTCTTTACAAAAAAATTCAAACTCTACAAAAAAAAACTCACCACCATTATTAGTCCTCAAACACTTAATCTTTTTGCTAGTCTGATTTTCTACCAAGGCATTAAACTCCTTAAATTGACTAAAGACTTCAGCTTTAATTATGAGGAAATATACAAATGTCCTTCTACTATAATCATCTATGAAAGAAATAAAGTATACAAGTTTTGATAACGAAGGAACATTTACAACACCAAAAACATTTGAACGTACATAATCCAAGACCCCAAAAGACATGAGATTTAAAGTAGAAAGAAACATGGTGTTATTTTCCATATACACAATGTTCACAAAATTTGAACTTGAGATTACAATCATCAAGGCCTTCAACAAGGCTCTTATTTATCAGGGTTCTAAGACCCTTCTCACCAATGTGACCAAGTTGTTGATGCCATAAAATTGTATTCTCTACAAGAAGCTCCATTTCCATGGAATGAGCACCCTTAGGTACCCAAAATGTATGACCATAAGATGTAGATGCAACACACTTCTTCTCTACACAATCTGATGGTGAGGATGAAGAATCCAAAGATCTCTTCTTGGGTGCATCAAAAGAACTATTGCACTATACAATGCATGGATCAAGCTGAAACAGAGTGCCAATATGAACTCCCTTCGCTAGCACCATAGCTCCTCTAGTCATCTTGCATCCTCCACCAAAGAAAACAACTTTCACTGCCAAATCATTCAGTTTACTTATAGAAAGAAGGTTTCATGTCTAACCCAGGATATGCAAGACACCATCAATCCCCTTCACTCTTCCATCAAGAAATCTGATTTTGACTCTTCCATGACCAACAATCTTTAGGTGAGAGTCATCACCCAGGTGCACCTCTTCACTAGAAAAATCTTCATACTTTGAGAAGCAATCTCTGTGATAAGTCATGTGAAAGGATGTACCTAAATCTAGCAACCACACATCATCTGATGCATGGGTTTCCAAGGCTGCAATAAATGCTTCTCCATCATCTTGGGATGATCTCTCAGATTTAGATTTAGAGAAAGACATTTTTATTCTTCTTCTCCTTCTTCCAATATTTTTGAATGTGATTTGTTTCAACACAATTCCAACATTTTTCCTTGGAATTCTTACTAGGAGACTTTGATCTCCTTGGAGAATTTGGCTTATATTTCTTATCTTTCTTTTTGCTTCTCTCTTTTGGTCTGCCACAGGTTGTAAGGGCCTCCTTGGCCATCTCAGAAGACTTCCTTCACATCTCCTCAAATATTAATGAGGCAACAACCTCATCCATGTTGAAGGTGGAAGTAGTTCTTCCAATAACCATTACTAGGTGATCCCAAGAGTTCAACAACAAACACAAAAGGAGCATGCAATGGTCTTGTTCATCTATTTTTTCTCCAATGGAACCTAGTTGCGCGACAAGAATTTTAAAAGAGTTAAGGTGATCTACAACGGATCCTCCATATTCCATTTTTAGAGAATACATCTTCTTTCTTAGGTAAAGCTTTTTTACCAAGGACTTAGCCTGGTAGACATCAACAAGCTTCTTCCATAAAGAAGTAGAATTTTTCTCTTCATAGACATTCAAGAGAATAGAATCAGCTAAACAAAGTCTAATAAGACCCTTGGCTTTCCTATCCTTGAGATCCCAATCCTCTTTCTTCATGCCTGAAGGTTTGGTTCCAAAAATTACAAGCCATGAGTCTGGGTCTACTAACATGTCTTCCATTTTGAGCTTCCACAACTCAAAATTACCACTATTAAATTTTCCATCTCAATCCTCCCAAATGTGCCTACCATATCTTTCCTACAACGGTCATGAAATACACTCTTCTACAAAACTCCCACTGAAAAAGAGATTAGCTAAAAATCCCCTTCTACCCAACAAGGGAACCAAGGCTAGCCAGGCTCTGATACCAATTGAAGGGAAGCCGAGTGAACAAAAACAACTTCCAGCACTAATCTAATTAGGGAAAATTTACAAAAAAAATCATTTAAAACCTTTTACTGTTACAATAAGAGAAGAACATACATAGAATAGTGGAAGTAGAACAACAAGAAAGCATAAAATAGTGACACCAAATATATGTGGGGAAAACCCTTTCAGGTAAAAAAACCCACCCTCCAAAAGCACAGTACTATCTTTATTACTTCAAATAATGGCTACAAGATATCACCAAGTACAAGCTTCTTCAACAAGTGCTTCAACAACAACACCTATTCTGGAGTAATACTGGCAACACTTCGTTACTTGCAAACAAACTATGCATTCTACAACTCAAGGCACACAATAAATAGAGTGATACAAGCTTCAAGAAGCATCTAGAAGGTGAGGGGAGTCCAAATCCAAAAGGCACAAATTTCAATGCCTTAGACCTGCATTTAGACACATGTTCAATGTTCCCTTACATCCCTTACACTTGTCAAATATGCATATAGTCTTCTTCCAAGCTTGGACGCCTAGAATTTGCTAAAAATAGCTTATGAAATATTCCTTACACATCTTACAACTATCATAGAATCTGTCATAGCTGACAAAACTTACAGCTGTAAAATAATCTATCATGATTGGCTAAAAAATAGTTGATTCTCTTACATCTTGTCGTAACCCAACTTGGGCGCCAACTTTCACCCATGCATTCAAAGATTCCTTATGACACGTCATATAATTTTCATATGTCATAAATTCCAAAGTGGGATGCCTATGTCCACTTGGGATGATTATGTGCCATTCAGTCACCTCCAACGGGGACGCCACCCATCCGATGGGTCCGAATTTGTGACATGACACCATAGGCATTCAAATTATGTAAATAAATACATTAAATTACATCAATTAAATAAATGTTAGGACTATAAGGTTGAGACACCTTAATCACAATAGGGATACCAGCATTACTCCAGCACCTACACCATTCTTACTCCTAGAACCATAAAAAATGTTCTACCGCAATCCCCTTGGATTCTCTTGAGTTTTCATGAGATTGGGGATATGAGTATTTTGTTCATGAATGTTGTAGGTGCCAAATTCAATCTCCTATGTTTCAGTGAGTGGATCAAACTAAAATGCATTACCCAATTCATCTAGCAAGAAATCAAGAACCTCCTCCAAAATAATAACAAACTCATGAATATAACACTCATCTCCTCAGTCATGCAATGTGCAATTCATATTATTGGGGATAGGCATGTACGATTCAATATGATCTTTTTCAATGGGCTCATCCTTGATGGTCACTTTGGTACCATAGATGGTCCTGAATAACATATGGGATGAATCAAAAGATAGGTATCTGTTTATCTTAGTAGTGAATTCTTTGGACAAAGAAATGGTGAAGAAAGCAAGGAGATCTATGATTGAAATGTCTTGCAATATAGTGCAACTAGGGAATACATGCAAGGTCAATTTTAGGTCCTTAATAACCCCCATTGTCTTGACAATAGTACCATCCAATTGCACAATTCCCTTAGCCATAGTTTCATACTTATTGCTAAGCAGATCAACTACCTTTTTTGGCATAATAGATTTTCTATCCTTCAAATCAATAATAAAATTATGTACTATATACTCCCCAATAATTAAGGACAAATAGAAGGGGGTGGCTTACATATTTTATTTGAATTCCCCTCTTCTTTGGGTTGCACTAGGTTTGTTGGCAGGGTAGTACCTTGTTTTTGTGGTATATCATTTAGCTACTTAAACCATTCCAAAGCTTGTTACAACAAATCCCTTTGAGATAGGATGGATAAAGCCTCCCACATGGTGAAATTCAGGTTATCCTTCTTCATTTGAACATCTATATTGAAATGAGGTTGAATAAACTTAGGTGAAAATATTGGAATAGACTGGTCTAACCTTGATGATTGGATGATTTGTGGTTGTTTATTTGATTTGTTTCTCTTACCAATATTTTGATTTGGTTGTAGCACAATTGTCTAACCTATTGTACAGAAAACTATAGTATCCTAGGGTGATTGGGAGGTTTATGTCCAACCAACTATAGAAGATATACCACTATCCACTGCTCATTTATTTGACCTTGTGTTTTGAGCCAACACATCAACACTTAATTAGTTTAGACCACAAAAATTTACTTCATGCCAATTGAACAATGTAGGGACTCCTAGAATGTGTTATTTCCTATTAGAAACTATTTGGTTTGTATCAAATTGTTTTCCTAAAGTTGAGGGTTCATTTTGAACCATTAGAGATTCCATAAACTCTTTATTTTGACATGCATTTTTATTATGTGATTGATTGCATGGGCAACACTAGTCATGTTTTTGAGATAATTTTTTCTGAACTGGAAAAAGAGACTTTTAAGTGTGGTTGGATTTTCACTATTCAATGGTTTTTCATAATTCCATTAATTTTTTCCTTGATATGGTTGTCTATTTTTCTAATAATTTTGATTTTGAGGTTGGTAAGGTCTACTATTTTGAGCTTGTTGCCTCTTTATTGTCATTAAATCATTACCAAAATTTTGCAATAGGGCTTTAATCTCATGTAATTCATTTGGAGGTGTAGTACAAATACATGGATGATTGGTACATGCAATTATAATAGGATCCAATGTGGGTTGTTGAGGAAGAAACTTTGGGAAGAGAGGCAGTGGCTTCCTTGGAGCTATTTTCCTAGTTTGTATTATACAATTTTCTACCCTAATGGCAATGTGATATGCATTTTGCAGAGTCACCACACCCATAAACTGTATCATAAAAACCAAATCACTATTAAGAGCTCTTAAATAGTAACAAAGGCATGATTCAGAGAAGGTTTCACCAAGGTAGGGATTCTATCCCATCTTCTACAATTTGTAGTTAAAATCCCCCATGAATTCATGGGGTGTCACCATAATTGTTGTCAACTACTTTACTAAGTACAAGTGATCACTCTTGTATTCAAAATACTTACATAATTTTTCACCTAACTCATCCCAATTGTGAAGGGAGTTAGGTTACAAAATTTTGCACCATTGCAATTCTTTCCCTTTCAAGGATGTGGCTAAGAGTCTAACAACCACATTGTTTTTTGTAATATTATATACAGAGCAAATATTGGCCACATCATGAATGTGTTTTGTTGGGATAGTGGATTTCTCACCAGTGAAATGAGGAATAATTTTTAAGGTGTTTACTAGTATGTTATCCTTTTGGGCTAACACAAGAGGGCTACCACCATTAAAAGAAAGAAAACCTTGATTCCTAGGGGTGACCATATGAATAATGGTCTTTTTATCTGAGTGGTAGGTTTCCTAATTTGAAGCAACTTACTAAAGGGATGTGTAGATTGAGCCTTGGGAGATGCAGTTAAAAATCCCTTACTTCTCCTTATTAGTGATAAGTAATGTATATTTATTTTTTTAGAAGCAAAAAATGATAGTTCAATGTATTGGAAATTACCTCTAGAAGATGCCCTTGTTTGAATTTTGGGCATGAGTTTACAGGTCTAACCTGGAACCAAAAATTCTGAGTTACAGTTGATTCATCAAACTAATTGTAAATTTTCCAAGTACTTTTTTGAATGCCTCTTTTGTTGGAAGAATGAAGGAGAACACATCTCTTAATGCAACTTTTTGTTGTCATTGATGTCACCATGATATATGAGTTGCAATTGCAAGTTCAAATTCAATAGTGATTTGGTATTCTAAATCAGTATACAAAAGTATCCTTTGGTATTTTCTTCTACATTTTCCCTCTGGTGATCATCATTGCTCATAGTCTTGGGAAATGGTTTTTGGTCGATGAAAGCATGCATGATCAGAATCTTGTGCCAACAAGTGCTCATGTGTGAAGTTGGGATCATTTTTATTGTTTACATTTTTGTTATTAGGTCTATCTCTAGCCAACCTAATAAGTGGTTGAAGTTGTAATGGATTAAATTTAGTTTGTGTGATCCATGTCGACATGATGTAGCGTGCTACATGCTTGAATTGTTTTGAGAAGTTTTTGTATTTTCTTGGAGCTGACCTAATTGGTACTTGTGGAAAAGTTAGATATATATATAGGATAATTTGGAGATTGATGTATGGATGTTGAGTATGCAAGTGTTGGTATATTGAGTGTGAATGTGAAAAGAGTGAATATTGATCTCTTGGCATGCAAATTTCTTGAGCTTCAAAGGAACTAAATTTGTACTTGTGAGGTGTATCTTCATCAGTTCATTCTCTGGTTGTAAGTCATTTTGTTATTGTATCTTTCATAGCCAGTGAGCCTCTCTTTTGGATAGTGAGTCCTGGCAGTGAGCCACCCTTTGTAATATCTTATAACCAGTTATACTATATTGTGAGTTAAACCTCACCGTGGTTTTTCCCATTCTGGGTTTTCCACATAAAAATCTTAGTGTTCATGTGTTGTGTTTTTTCATGTTTTGTCAATGCTTATGCTTATCTCAACTATCATATGCACTAGAATAACTAGATGGTATTTGTTCAATAATTTTAAGAAGATATTGATTCACCCCTCCCCTCTCAGTATCTTGGGTATTCAACAATTGGTATCAGAGATCGGTTCCTCCAGAGAAGCCTAATAGCTTGAGGGAGATCTTGAAGATTGAACAAATGGATGATAAAGCATAACTCCAGACAACCCTTGATGACCTTGACAAAGCTAAACATGAAAAAAAAGATCTTAAAGAAAATATTGATGAAGCAAATGAATGCATCCAAAAATTGAAAGATCAATTGAAGAAATTCAAAGAGAGACATGGAGAAGTCAATGACCAATTGAAACAAGCAAATGAAGATGTTACCGAATTGAAGGTACAAGTAGAGAAAAAGAAGAGAATTGAAGTGTTTGAATGTAGTAGTAAAAATCAAGTTTGATGAGTGTTTCAAGCTTGAACAAGAAGTGGTAAACCTGAGAGTAGATCTGGAAAAAGAAAAATTCTATGAAGAGAATTTCAAGACAAGCTCCACCAGGCTTGATGAACTAATTCCAGGACAAAAACCATCTAAGGACAAAGGTGGATTGAGATTAGAAGTAGGTGAAAGCTCAAAAGCCGTGAACAATCAAAAGACTCAAGGTAAAGGAAAGAAGAAAATAAATCTAAGAAGAAGACCACCTATCAGATAGCCAAATTCTCAAAGGTATCCATATTTCAATGGTGTTTTATTTTCATGCAATAAATTTGGTCATAAGGCAACTGAGTGCAGAAGTAGGATGAATCAGTTTTATGGTTCCTTCTTCGGACAATGCTATGCATGTAATAATATTGGACATAAAGCAAGTGAATGTAGAACTCATATGATGAATTGGTTTAATGGAGGTAGAATGAATCAATATTTTTCTAGTTGTTTCTATACTTGTAACAAATTTGGACACAAAGAAAATCAGTGTAGATCAAGGATTAATGGAATTCAAACAAATCAGATAAAATTAATCTGCTACAATTGCAACAAATCGAGACATATTTCAAGAGTTTGTAGAAGCAAAAACGGAAAGCAGTCCGCTCCGGTAAAGCAGAATGAGCCTGTGAAGAAAATTGACAAAGATTAGGTTAAGCAGGAGATGAACAAGATATGGAAGAATAAGGAAGAACCAAAGACAATAGATGTGTTTGTGTCCTCATCCGATGTAGATGATTCCTCTGGGAATTAGACCTAGCATGGTCTTAGGGGGAGCCTTAACATCAAATTGTTCGAACCCCCTGATTTCAGGTGTGTCAATCTTTGGCATGAGGAGATGTTGGAAGGAATGAATAGGAAGAGGTTATGAGATATAAACTGGAAGAAAAATTGCATGTATGCTCGCTTGTAGAGCATATTAGGGTTTTTCAGTGCAACTAAAAGGTTTTTAGCATCTTTTCAAATTCTATTGCAATTAATGTGAATTAGAGCATCACATTAATCTATAAAGAAAATTTGTAAATGAATTTTAATCACTTGTGCATTTGAAGGAAGTGGAGAGCGATTTGGAGCGTTCTTAAGGTGATTTGAAGTGTGAGCTGTGTGAACCCTAGCTTTGATTCTTCACGAAAGAAAAAGGTATTTTACAATTCTGTGTTGTTGTGAGCTTGTGCAAATTCTCTTTTTGAATTCATTAGAGCTTGGTGTGTTGAAAATGGCAACTCTTGTAGTAGTGAAAGCATTAGAAAGACCTAGACCCTCCTACAGGAAATATTCTATGAAGGTTTTTGAAGACAACCCTATGGGCGCCTTCTCTTCGATTCCTCATGGTGTCATGCCTACCAAGGACACCAAGATATACATTAGGGTTAAGTCTAAGGAATTTAATCACAATAAATTGATAGACATATGGATGAATAAACTCACTGGAGATAACTTCATGCTAAAACCTAAGTATTCAAACATTGTGTCGAAGAAACTGGATTGTTGGAACTCCTTCCCTAATTATGTTCCATTGTGCATGATCAGTATGTTAAACAAGTCCTTAGTAGAATGCATGATCAATTCTTGTGGACTGACAAACCTCACTTTATAACTAAGGATGTGATCAAGGAAGTCACTAGAATTTGTGATACCGGACCAGTACCAGTGTTGAAAGCAGTGAAAATGAAGTGGTGAAGGAACTTGTCAGTGCAACATATGATAAAAAGGTTTCTTACAACAAAGAATATCACTAGTCTAGTTGTGAAGTATGCATTAATAATGATCGGACATAAAATCTACTTCACTAATAGAGAGAACTATGTGTCTACTATAGAAATCTGTACTAGTTATGACATGGTTGAAAATGGTGCAGATTATGATTTGTGTGAGATTCTCAAACAAAAGTTGTTTGAGAACCTGAGGTTGTCGAAGGAGAAGAAATATCCTTTCAAGTTTGGGTCATTGATTTTTTTTCTACTGTTCTATTTCCTTAGAAGGCTTCCAGGAAAAGGTAAAACCATGTTTTGGGACCCATCCTGACTAGTTGCTCATCAAATTTTTGATCATTTGTGTAAGTTAGGTGATGTGAAGAATATAGATAATGACATGATAGCATTATTTTCTATATTAAAGAAAAACATGAATGAAAGAGATAGAATTTCACGAAAAAAATGTTGAGAAATACAAGAATGACATCATATTCCATGTTTCTTTTGATGAATGCATGGTTGAAGCAGTTGAACCCTAGATTGTCTGGATTCAACCCTTGGGATATGAAATTATAGAGGATGAATCTGAAGGTTATGTGCAACTATTATTGAAAAGTCCAAAATATGTTAATGAACCCAAGATTGGTACATATGCAGAAAAAACCCTGGAAGTTCATTTGGAGCACAACAAACCTGCAAGGAGAAAAAGAGTAGATGGGGCACTTAGAAAATCTGGTTTCACTGTTGAACATATAGCACAAGGAAGATCTCTGGGAGAATAGAAGTCTGGAGAATTGTTAGGTTGTAAGGAGATTCGACATGATTTCTCCTTTTGTGCCAACTTCTGGCCTGACTACAGTAAAGATTGAACGCAGTGTTCCTGACAAAGGCAAAGGCTCATCTCCCTCTGGACCTACAACTAGATCGGGTAAGAGAAAAGGTGTTCCTCCGGTAGTTCCTGCTAAGCGAGGAAGAAAATAAAAATCCATAAGGGAAAATAATCTCAGTATTACTGATGATCAGGAGGAAGAGGAGGATGACCCAGCTGCAAAAATGATAAGAAGAAGGGTGAGTGTTTCCTTCAATGAAGGTGCTTCTCAGGAAGCTAGTGTTGGATAAAAAAGAGTTCATTATGTATTGTCCTCAAAGGATGTTGAAGAACAGGGAATTAGTGATCATGAGGTGGAAGAAAAGAAGGAAAAAGTCATAGAAGAAGTCTTTCTGGACTAGGAAGCCTCTTTGATAAGAACCGGTACCCCTCTTAGACTAGAAGCCTTGGTAAATACTTTGTTACATTATGAAACTACGCTGCAATCCACAACAAAAAAATATAATAGAGTAGGTCAAGGGGATAAGAAAATCGTAATGATGGCTATCATTCAGTATGCCATTATTTTGGAAGTTAAATGGGACGATGTTAAAATTAATGTACCTAACAACTTATGGGAAGCTCTAATGAAAATAAGATTAGAAGCCATTGAAGTGGAAGAGAAAATAAGGGCTAAGGCATATAAGGAAATTGGATTCTCTCTAACTCCAGGTGATCTGGAAATCCTGAAGAATGTTTGCTCTACTATGTTTCGAATGAAGAAGAGAGTTAATATTTTAATGACCAGAGAAAAGAGGAAGATTAAGAAGATAAAGAAGGAAACTATAAATACAATCAGAAGCACGGCTAAGAAATATGGTATTCTTGGTGCATCTAGATCAACACCTAAATCAAGAGAAGAAGCCTCTACAGAAGTTAAGGAAGACACTCCTTTCAGTACTAGTGATGCAAATGATCCTCTGGAAAAGAATGATACAAACATCCCTCCAGAAATAGGTGGTGTAGATGTTCTTCTAGAAATAATTGCTATTGATGAGCCTCCAAAAATTGAGAAGCAAAGTGAAGAAAATGTTGAAGCATAAATACATGATGTTGCTCCTCTGGTACATACTACAGAGGAAAAAGATAAAGCTAAAGAAGAAAAGGAAAGGGATGAAAGCGAGAAGGTAGAAGAAGAAAAAGAAGAAGAGAAGGTACAAGAAAAAGAAAAAGAAGAAGAAAAGAAGGCAGAGGAAGAGAAAGTTGAGGAAGAAGAAAGAAATGAGAATCAGGTGAAATTGCTGGAAATAATAAAGAAAGAACTAAATAGGTAGTTGAATCAAAAAGATCCTCCGGAGAATCCTCCTATGGTGATGATGTTTTGAAAGGCCTATTATCTAAAAAAATTAGATTCCAAACAGTGATTCCTCTGGAGCTCCTGCAACTTCCCATGAATCAAGGCTATGTGGATCTGGACAAGATTTCTCCTATGCATAAAATGGTGTTAGGTGATGTATTGCATGCATCCAATAGAAGAGAAATCCTAAAAACCACTACTATATTTGACTTGAAATTTTGACAAATTTTCATCACAATTTCGATGAACTATTGTCCAATTTCCAATGAAACTTTATTTTCAATTTCATCACTGGAATTTTGTTGCTTTAATGACAAAATTTTACTCATCGAAACCACGAACCAGCATCATCGGTCAACACCACAAAAAATATTGGTGGTTTTCGTCACAAAAACAATGAAACTTCATCCATTTATTGATGTCAAAAAACACAAAAAATGTTGCAAAGTGCCATTTGAAAGCATCAAAAAAACAACATACCTTCGTCGGTTTTCTGATGAAAAGGAGTTGACATTGTGATGAAAAAATCCATTGGAAGTATAGAAACCTCATCACAAGTTTATTTGTTTCGTTAGACATGTTCATTGAAATTTCGACGAAACATTGGAGTTTTACAAAAATAAATTATTTATGGTTTTTTCTTGGTCGTGTGAATAATCTACAAAAATTCTTGTTTGTTTGATGGTATTTTGTTGTTTCTAGTCACCTATTACTATAGGTTGTCTTTGTGATTTGGTGAGTCATCGAAAAGGATTAATTGTTCTCAGAATCTAGAGTTTATTAAGGTTTTTATTCCATCTTTGAGGTATGTCATATCTTTATATTTGAAAAGGATTCTTAGTTTGTTAATTCCTTGACTTTTTCAACTCCATGTGCATGTAGCTCGGAGGGATTCATGTTTTGAAAGGATTTTGATTCATAGTGAAAAAGTCAATACTCTTAAGGTTTTACCACTTTTAGGTTTCTTTGTATAAACTTGAAAGTTCCAAGAGCAACTAAGTTTTATTATAGATAAAAATGAAGAATATTAATGAGAGTTTTGACAACTGATATTAGTTCAATCGAAGAGGAAAATCTTATGTGTTTCTTCCTCACTGTTGTGTTCAAGTGTCAATGCATGGAATTCTATTTCAAGGATGTCTCATGTGGAAATTCAACCATGATGGGTAAAATAAATATTAGAATGATTGAAGAGCCTTTAGAGATTACTATTCTCCTTCCATGAATAGGCATACATGTGAAAGTGGAAGTTTGAGGGCAATAAGCAGAGACATGGCATTGTGAAGAGATTCTAAAAGGTACTAAATAATTCATGAATCCATTATAGTCATCAAGGTAGATCGTGAATCCATGACAGTCATCAAGGAAAATCTCAGACTATCCAAGTCATAAAACCCTACATAGGGTTCAGTTGTTGCATATAGTAGGTGTTTTGTTTCTTGGTTTTTTCCACTAATAAATAATTAAATTATGAATGCATTTTCATTGAAACTTTATTGAATCTACTTAACAATTGTTTATTTTTGAAGCCCTTGCATGAAGATTCTCAAATATTGTCAACTATCAAAACCTTGTTATAAAGACCCATGCATGGTTAGGTTTCTAAACCTTTTCCATTATTACTATCCGTGGTGGATAGATATTGCTATAGTAGTGTTGTTTACTCTGAGGGAAAGAAAAATATAGTGAGAAAAAAGATAAAGAAAGTCATGGCCCTAAATTTATAAAATACTGGAGAAAGTTCAATCCAAGAAACAAAGAATAATACAATATGACAATCATAAGATCAAAAAGGATTGAAGTGGAAATATTTTTTTTATCATATTCAAAAGGACCCATCTCATGGTTGTCCATAGGTATGATACAATGTTGAATATTTTCAAATTATTTAAAAGATGTAATCCATAGCTCCATAGCAAACCCTTGTAGGAGTCATGAAGTCCTTCATAAAGGAGTTACATGTTGCATAAAGTTTGAGCCTATCAAAATTATTGTTGAAACCCTTGTTCCTTGTATAGTAGCAAGATTAGAGTCTTAGGGGTTTCATTATTTTTATTTCATTCATATCATGAAAATGTTGTTAATTGTAATGAAAATAATTTGATATCACAATTAATTAGTATGAACAGTGCTTTGAGGGTTTCATTACATATGACAATCCATGACTATGAAATGATGCAAAAGTAATATGAAGCTTCATAAATGACAACATGCTAATGGATTTCCAAAAATGTAACTGTAATAATTCCTAGCACCATGTTTAGAGACAACACAGTCATATTTCTTTGCTAAACAAGGGACAACAAGTTTGAGGAAGCAAGTGAAGGAAAATCCTATCCATTGATACACATTTCATGACACATGTAATGGAAAGTTAAAAAGCATAGTTGAACATGAGGATAGTGCTAATAGGAAAACACCATCATAGAATCGTCATACATCACCAAAGAAGTGTGGATATGCTAATGATATTCAAGGAGATAGTCATTTGAATACCTACAGGTTATGAAGATAAAGTGGAGAAAATAATTCATATGACATTTAAGAATGCACTAATAATGATGAGGTGCATTCAAGGAAGATTAAATGACTATGAAAATCAAAGGATAGAAGGGCATTCCCACAACCAAATCAAGTGAATACAATCATTCAAGAGGCCTAAAAACAAGTACCAAAAACACTCCACTACTGTATTTGACTAGCAATTGCATTTGGTTTGTTAAACATGGCCCCTGGTACAACTATTAGAGTTTAGGGTTTAGGGTTTAGGTTTTAGCGTTTAGGGTTAACTAGTTTTTTTTTGTTATACTATGAACACCTTACGTATCAAACAGGAAGGCACCTACAAAGAGAAGGTGACCAACCATTTAGTATGGAAAATGTGTATAGTCCTACTTGAAAAAATAAACAAAATAAATTCATATTTCACAAACATGTTATCTATCCAAATGCCCATAAATCAAAAATTCACTTACATAATTGGCACATAATGTTTTCCAAAAGTTGTTTTGGCTCTTCACAATGCTTTTCCAGTGACCAATCAAAGTTTGTTGTGCTACTGCATTGACATGAGACCCTTTGATCAAACCTGCTCTAGATGTTCTTAGTGCCTGTATACAAAACATAAGGTAATGAAATTTGTAATTGAGTGTAATATCGTTTCCATAAAAAATAGTCCACCTTCAAATAAACTCCATATTCTAGTATTTGTTAACATCCCTGAATCGATCCAATGTAGAATAATATAAAAGACATTAATAGAAGTTGATGGTCTCCCATTTCTAATAGTCTAAATATATCAGGGGGTTAAAATTTCAAATTAACAAGAGAAGTTCAAAGTAATTGTCATTATTTATTTTTTCAGTCAACATTGAAACAATTCTAATTAAGAGATGCCAACAAACCTAAATGCATAATCCAAGCAAAGGTGAAATTTCCTTCTTCAAATTATCACAGATCATTCCATAATTTTTTTCTACATAGGCTGTAAGTTGTTGCTTAAAAATCAAAGCTGGATATTTTGCTTTTACTTGTCGTGAAGCATCTAAAGCACCAATTTTCATGCCATTGCCCAATGAGAGCATGGTTCTTGATGGAATTTTTTGGAAACCCTGTTAAAACAATGTAAAAGATGTTAAATGTAACTAAATACCAGCCATAGTGGCTCAATAATATGGTAATTAAACAAAAAAAATCTTACACTAGCCATCCTTCCAAATAAACCAAATGAAGATGATCTGCGACATTGAGGGGTCATGCCAGCTGCACCACTTGCTTTTAGTGTGCATTGTAGGAACAAGAGTAAAGTAGATGCATTTGATAGCCAATAAGCCAAAACATCATTGCTCTCCTGAGTCTTTAAAATACAAAAAACATTATGTTAGCATTAAAAAAAATTGGAAGAGTATTCATGGAGAAATCCAATAAGATTTTAATATCATTCATTGATAAGTGATAGATGATAAGAGATATACATTTTCACATAAAATACTCAGAACTGGGGAAATGCAAAATCAATGATACCTCAATTGTTGAACCAATTGTTTGACAAGTGGAATAAAAAACACTTGTTCTTTCAACTTCAAATGAACACCATTAGAGAAGTGACTTATAGATAATACATAATGACAAGTGGAAACTTAACCTCCTTGAGTTAACATCACAAGACAAACTATCTTTGGTCTCTACTAAACAATGTTGCAAGATCTTTGCCCACACATAGAAATTTGTGCTTCTCACAGTCCAAAAATGCACCTACACAAGAAAGTACACACAATAATAGTGCTCACAAATATTCCAACCCCATTGCAGCAAGAAAGGTTCGACAAGATGTTGCAGCAATACAAAGACATCTTTGAAGAATGCAAGTCCAATATAATGTGCAATATAACACCAAATCGATTTGAAAATGCCCTCTCCTAAATATATGTTTGTATCACAATTCTATTAGGACAATGATTAACTTCAAAATCAAACCCAAGAGCTACTAAATCAAGCACTAAATGATTTTCATATTAAATGTATGAGTTCAATGGCACAAAAGAGGAGCAGAGCACAAACCTAGTAGGCATGAAAGAGAAAATAGCAATATTCAAATGACACTCAAATCGATTACTCAAAGAAGAAAATCACCATACATATAAAGGGCAGTCACCTAGAAGGATTATCAACTAAGGGTAGTAAAAGATAGTCATGTAAAGGGTAGATTCAAAGGATGACATCATTTCAAACAAGTACAGTGATAGTCCCCCTCACCAAGTGAGCAATGATGGAAAGAGTTTAGAGTCTTCAAGAAGATGCCAAATCATGAGAGGTAGAAAATTATTTAAAAGACAATCAATAATCAGTAAAGGATGATCTTAATAGTTAAAACAATGTATGAAAATATCAATAAAATGGACTATGAGATGAAAGATCAACAATGCATAGTTATTTGATGAATGCGGGTGACAGTGCACAATCTTTGAAGAAACTTGAGAATGCAGAACGATTTGAAGTCTGAGAAGAAAATTGGATTTGCTTCGATCTTTGAGGGAACTCTAGAAATCGGTAAGTTGTAAAATGCAAGGATAAAGTTGGATATCCTTCCTTGAAGTTTATTTCTAAGTTTACTCATAGAGCAATGAGGGCGGTATGAAGTAATATTTTGTGTTCCACTTTGTTGTAGTAGTACCTATAGGTGATTAGGGTCATGGTCTGTTTTTTGTGTTTATCAACGCATCTCTTGTGGGTACTTTATGTGTTTGTTTTATGCACATTAAGATATATTTTGTGAATAGTCCCTACATTTTTTTTAGGCAAATTGGTATATTTTTCATGCATGCTTCCTGTGTTTGTTTTAGGCAAATCAATGCAAGAAAATAACATCCAAAAACAAATGCTCAGTTACTCGGGTGAGAAATAAGTATTTTATTCAACTGTAAATTGGCTATTCCAGCTACGGACCTTTAAAGTGTTGGTCAGGAGGCATGTAGGCAAAGGAGCTTCATTGGCTTCAATAACTTCTATTGCTTCAGCAACAAGGAACATCTGAAGTTTGGAGACCATAATTTATAGTCATTCAGCACAATATCACCTCATTTAACTTTACTCTGAAATTCACTAAGCTGCAAGCAAAGTGCTTATATGGCAATCAAACAAAGCATTGGAATAGATAATAACAACAAAATTCCAAAAATTCAAGCTTCAACCTCGAGGAAGGTCTGGATCAAATAGTAATTGTAGCCATAATATATAGACAAAGCTGCAACAAGCCACTCAGTATAGTCCTTCCGACTAAACCCTTCTTTCCTTAAAGCTTTGAAATTGGACAAAATTCTAACAACTGATAGAGAAAGGATCGATATGTATCATTAATGAACACTATCAAACATAGTCCAAATAGATGAAACAAGTGATGCCTTGTAATCTTGAAAACAATGCAGCAACAATCAAAATTAAAACGTTACCCTCTTTTATTCTCCTCTTAAGGTTTGGGAGGTCAAGTGGGCGCTTCCCCTCTTCTTCAAGCTCTTGAAAATTAGTATAAAACATATGAACAAAGGAAAATAATAAGAAAGAGATCGTCATAACCCAGTTCCCTGAACCTTCTAAACCTTCAGTTTCACCTTGACATGTATACAAAATAAAAAATGATCAAGTAGACGTGTCCCCACAGAGTCAATATGGCATGAAGCATATATGTGGGTGTCTGTGATAGAAAATGTTCAATTCAAGCATTCTATATCTCACTCAGGCCAACAAGAGAAAACACAGATAAGAAAAAGACAAGTATTTATTGAACCAAAAGACACAGAGAGATGGAGAAATTATATTACAGTTGATGAATAACCAAAGTATACAAGAAGTTAGAATAGCTACCAAAGCATTTGGGATAAAAATAAACATGGAAAAATGACATTTATGATCATATTGAGCACTAAACCGTAAGCCCAAGGTAAAACACAAGCATCAAACAAAATTTACTGTTATTCTTCCAAAACTTCTCAGACATCCAATCAACTACTTATATACATGCAACTCCTTTCTTGGGCCTTCCTAGATATATCCAAGATCATAAGGCTTGGATACAACAATATATGCAGTACAAACTTATGTATTGAATAGAGTTCTCTTCCTAGCCTGTATGTTTAAGAATTTTAGGAATAATGAATAAATATAGCGTAGTATAAAGAATGATTATTAATGATGTTTGTGTTAACTTACACACCCCTTTTCACCCTCTATTCATTGTAAACTATGCATAACTTGAACATATTAAAAAAACTATAGCCCACATTGACATTGTATGCCACATTAATCCAACCATATGATAAAACATAAGCGATCTAGCCTCTTGAATGAATGTAAGTAGATAATTTTTTGCATACTTGCAGATGGTACAAAATTTCATGGTTAAGTGGAAGCCTCCCATCAACAACAAGATCCAAATATCCGTGTATCTATCTCAATCGAGCCTCTAAACCAATTTTTCCACTAACCTGTTATGCACAAAAGTCAACTTTTAGAGTTATGTCACCACTAAAAACAAAAGAAATAGACATTTGAAACCAAATCCACACACAACACAATGTGGTATTCATACAAATCCATACAAGCAAACTAAACTCAAAACATTGGAATGGAAACAACTTCAAATTATGATGCAGAGCATGGATTCACTTTACTCAACTGGAGACACATTTCACAATAATGGGTTCTTCATCTAAAATATTTGTACGAGGTTCAAATAGTAAAGAGATTGATGAAAGATAGAGGAATTAAAAAGATACTTGGATGTAATTGGATTGAAGGCTGTAAAATGGTACATTTGTTTTGTGTAGGAGACATATCACATCCACAAACATGGCAGAGCTATGCAAAGTAGGAGAAATTGGCTTGGAAAATGAAGGCACCAGATAATAATAATTTTTTTGCCACCATAGTGAAAATTTATCACTTTCTTTCATATTTTCATATTGTTTTGATGCTTTAAACAATGCATTTCTCATAATGAAAAGTGCATTACCTTATTGAGCTTCTCTTTGTTTTGAGAATAGTTTAATATTCTCTACTTAACAGGGCCAACCACGTGATGGTGGAATCTCATTTGGCCCCTCCCCCCCCTCACATCACTCTTAGTTCCCCATACCCGATCATATAACATTAATCATCCATTCATCCATTAATAACATATAACATTCATTCATTCATCTTGCATTAATAACATATAACATTCATTCATCCTACATTAATAACATATAACATTCATTCATTAACATATAACATTCATTCATTAACATATTCACATTCATTCATTCATCCATTAATAAAATATAATATTCATTCATTAACATATAACATTCATTCTTTCAGTTTTAAAATATTATAAAAATATGGTTGTCATAATATGATTACAATCACTTTTTTTTTGTTTCTTTTTTGCAGCTAAAAAAAGCTAAAGTGGAGTATCATTTTCTAAATCATCTATCCCCCATTCATTTTTTCTGAGCTCTTCTTGTGATATTAATGTATGCCTAGTTGTGTACTCATGATGTGGATGTCGCTGCAATAGCAAATAAATGTTAAATTGATATGTTTTATTATTATTGTTACAAGTATTTCATTAATTAAAAGAATATTAGAGTGGTGCTCTTTACCTGATGGGGCCACATCATGTTCCTGATCTTGTCTTATAGCCTCATGCTCAACATGTTGAACACCCTTTAAATCCTGATCTGGAGTTGAAACACGAAAGGTTACATTAATTAATACACCAATTGCAATTAAATATGTTTAAAAGAACATTAGAGTGGTCCTCTTTACCTGATGGGGCCACATCATGTTCTTGATCTTGTCTAGCCTGATCATGCTCAACATTTTGATCATGCTCTACATTCTCTAAAGTTGAAACATGAAAGGTTACATTAATTAATACACCAATTGTAATTAAAGATGTTTAATTGTATTAATCCATACTACGTTTTGTATAACACATGAATACATTCAATACCAGGATGCACACCATGACCTTCATCTGTAGGTTGTGCTCCACCCTCACTAGGCTACATTCCAATGTCATGTGCAGTATTATCATTGCTTGCCTGTTTAAAACAAATAGGCACATAATTACTTTATGGTGGAAATTAATATTGAATAGATTGCACAAGTATTCAATTATAAATAAACTTCATTGAGTTTATTTACCTACGTTGGATGCAGTGGAAGCTTGTGTTTGCCCAATCAAGAGTCTTAGGTGTTCAACCAGAGCTCCATAGCCTTACTGGAAGGCAATCTTTAGGTCCTCTTCTTTGGGCACTCTGTTGAATTCAGAGCCCTGCAGTTTCATATTTGGATGCAATTTATTATTTCGATGCAATAATTCATTTATTGATACTTACAATTCATGCAGCTAATTTCATATAACCACTAGAGCCAAGTTTGTGTTGCCCGTATTTTTCTAGTCTTTCCTTTGTTGCCTTCGATGTGTCGGGCAGCCTATGAAAAGTTTGAAATACATTACTTTATGTAAAAAAGAAAGAGTAATCAGTATATAATTACATTGTTGATAGTATCACATACCTTCCTTCGCCCGATGGTGTCTTTCCTTTTTTTCTTTTCAGACTTCTCATTTCCATCTAACACTAGGTCCTTCCACTCCCTCTCCAGAATCATGGGGGGATGCTCGTACGTTTTGTTCTTCTCTAAATGTGACCTATATTGGTCCCTCACATACTTTAAATAGATACCAACTTTCTTAAGGACCTTGGTTCGGTTGAGTGTGGTATTATCGAACAACACAACTAAATGGTTAATGAGCTCATCTTTTAAATCTTCATTTTGGGCATTCCACCATGTACGTATGGTGGGCCCGAAGATCTCCAATGTAATATCATTTAGATGTTTATAAAAAACATCATTTCCTACAAAATGATCATGGGATCATTAGTCTAAAAAGAGTGATCAATAAGTAAATTTCAATTGGATTATATATAATAATAATTAAAAAAAATTAAAGTACCTGGGACCTTCTCTATCTTTATGGGAATGAAATCCTCGGTCACCACAAATGTGATCGTCAATTTTCATGTACTAGTAATACAGGAAGATCTAGGAAATGTTGCTAAAACATCACTAGTACTAGTGGCCTTTGCATCCCCAAGTACATGTCTTGGCGCATGTTCTGGCATGTGTTCGCTGCCAGAGGGTGCACTACACTATGTCTGCATGCTATGTGTTGCCAACATTTCAGTTGACA
This sequence comes from Sequoiadendron giganteum, assembly GCA_007115665.2. Taxonomy (NCBI): domain Eukaryota; kingdom Viridiplantae; phylum Streptophyta; class Pinopsida; order Cupressales; family Cupressaceae; genus Sequoiadendron; species Sequoiadendron giganteum. The sequence continues at coordinate 120,965,357 of CM021100.1, read as the reverse complement.
ATACATGCACGAATGATGGGGTCAAATGATGTGATGTATGTGCATGAAAATCAGGATCGACACTTGTACCAACCCCTACTCCTTGAGCAGCACTTGCAGTACCCTAATCATGGCCAACAACATCATGAGGACGCAAAAAATCCTGTAAAAACAACACATATTTTAGTTCATGACATAAAAGAGTACAAAATATAAAACCATGAATGAACTTGTGTTATAATTAAAGATCTCATGACAACTTACTTGCAAATTCTATGCTCTCTCAGTTAATATTTTAACCCTTTCTCTTATCTCATCTGTTTGAGGTACTATGAATAACAACTGAAGGATTTCTTCATTGCATTTTTTTTGGGTCTTCCTTATCATATCCAGAGGGTTTGCAGAATATGTGATGCCATCATCGCATAATAGTGGCTGCACCTCCCTATGGATGCTCTCCTCTACTGCTAGTGCCTTTCCCCGATCAGCCGACTATGACAAGAATATTAAAAACATTATCAAAATTAACCCAATAAACTTATGAAAAAAACATAATAATAAAACATTTTCCTCGTATCTAATTTGTACAATTACAATGAGGTAAAACTATCAGGTAGAAGCACCTGAAGATGTATCGCGATCTATGCTCTAGGTCAAAGCCTTCCCTGTACGATCAATGCCTAGTTGTGACAAAAAATAAATATAAAAAAACATTACCAAAATGAAACCAATAGACTTACAAAAAAAAACATAATAATAAAATGGTATATTGGAGTCATTAATTGGAGGTTGGGTAAAATGGTATATAGTACGTACCAACCCCATAGTAACTATGTTTATATCTATGCGATTCAAATTGTAATCAATTAGCAACTCTTCCCCTACAGTTATTGATTTTTCGCACATACGAATACATGGTTTCCCTCGTGTGCCTCGAATATGCAATTGGGTTGCTTATTTGTTGACCCAGGTCATGTACTATTTATAAACCCTGCAATATTCCCTGATGCTTTTGGTCTTCCATCAATGTACATTGCCACTCCTTTATTTTGATCCTTATATTTTAGTTGTATATAATTTGTTGATAGTGCATACCTACGCATACTTCGTGTATATCGAACCAACTACATCCAACCTTTGTAACTATAACAGGGTTTGACAAACTCCATCAATTCAGTAAATTTTTCGTAACAAACCTTTATGTCATCCATGCAAAATAGGCCCAAACCATGTAATGACAATGGTGTTATGCGATATATCGTCTCGTTGACACAAAAATAAGTGTTTATTGGAGGAAGTTCCTTGGGTACTGATTGTTTCTGTAGATGTTTGTACCTCAAGGGCACCTTGATGTCACCTATGCTCTCATCATCATAAGAACACGACCCCCCTTCAGCAAGAAAAAATTCCATGCATTTACAAATTTTTCTTCTAATATTTTGACCTCTAGCTGATCTCCCTCTTTTAGACCTACTACATGTCTCTCTTTCCTCTTCTCTTCTTGAATTTCCCTCGCTCGAGGAAGACAGATCTGACAAATACCGATTTGGCGGTACATGCACTCATAAGGATGTTGGATGAAGTTCTTTCATGATGATGTGATCCCAAGGTGACATTATTATTAATCTATCATTACATCGCTAGAATTTGATAGGTTATAAGGTAATCACTTAGTCTTGATAGATTGCAAGTTATTGAACTACTACCATCCAAATGTGTCCATCACAAATCAAATCAATGTATGAAGGAGACTATCCCTTGCAATTAATGACTTTAAAATGTCATTATTTTACAACCTAACACAAACATGAAGATTGGGAGATGTAGTTCACAGTAGCTGGGGCTATGGAAGCCTAAAAAACCTAGACTCGGTGATGAATTTTCCTACATGAACAATGTATGGAAATGTTCCAAGGATTTTTGCATGACAATTGAGGGGCAAAGTTAATCAATGATAGTCATTATCAGTCTCATGATCTCATAGTCTTAATCCAAGTTATTTGATTTACTAGACTTCTACTTAATGTTTTATCTCCCAAACTTTGTAACAAGTGTTAAATGTGACTATGGTCCACCAGTTACACAACCAAGGCCTCCAATGTGTTCTGTAATTGTAAGCAAAGGACTTTTTCTCTTCATTCAAGTAAATAAACTTGAAGGGAAACACCATCAAGTGATTTATTGGACACCTACATGACTAAAAATAGTAGCAAATTTACATTTAATGCAAATTTCAATTGAAATTTTATGCAGTGTGCAGAAGAATGGTTTCACCATACATAATATTTTGGTTTAAGTTGTCTTGAAATAGATGAATTAGAACACTAGTAGACATAATTTAGGTGCATGTGTGAGGTGGTTCAGTTGTCCACTGATAAACTCCATACGTCTAAGTGGTTAATGGGGAGGGAGTGTGTATTAGGCTTGGTTAAGTCATCATAAGTTTATGCTTTGGCAATAAAAAATGTTTAAGTCATCTTAAATCTTCCTATGTATAATTTCTAGGAGACTTTTGGTATTTTTTAAGGTAGGATGAGTGGTTGCATCAATGTTCTAGTTCTCTATGACAAGGTTTCAACATCTTAAAATAGTGAAAGTTAGTGCTCATAGTCATTTGAAACAACAAAATTTTGATTATGTATGATGGTAGGATTTGAGTTGCTCCACTTTTGTGCCCAAGCAACCATCTTATTTTTTTGTGAATGGGGGTCAATAATATATTCTACAATCAATGGAAGATGGCTCCATGCGATACAGGCATAGCTCATTGGGGAGTCTTTGGTGCAGGAGCACCTGCACCTTATGTTCACAAATGGAGCATTAGAGGTTGATCATAGAAGTGTCTAGGGAGGTTTGAAATTTTTTTTTATGTTTTAATAGGGTCTAAAAGACCATTTATTGTTTCATTGATCCATATTGTAAACAAGATCAAATATGTGAAGAAATTGTCAATGATGCTCAAATATTGTCAAAGTAGGTAGAATAGGTTTTCTTGTAGGGATTCATGTATTAAAGGTTAATAAGGTCTAACAAGACCATTTCAATTTTTTTAGGGTGCTTGCAATTCATCTAGTTGATAATGTAAAAAGTTGCAATTGTTGACATTAAAAGTTGTCAAAATTGCATTTTTGCAAAATAATGGGTTGTTAAGTATTTGTAAGTCAGTTATGGACATTGGTTGAAGGTATTTGGGGTCTGAGATGATTTAAAAATCCTTCCAAGGCCTAAGAAATTTTTTTTGGAGGAGTTGATATCAAAATTTCATATCAAATACCACGTTCTTGAAGCAATTTTCTATGTTTTTACTATTTTTCTGAAGTTCTTTTGTGTTGTACGGATTCGTACAAGCTTGAAATTCTCTGAGATCATTGGTGTAGATAAATTTATGTGTTCCCTTTCATTTTCATTTGTTTTGAAGTGCTAAATCACTATTTTGTGGGAGAAAACAATCAAATACAAGGACTGCCCTGTTTTGCCTATGTAAGGGTTTTGAGGGCTAAAAGCAAATGACATCCACCAATCCACCCATTGTCTTGGAACTGTAACTCATTGGATTGGTGTGAAACATGGTATGATAGAGGTTAATTTCATTTAGGGGTCTGTTAAAGCAAGAAACTTGGCATTGAAGTGATTCCCTGGGGCTGACAGGGGCAATTTTCTTGTGAATTTGTGGTTGTTAAGTCAGGGTTTGTCAATTTGATGGATGGAACAGTATGAATGAAGGTTTTTTTTCCTATTGTAGGATTATTTTAATGTTTTTAAGACAATATTTGAGTTAGGGAGGTCAGGTATATGGTGTTTCTCTAAAACCCTAGTGTATTGAGGGAAAAATGGAGGGTTTTGTAGAACAGTGACAAAAGGGCCATGGGTTAGTCCAACAATGGTGAAAAATCAATTAAGTTGAACCCCATGGACATTCATCTATAATATTTTAAATTCCTACCATTATTTTTTTAGGTTTAGCTATATAGTTTTAGATTTATGTGACAAAATGGTTTTATCTATATCTATATAAGTTATATTCACTTGAGAAATTGTAATTTCTCATCATAATATTTGAAATCTTAGAAGAAAAAAATGGGATTTCAATCCCATTTGGAAGTAGGTATGTATGTAGTCCTTGTACAAAGGATGCCCCTATGACCCAAGTTCTTAGGGGAAGGGTTTGGGAAAAGCTCCAAGGTTTGAAGTGTTCCTAAATTTGATCAATCCTTCTTTAGTATGTTTTAACTAGAGGTTGAATTATGCATTAGATGGTTGTGAACTCACCTTTCCAATTAATATGTTCCCACTATGTAGATTTGATTCAATGAAAGGAAACCTATCATCATCAAGCTTGCCTACTTTGAGATTTGTGGTATTTGGCTTTTCAAAGTCTATTCCAATCTTGAATGAACTTCTAGAGGCACTGTCATTGTGGTTTGCCTTGATGTGAATGTGTGAAAATGCCTCCAAACCTGTCTAAACTAGAATAATCAAAGTTTGTGTGTTAAACAATAGGACCTTATGTCTTGAATCAATGACAAGTAAAAGAGGGTATAATTTAGCCTCAAGATCTATTAAGGTCTATTATTCTAAGAAATAGGGTCATGATAAAATTGACCATGACTTGGCTATCACAAAGTTAACAAAACTTGCTAACTTTGTATTCAACTATAATGAGGTATTTAGTCATTATGATTTGATCGGTGAGAAAATCTTAATAGGTACTAAAGATCTACCTGCATATATACTTGAAATTATGTTGAGATTAAGATGAAGTTCCTTATGACCACCTTTCTTAACAATAGGTAATTAATAGAAAGTATATTGAATATGGTGGATAAATGTATGCTAAGCTTTATGACTAGTAATACACAAAATTTGATATACTCAAAAGTAGAATATTTTGTAATATTACATTTATGGATTTAACTTATGTCTACTAACTAATGTATTTTTCAAATAATAATTGAATGCAGTAAATGGCCTTTGAGACCACTTTATGAGCTTGTATTTATGTATGTGGCCAAATAGAGGCGAACTCATGTGGGTTCAATGTTTTACTTGTGATATGGATTTTGATCCCAAGACCTATATGACCATTATATAGTTTAGTGGATCCATCAGGGGTATTGTAATCAAATTAACTAGCCTAGGGTGTAAACCCTTCAAACAGTATGCATTAGATCAACATTTTGATACTTTCTAAGTGTCACAATGTTGAACCAAGATTGATATAGGACTTGACTTCTTAGCATCATAAGTAGGGTTGAGAAAGGGACTCTACAAGGGCATTTCAATCCTAATCAATTGTAGAGGCATCTGCAACTCTAAGTGGGCAGGTAAGTAGCTACGTTTTGATCCATTTGCAGAGTTGAAGACTACAAAAATTTCGTAGGCATGCATGCTAGTTAGAGTATGGTTGAATACAACTATTCTTGTCTTATACCATTTTATGAGAATGGGGGTGCCAATGTATGAGAAGATCTTTGGAAAGGCATGAAAATTGTAGGTTAAAGAGAATGGGGGTGCCAATATAAAAGATATAAATCACTTACAGTACTCATTGTCCCTTGGTCGTCGATTTTCCCTGAGTGCCCTCAACCTCGTCACTTTGGCTTTCCTCCTACCTTGTTGCACTAAGCTATGTGTGCTCCTGCGCGTGCGTATTGAAATGCAGGGTTTTCGCTCCTCTAGACTCTTCTTGATTGCCGGTATTGACCTATCACTTCTCCAATTTGACAAGCTACAACCTGAAAATAAGGTTTCGACGAAGGTTTTAGAGTATGTTAATTAAAATGAAAATTATGGTGCCATTTAGGTTTTAATATTCTACATAGTTAAGTATATATTAGCTATATTTTACATAATAAATAATATAATAATTCTACTTATTATAATTATATATTATATTCTTTAACAAAATTATTAAATACATATAAAATTATTATAATTAATAATTAATAATAAGTATATTTTTATATAATACAAAATATAATTAATATAATATATATTTAATATAATAGAAATATTAGATTAAATTATAGATAATATAATTATATTTATTATTATATAATAGTATATATAGGCTTTTACCTGATATTTTAGAGGATTTTACCATTACACTACAACTGGTTTACCATTAAATGGCAGACTTGTTTTCCAATGACACAATAGTGGTTTTCATGCATGAGATTTGTTTCAAGCTCAAATCTCACAATATATGTAGTTTTTGTTAGCAAGGCCCAAAAATTTAGTTATCATTGTTGGCGTGAACATGTATTTTACAATAATATTTTAATTTCATGTCTTAATCACACCTAGTTAGTTAATTATATTGTGGGAAACCTTTAGTTGTCTGAATTCATGTGCATATACATAGGGGGCCTTATATATAATATAGGAAAGGGTGAGATAAGCTAGGGTAGATGAGAGGCCCTCATGTGCGTATGAAACTTATTAGGACATTTGTCACATTCACATGTGTGATTCTCACCTACTCCAAATACCTTCTTGTATCATCCTTGACTACATACAAAATCATCTCTATGTAGATTTTTATCACATCAATATTGGAAATATATCATTTTTTTTACTTATCTCTCTTGTGGAAGTATGCTTTCTCATATGAAGCTATTTTACAAAATTCAACATGGTATCAAATCTAGGAAATTACAAGTCCCTCTCTCTTTTTTAGGATATTTTTCCAAGATAGTTTTTGGGTGTATCCTAGTCTAAATTTCAAATCAGTGTTGAGTCCAAAAGGCTCAAATTTTCCAAAATCAAATTGTAATATTCATAGGGTTTAGATCTATTTCAAGAATGGATACCTTTTTTGGCTTCCTAGTCCATATGGTGTATGCATTTTTGTACATCTATGTTGATGTTGTACCATTTTTGCATCCTTTTGTGTCACTCACATATTTCCTTGGTAGATGTAACCAACACACATATATGGTGTACAGAGAAGGGATTTTCATTTTTTTAGGTTTTATTTAATATCTTTTAAATAGGGTATGAAATGATCCATATAGCACCATACTTATCTTAGGTGTAAATAGGGCTCCCCATTGGGCATAGGACCCCCTGTATTCCCTTGTCGTAACCATAGATACTTCACAATGTTTTTGACATATTTTTGGTTGTAAGGTATGCCACACTACGAGTAGGTTTACTTAAGATTATTAGTGTTATTATCTTATGTGGTACATCTTATTTTATAGTCCTCATAGAACCCCATGTAGTCATAATATTTAGTGCCTAGCACATAAGAACTAAATATTTTTTGAACACCACTTGGGACTACCACCAACATTGGAAATCCTTAGTCATCTCTACTCTACTAGGTATCTCAACCATTTTGTCACTCCACTAGTGACCAAGGCCACCTAAAAGAATCATCCTTATATACCATAGGGGCCCTTTTTCATCCCTTTGAGGCTATTTCTTTCAAAATCACACAAATTTTTCCTATGATGTCATATTTTATACTTCTTATTAAAAAGATATTTTTGAGCTCTAAAGTATGATTCACATATTTTTACTAGTTTTAATCTAGGTAATAGTAATTTTTATTTGAACCATCTTATTATTTTTTTTTGTGATTCACATAACCTTCACCCACGAGTCAAAATTGGCTAACTTATTTAAATTGATTAGAAAATACAAGGAATCTACTTGTAACCTCCATTTTTTGTTTGACAAGCCTATTTTCCTATAAATTATAAAGAATCGTGTGTTATTAATGGTTGATTTTTTATTTTCCATTGTTAAAATTTACCTTGTGTATTAATTCGTTTGAGGGGCTAAAAGGAAAAATTTAAGTGCCCATTGCCCTTTTCTCTCTCTTGGTATTTGTTGTCCTAACAGATGAATATGGGGCTATTGAGATGCTATCCCTACATAGCTATCACACAAAAATTAAAGATTGAAAAAAGTCTAAGGTTCTATGGTAAATGTTAGCTATCAAACCACTTATATGTATTAACGAGTTTTTAAAAAATATTTAAAAAATAAATGGTGAAGCCATGGGTTTGATTGGATTACATGATTTAGATAACTTTTTTTTATATTGTGGAGTGCACAACACCTCAAAAGGTAAATGATGATTTTTATGATCTATTTGGTAGCATTAATGAGTTTTATGCATTACAATTAGAAGAAAATTTGATATATATTTCTCATGATGTTCATTGCTTGATTGGGATTTATTTAAAAATTTCAAGTTATTGTTATTGAATTGAAGGGTAGTTTAAAAGAAAAATTCAATAAGGAATGTATCTTCTTGAATTTTTCTAAGGTAAAGGGCCCTTTTTAGGTGTTCTCCTCTGCCTTGGACTCACCACGAATGGAATAGGAACTAACTTTAAGATACTCGCCCTAGATATTTTCTATGAGAACCTTAATAGGAAGCATTCCAAACTTAGATAATTGGGTGCTCTTCCTAGTTGTAATTCAAGCATTAATGGATCAATATTCCAATAGAAAAGGTAAAAATAGGTAAAATATTTTAAAAAACTACTTTATGTTGTAACTCTCCATCCAAAAATATATTTAATTCAAATAAATATATGTTTTAAGATTAGTGAGTCTTGCTCCAAGACAAGGAAGAAGTCAAGTGACATGTGAAATTATTGTGGAAAAATTAGGCATGTTAAATCTAGGTGTTGGAAGAGGGTAGAGACATTAGAGTAAGTCATGTAGTAGAAAAATATTTCTCTCCAAACCTTCTTCCACTTATAAAGGGTATTCCCTTTCTACTTGGGCTTTACATAAACCATTTTCTAGCTAGATACTTGATTTAGGTGCTTAACATAATATGAATCATCTTATTTCTTCACTTTCTAATAAGAACACTTCTTAGTAAATAGTTGAAAAATCTCCACAAGTTTTAGTTTTAGGATCAAGAAATATATAGTTGGTAGATGGTTGCATCAATGATGTTCTCTTTGTTCCTAATATTTCTACTAACCTTATTTATATTTATTATATTTTTCATTTTAGTGATGGGAATATTGTAGAGTTTTCTCCAAATGATGGGAATATTTAAGTGATTTCTAGTTAAGTTTGATTTATATGTTTTATTTAAGAACTAGAATGGTAGAGATAGGATAGAATAATACCATTGGTTGAAAAGTCATTGTAAGAACCTTAAATTCACACCTTATAACACAAATCAATGCAAGATTATATCATTGGATGAGTATTAGTTGGCTAGTATATTATTACTAGATCAATCAAGAGAAAATTGATAGCTAAGTACTTGAATTTTATTTTATTGACACTTGATAAATGCAAGATTATAGAGGTATTATGTTTCTCAATTGAAGTAAAGAAAGTGGTTGAAATGGAAGTAAAATATTTTAGAAACTCATAAATGATACATATATAGATATATCTTCTTTACATTATCCTTTTAATTAGTTATGTATCTTCAAATATAAAAAATTAAAAGGAATCCAATGTGTATAATCTAATAATAACTTATAGAAAATATCCAAAAGATCAATAATAATAAAAAATATATTAACTAAGAAGCCATGCAAGCATACAATAGTATATGTTGGTAAGACTATAATATATACAAGAAAGCAATATATGCATACAATGTCACATGTTAGTAATACAAAACACATGTCACTATGCGGGGTCAACATGAGGAAACACTATTTTTTTGGGAATGAAATAACCAAAGATATGATCAAAGAATATCTAATCATAAATAGTCGTAGAGTAATTAGGATTTGATCATATGGAAATTTCTAGGAGAGCTACAATAGTTGTAACATCATGAATTAACAACATTAAAAAGTACATCATGAATTAATTATGTAATGGCATAAAAATTAAAAACATCATGAATTAATTATGTAACCATATAAGTCAAATGTAATTGTATCAAGAAATCAATATCAAATAGATAATATAATCGCATAACTCATACATTTCAATGTCATTAATCTTCTTCTTCATCCAACTCTTTGTATGTATCATCTGATCCAGATTCAACATTGTAAGGATTGGTCATATCATCATCATCGCCATTGATATCAATTTCGATAATGTCATCATCCACACAGATATCATCTTCATGAAAATTAAATCCTACATCATCATGATCTAGTTCATCTTCTTCGACATCTTCATCAGGTACATCATCAACTAACTGTTGATCTTGATCATCATCTACATCATCTTCTAGTTCTTCGGTATCTTCTTCTTCCACCACATTATACTTTACTGACCTTCCTCTTGGATCATGTCTAATAACAAATGAACAACCCAATTTACCTGGAACCTCTGAGTAAAATACCTACTCACATTGGCTTGGAATAACATAGGGCTCATTTCCAGCTCGCTCAATCGACCTTGTATTAACCATGGTAAATCCATTATCATGTTCAATAACAGTTCTCTCGGGATCATTTTCATTCAATCATAGTTTGTACCATTGGACGATGAACATAACTAATTTGAAGGACTTAAAGTCACACTCAAGTATATCATCCAAAATCCCATAATATCGATTTTCTAATACTTTTGGATGTATGTCGCTTGTAGATGAAACATTAGTCATCTGAAAGACTGCAGTTATCCCAGAATCACAAGTTTTCTTCGTGTCATCCAACTTTTTCATTCGAAATTTATGGCCATTGAACCACATAGCCTTGTGGTGTTTCACCTGCAATATGTCAAAAATGTAAAAATTATTGCATCGTCAATTGATAAACATATTTATTATTGGCCGAATGTATGCAAAGAAAAAAAACTCAACATATATATACATCAATATAATTGAAAATAATTAAATAATATGGGTGATTAATATATTTATGCGTACCTGTTTATCTCTTAAACCATATTCTAAATCAATTTCCTTTGGTGTAACATTGGAATCTCCATTATGGTGAGCTTCTTTAACCAATGAAGCCACACCTTCCCATGTTATTGTGCGACTGAATTGTTGACATCATTCAATCTATATCGTCATCCAATCAAGATTGTTTGCGATGTACAAATGTAGTGCATCCCACTCTCCACCAACTATATCAAAAAAAATGAAATTCACAAACGACGTATAATTAGTTAATTACCATGGTATATAACCTTAATTTATAATTGATGTATATTGAAGATTAATAATTAAATAAGTACAATATACATAAAAAATAAAATGTAAAATGTATTCTAATTAATCTCCATGACCATCTTATAATTACCTCTCACTTTCTTCAATCTACCTTTCCCCATCAGGTACTCCCCTTTGAATTTGTTAATGGAGTTGGGATCCCAAATGCAATCTACATGGATCTTTGTTGCAAACTTAGGAAGATATTTAGTAATGTACACCATGGTCTAGTATACCATATATCCCTCCACCATAGAACCCTCGGGATGTGCTCTTTGTCTAACCAAAGCCTTCAAAAATTTCAAGTGTCTTTCAACCATCCACATTGACCTTGTGTGTACAGGTCCACACAATTCAATCTCCTCAACTTGGTGTATGAGGTAGTGTTCTTGAGCATTGAAAAATGTCGAAGGTAGACACTTTTGCATTTCACACATTAGATGAGGAATTTTTCTCTTCCAATAATTTATATCTTCTTTATGGATTTCTTTAGATGACAACCATCTACAAGTGATTCATGCTGCAAATATATTAATGAGATTTAACAAAAATATACAATATATTACATAACAAGTAAAACAAATGGAAAATATAAGATTTATACAGTGAATTGAACAAATATTACTACTTACCTCATGTATTTTCCAAGATCATATATAACTTGCTTGGCATTGTTGTCGAAGTTATCTAGGAGAGATAGAGGTAGAACGCACTGCAACAATTATAAAATGATCTTTTCAAAAGTAGTAAACATAATACACTGAAAAGTACATGCAATATACATATATATATAATATACCAAAATAATTACCTTAATGAAGGTATTTCAATCATGCATTTTCATCCTTGACCCAAATTCAACTTTCTTTGTTATGATATTGTTTATGTTCGTAGAAAATCCTGTGGGAAATCAAATTTTTCGTATGACTTCTTTTATAAGATTGCTTTGCTGCCCTGTTAATAATCAAGGAAGGGCGCTTATATTAATTTTGTCTCCATCGCTATTTAATTGAATGACATTTTTCATTGCATGATTGGCTTCTTGAATATCACTACAAATTTTGACAATTTTTTCTTTATCATGCCTTCCATCCAATATTTTTCATAACATTTCTATTATATTCTTTCTGATATGCATTGTATCAAACAAATTCACAATTTTTAGCTTCTCATAATAGGGCAACCTACTAAATTGTCTGGGATAACTTTTCAATCCCTGTGGAAGCCGACCATTAAGGTCTTGACGACCTTCATGAAGCATATAAGTTAAACATATTAACAACGACAATCATTATCAATTACAACATGAGTAAAAAAACACAATATAAATATATAAATTCCAAACATATCATATATGATAGATAAACAATTTGATCTGATGTATAACCTTGATGATTAATTCTATTATATTCCAACTTCCATAGGTGAGGTGTCATTCTTTGTGGTTTTAATGTAGTCTCTTCTTTCCCATTGAAAAGATGTTTTTCAGTAGTTCGATACTTATGATTTATGTCGATAAAGTGCCTATACTCATCAAACACCTGCTTTCCTAAACTTGTTGAACGACAAGATTTCATCTTTGGACCACAAACTGGACATGCAAATTTTCCCTTTGTTTGAAGACCTACAAGATCATATATAATTGGATTAAATATGTCAATTTTTATAATTATATATAATGAATGGATTATTTAAAAAACATGCATGATATCTATTTCATAAAATTAAATATCGTTAAAGTGCACTCGAATGTTATAACATACCATAAAAATGAGTTAGCCTCGGGGTATCATGAATTGTCCATACAAGCATTGCATTGAATTGAAATTGTCTTTGTCCTATTGGTCTAGAGACGTCATACATAGTGATGCCATTCCATAACTTTAGTAACTCATCGATAAGAGGCTCGATATATGCATTCATATCTTTAACTTGGTACTTACCTAGTTGAATGAACATAAACATTACCTAATTATTTATAACCATTTTACTACAATATATATAAATTAATGTACATGACTATTAAATGAAAAAAATATAAGTCATTATGCAACAAATAAGACAAATTAGATGCTACTACGTTAAAGAAAATTGTGTAAACAAATACCTGGAACAATCATTTCCAACATTATGTGCTCCCTCTTTATTGACATCCATGGAGGAATGTTATTGTTGATAACAAAAACAGGCCACACCGAGTAAATAGATCTCAACTCTCCAAATGGATTGACACCATCCGCTGCCAATGAAAGCCTGAGATTATGAGGTTCTTCTTTAAAGTGTGGCCATTTTTCCTCCATGTCCCTAAATGCAAAACCATTTGCAGGCATTCAAAGAATGTCATCTCCATTTCTATTTTGTGCATGGTAGTCCATAAATTGTGCTAAAATTTCACACCTAAATAATCGTTGCATACGTGGAATAATGGGAATATAACGAAGAACCTTGCGAGGCACCTTTTTTGTTAGTTGATTTGTTCGATATCTACTGATATGACACTCTAGGCATTCTATTGCAAATTCATGTTGTTTATGATATATAGTATGATCATTGGGACATGCATCTATTGCTTGATACTCCATTCCAATATCTTTCATAATGGTATATAAATCTCGGTATGAGCGAGGTAAAATATTTGATGGTGGTAACAAAAATTCACCTATCAATCTACAACAAAAAAATAATTTGTTAATATAAAGAATATTAATGTTACATATTTCATCCTTTATTTACTAGTGATGAACTAACAACAATTAAAAAAAATGAAAAAAGATGACATATATGACATACCTTAACATCCGTGAGATTGCTATGTTGGATAAACCATTCATAACCTTCAAGCTTACTAGCAACAATATAACAAAGAGAAGAGTTGTTTGGGAGCATTCATAAAGGGGCTCATATGCCTTCTCAAGTACAGGTAAATCATGAACATCATCAAATTCATCTTGGTCATCATGATTAGTTACACCACTAAATGTGTCATGGATCAATGTATTTGTACCATCATCTTCAACTATGTTTTCTGGCGCATGATCATCTTCTTCCATAGGATCATTAACTTCATCTTCGATATTCACAGCTCCATGTTCCTCTGCTTGCAAAACCACATTCTCTAGTTCATGATAATCCATATCATGTGCCTTAGGGCGCCCCACCTTTATAATAATGATTGACACAAATAAACCATTATCGTGATCAAGTGATTTTTTATATATAAAAAATGTTAAAACGATATTAACATTTACAAATTCAATCTATATAAAGACATATAATGAACACCTTACCAATGGACAATAATCATGCCCCCTTTCAACATGACCATGATGCTACAAACATGTGCAAAAAATAAAAGGTAACTACAATGCATGAAACGAAAGATGGGTCCCGACAACTAGGCCTGATTAGGTACCCATTTACAAAAGAAATGCAAACTAAATGAAACGGGGTAAAAGAGAAAACCCAGCGGGAACAAAACTCCTCCCCAAAATAGAATTCAATGCACTAATGAAAGAAGGATAGGAGGTGGATTACATGATACCCCCCATAGACAAATTCTATCATATAAGTACATGTACAATGGTCTTTATAGGAGAGATAGAAAGAGAGAAGAAGGCCCCCCCACAATGAAGAAACTCCTGTCACAATGGTAGATGCCTGATGTAGAATCCAAAAAGAGATCTTGAAGTGGCAAATGATATTCCTCCCCTTGGGAAGAAACAAATCCAAAGGACGATGATGAAGAAACCCTGTGAAGAGTGATGAACCAATCTGTCTCAAGATGTGTGTCATGATAGAATACTGAAGAATCTCTTTGTCTGAACTGAAACAAATGATGTCAAATCCAAACTGATGTGGAGAATCCTGAAATGCAACCTCTGAATGCACTGATAAGGGTGGGCGAACAGTGATAACCTGACTGTCAAGGTAGAGGAGATGAATGTCCTCATAAGAATCCTCCAAATCTGTAATATAAGACTCAACAAACAAGAAATATATGTTTACAACATAAGAGTCCAAAGTAGCTATGTCTAGAAGATGTATGATTCCCTGTTGCACTGAATCAGGAACAATAGGAGATGTTGATGAAGTCTCAGTCTGAAGAGTAGGAACTGTGAGACAAGCCTCTAATCCATCAAAACATGTAAGGGTGTCTAAATACTCAAGCTCCTCTAAAGTATCATGATCAAAGGGTGTATTCTCTCTCCAAGCAATGGGTAAGAGACAATCTAAAGTAGGATCCTCTAGGAATGGAGAGAGATTTGGGTCTCCATAGATCTCCCAAAGATGTGTCCAAAGTGGGTGAGGACAATCAATGTCTGATATAGCCAACACAGTGTCATGATCAACACTAGACAATATAAGTCCTACTATGTGATTTCTAATGATATCCCATGCTAATTTTCCTTCTGAAGTGGCTGGTTCAAGTATGAGATCATACAAATAAGGCAAAATATTAAGCCACCTGCAATGTGTAAGTATGCCCTTTGTCCATGACTCATAATTACCCCGTTCTAAAATTACAACTGAAGGGAGAGTATAAAAACCCATGATAACTCTTCAAATGAAAAAAACTGAGAAATCTGACCTTACTGCATTTACATCAAATTAATATAACCCATCCCACATAAATAAAACTCATGTAGGTGTCAGAACATCCAAGTAATTGAGCAAAGTGTAAAAACACACAAAGATGAATAAACTTTACTTGGTAAAATTTCTAATAAACTAGACTCCAGATCTGGAAAGAGCACTGCAACACATTTCCAATGCCTATTCGTTTGCACAAAACAGAGTTCAGACGCAAAAGATATGCCCCCGGGAGTGAAAAACACAAGTTCTGACTTTGACAAGCAGAAAATACTGCAAAACTGAAAAACCAAAAAAAATAACCAGTGCCACTGGAACGGCACCGGAACCAGCTTTCTGGTGATATCTCGTTTTTGCAAAACGGAGATCGTATGCAAAAAATACGCCCGATTTTGTGCAAGCAGCTCCAAAAAGGTTTGAGGTTTAAGCCTAGTAGTTAGGCTAACCACTAGCATTAACCACTAGTGGTTAACTGACGGCGGCGCCCATTAACTCTGTGATTTTAAAAAAAAAATTCTCGGATTGCGTGTCATATCAGGCCGTACGACCCAGAAATGAAAAAAATTGCCTCCCAGAGTCACTATGTCCGATTTCAATGATTTGACAATTGATTTAGGGGGTTTTGGGTGCTCTGAATGTGATGGTGAGGTCTGTTTGGACTCAAAATGCTTTGAAATTGCAGGTGATTCCCTAGATCAAAAAAGCAAACCCCAAAACTATGAATGTCTGATCCAACCCTTGTAGCTCCAAATTCTTCAAACAAGAACAGACATGCAGCAGGAAAGCTCTGATACCATGTAGAAGTTGACAAAACCAACTTCAGACTCCAAGAACACCTGCATGCAAATGAATATCTGTCAGAAGGAAGAGAATGGATGGAAAAAACAAAAAGGGTTTGAAGCTCTCAAAAATGGAGAAAATATCTTATCATAACAAAAAGGAATTATGAATATACATTGGATCAATCCTTAAGAAGGAGATCATGTAAACCTTAAAAGAAACCCTAGTAGGAAAACATTTAATAATTAATATAATTATTAAATATCACTTTATGCAAACTAAAGTGAAATCTTAAGAAGGGAATAAAGGTAACTTAATCAACATAATTAAGTTAAAACCTTTACTCTAACAGACACATATCTCACTCTGATAGAAAAATTGAAACTTATATTATACTCCTTCAAGGAGTATGCCACCAGACTTGGTGAGAAAACAAAACAGGAAGTTGAAGAAAAATTGGCTGAGAAAAGGCTATTGGTTCTTCATGACAAGTGTGCTATGGCACACACCAATATAGAAAAGAGCCTTGAATCTATAAAGGCTTGTGAATCTAAAGCGAATTATGTGTTTTCCTATTGCGTAAGGTGGCCAGATGCCACATAGAGCATAAAAGATATTATGAACTCCATTGAGTCCCAGTTGACAATTGTTTCTAGCACATACAACGCATCTAAGGATAGAGACAGGTCAACTTGGAATGCCATTTCTTCTCATAGAGAGAATTTTTTATGTTACAAAGGTAGAAGGAAGAAATAAACAAAAAAATTGGTCTACTTGGTGATAGTGTAAGGATGGAGTACACTTTGGTAGCCAATGCTTTGGCTAATGCCGAGAAATTGGATAAGATCAATCTGGCCCCAGATACTCTGGATGAGGCTAAAGAGAACCTGATTGTGTTGGGGTCTTTGAATAAAATGTTGATATCTACTAAACAGAGTTGGGAGAGTGGTAAAATAGACTAGCATGGCATTCTCTAGGAGCTTCAAAGTGCTCCCTCCTTTGGGTAAAGTTCTTTTTAAGTTTACACATCAATTGTGTTAGACTCCTAAAAGGGAGTTCAGTATTTTGATTCTTTTTTTTGTACATTATTCCGGACCATGTGAACATATGTATATTCATATTTTTTGGTTGCCCTTTGTCCTTGATGTCAAAGGGGGAGAGAGAAAAGAGAAAGGGATAGAGAAAAGAGAAAAGGAGAGAAAAGGAGTATTTTTTGTAAATAGGAAGTTTGAAGTTTGTAAATTCTTTTGGTACATGTTGCCATTAATGACAAAGGAGGAGATTGTTGGAAGAGTGAAGCAGAACACATTTCTTAATGCAATTTTTTGTTTTCATTGATGTCACCATGATATATGAGTTGCAACTGCAAGTTCAAAGTCAATAGTGATCTTGTATTTTGAACCGGTATATAGAAGTATCCTTCGATATTTTGGTCCGCATTTCCCCTCCAGTGATTGTCATTGCTCACAGTCTTGGGAAATGGTTTTTGGTCAATGAAAGCATGCATGATCAAAATCTTGTGCCGACAAGTGCTCGTGTGTGAAGTTGGGATCATTTTTATTGTCTACATTTTTGTTATTAGGTCTATCTCTAACCAACCTAATAAGTGGTTGAAGTTATAATGGATTAAATTTAGTTTCTACAATCCATGCCGACATGATGTAGCATGCTACACGCATGAATTTTTTTGAGAATTTTTTGTATTTGCTTGGAGTCAACCTGATTGGTACTTGTGGACAAGTCAAATATATATATACAGGATAATTTGGAGATTGATGTATGAAAGTTGAGTATGCGAGTGTTGGTAGATTGAGTGTGGATTGGAAAAGAGCGAATATTGTTCTGCTAGCATGAAAATGGTTGAGCTTCAAAGGAACTGAATATGCACTTGTGAGGTGTATCTTCATTAGTTCATTCTCTGGCTATAAGCCATTTTGTTACTGTATCTTTCGTAGGCAGAGCCTCCCTTTTGGACAGTGAGTCCTAGTAGTGAACCACCCTTTGCAATATCTTATAACCGATTATACTATATTGTGAGTTAACCCTCACCGTGGTTTTCCCCATTCTAGGTTTTCCACGTAAAAATCTTGGTGTTCATGTGTTGTGTGTTTTCTTGTTTTGTTAATGCTTTTGCTTATCTTAACTATCATATGCACTAGAATAATTGGATGGTATTTGTCCAATAAGTTTAAGAAGATATTGATTCACCCCCCTCTTAGTATCTTGGGTATTCAACATCTTTAAGGTTAAAATGTTGAGAGAATCACCACCTTCTCAACAAGATGAATTAAAATTCATCAAACTTTGATTGATCCCATCAGGCATGCTAGAAATTATTCTCACATGAAATTACACCTTATTGAACATAGGCTCAACATTCCAATGACACAATGGAAATGACTTCAAGGTGTGGGACATTGCAAAATGAGGTCAAGTATCCAAAGAAGGTCTGCTTCCTCTCTAAACTAGGTGCAATAATGGTGGTCCAACCCAACATATGAAATCCTATCACTAGTATTATTCTATCATCTCATAGAGGGAAAGGGTGAGAAATATTTCATAAAATTGGAAAGGGAGATGATCCACCAAGGTAAGAAAGTGTTTCTTCCTACTTGAAAGAGCACAATACATTAATGAAAATAGCCAAATAACTTACACAATTCTCTATTCTTTTAAATTCTAGGGATAACATGGAGGTTAAGGTTTACAAATGTTGCAAGGAAAGAAGCATTCATAGAACAACAACTATGGACCCATTTTTAACACAACATACAAGTATAGAAGATAAAAAAACAACATTCAAACATGAAGGTAAATTTTTTTACACAACACATCCAATAAGAGAAGAGGTAAAATGATCAAATTTCATTAATACAGAGGCCTGGATGCCAGTTTATAGTTGCAAAATGTAAAATTACATAAGTCTGCGAGAGAAACTTTATTGAAATTCCCAAGGAAGAACCCTTGAAATGAGTGATACTTGCCTAAATATAGTTTAGGCATAACTTAGATGATCCAAAATCAAACCCTAACTCAATCAGGGTTAGCTCCTAAAATAAAATTCGATCCAATCAAGTACATAAATTTGGCCCCCAAATCTCAAGTTGAAAGCCCTCCCATAATGGTTGTAACATCATGACCATACCTACTCATTCATGATTTCGTGAATGAAAAATAGAAACCCCCATAAAATCCACATCCAAATCATGGTTAGGGGCGACCCTTTGACATAAAGGTATTTTGTAACCATTAATGCAGCATGGGTGCCACTTTTTCCACTTGTAGTGGGCAAGAAGTGCATTACAAATCATTCATGCAGCCTCAAGAAACGGATTTGATAGCTAGGGATGTCAATGTAACATTATTGTTGGTTCTCGTGAACTAAGAGCACTCAACTATTTTTTGCTCAGTTTGAATATGGGCAAATCCACTAAGGTAGGAACATATCAATGATTAGATTTCCTTAACCAAGTTTGAATATTTCTCAAGAATCAGATATGCTAAAAATTCTTAGCTAATAGTAATGTTACATGTCATTTGAGTGGGCTTGCTTTGAAGAGTTCCTTTAAAAAGGCACATGATGTCAGCCAGGGGACCACGTGGCAACCTTTTGTTGTTCTTCAGATTGGAATGGGAATTTCCTTGAAGATCTTGTGGACTCATTGAATCCCCTTAAAATCATGCCACATGTCACCTTTCTACTATTCCGCATTCAGAAACTAACATCTCTTTTAATAGCTTGCAGACTCATGGAAACATACCAAATGTTGCTAGATGGCAACCTTCCACGATCCCACAACCTTGTTTTGTCTTTAGTGATATCACTCTCATGGACATGCTAAAACCATTGAGAAGAGGATAGAGGATAGATGTCACCCTTTTCGCACTTCCATAGCTTCATCTTTCTTTAACAAAATATAGCTTGCGGACTCGTGGAAACTAACCAATAGCTACCACAAGGCAAGGTTGGGAACAAAAAGTAGATTCAAACTTTTGGACAAAAGGTCCAAAAGTATAATTGGGTCCCAAAATTCCAATCAAGAAAGAAGGAAAGGGGGTCAAGATCAGAGATCCCGATCAGATTTGGACTCTTGGACAAAAGGTCCAAAATCCTGATCGGTCCCAAAAGTATGACATGAACAAGAAGAAAAGGGAAAGTGGAAACTTGAGAGGAAAACGGACTTTTGGAATTGATCCAAAAGTTCATTCAAGACTCAAAGTTTCAAAAGGTTTGAAATGGAGAAAGAAGAAAGGGAAATCGATGATTGGGAATAGATTTGGACCTTAGTCCAAAAGTCCATCCAAGACTCAAATCTGTGAAAGGACTCTGAGAAGAAAAATAAGAAAGAGATAGCCATCTTTTGGACACCTTTGCAAAATGGGTTTTTGTGTGTAGCTTGGAAAAGGGTTAATGCAACTACAATAGGTACATGTGAATGATAAACCATTAGGATAGCTTAGATCATTTATAATTGATGGAAATCACAAGGGGGGAACAAAGTGACAACAATTTTCAAATGCAAATGGAAGGTTTTAAAAATTTATCCATGGCTAATGTCAAGTCAAAAGAACTTTGCAAAGTTAAATAAAATATGTTTCAAGCCTACCATTTCATTTTAATATTTCATTTGAAATATAAAAACATTTTCCTATGATTACTCAATTAAACGTAACAATTAAAATTGATATGACTTGCAAGTATTACGACTTTAAATTTCCTCTACCTTAAAATATTTTGTGTTTAATTTTCACATATTAAACACACACCCACCATTCATATTTAGATGACAATTTTTTTAAAAAAAATCATCCTTTGAAAAAATAGAACTTGGCACTTAATTTGTAAAATGAGATATTACCACAAAAAAATGTTTGAAGGAAGATAACATTGTTGGCAAGAGACACTGTGAATATCATTTGGTGTTGTCATTGATGGAAACTCTAGTCCATGATTGGATCCACGGATCCACGCATCATCATTTGATCATACCGACAGTTAGATTGAAGATAGTCAAGGAAGAACAGAGCATCTGACAGTTTTATGTTCATCGATTCACATGAATATTTTATGTTATTATTTTGTGTTGCGTATCTCAGGGAATGTTGTTTGGCATATGTTCTCTATTTCTATTTAATCTTAGTGCCTCATATTGATCTTTGTGCGAGTTAGAAGATCTGGTTGGTTAATTCTTTGATTATCAGTACATAAGCCGACTTTGTGGATATAACATGTCACAGATGTTTGAGAAGTAATTGTTCAAGTGTTTTTGTGTTCATACATGTTGATGTTGATCATTTCTATGCTATATCCGACTTTGGTTGGTGCGCATTAAGGATTATTCATGGATTGAGCCGACAATTTGCAAATGTTTTCATATCTTGTTGAAGCCGACATGTTACAATTAAATTCTTAGTCATGGATATATATAAGAGATCGATCATATCATTTTGAGGTGTGTGAGAAGAGTGATAATGCACAGTTTCACTTTTGCATAAAGGATTTGTGTTGTGAATCATAGCAAAGAAAAGCAGAAGTGCAAAATCAATCGAAAGGATAGAAGATCAATTGTTGAGCCTAACCAGAACTATAATCAAGAATATGTAGATGGTAATCTCTCAGTTCAATTTATCAGATGGATTTAATCTAATTATCTTTGTAAGATAGTGAGTCTTCTTTGAGCAGTGAGCTCTAGGCAGTGTGCCTAAATGCAAGCGCATTCCCCATATTGTAAACTTCATTTTGAGTATACTCATATCATATTGTGGATTGGCCATCCACCATGGTTTTTCCCCTAACAGGGTTTCCACATAAAAATTCATGTGTTATGGTGTTATGGTTGCTTGTTTTATGTTCATGCATATTTCTTTTGAATGAATGTTTTAAATGCTTGAAGGGTCAAATCAATAAAGTTAAAAATTGTAGAACACTGATTCACCCCCCCTCTTAGTGTTGCTTGATTCCAACAATTGGTATCAGAGCTAGTTCCTCAGAAGAAGAAGTCTAACAACTTGGGGAGATCTTGGAAAGTGTTTCAATGGATTCAAGCAGTCTTCAACAACAACTTTCGGTGGCCCTAGATGATCTTGATCAGTCAAATTTTGAAGTTCATAAATTTCAAGAAAACCTCATGGATGATGAGAAATTCATTGAATCATTGAAAGATAAAATCAATAAGTCCAGAGAGAAAAGAAAGGAACTCTGTGATTAGATTAAGTAGAATGACAGTACAAGCATTGAAGATGAGCAATTGAGTCAAGCCCTAAAGGAAAAGACAAAAGAATGTGAAAAGCTTACCAGAGATAATACAGTCCTAAAGCATGAGATGGAATCTACCGTGATGAGGATTACCAAGGAGATTGAAGACAAAAAGAAGAATGAAGAGAAGCTTGCACAGTCCTTGAAAGAACAATCTGAAGTATGCAGTCATTTGGACAATGAATTGGAACAATCTAAAAACAATGAGGAAGTAATTGAAAAAAAGATTGATGATCTCATAGATAAACTTGCTACAAAAAATGAGTACAAAGAGAAGTTCATAGTTAGCTCAGCCAAGCTTGATGAACTGATCAACATTCAGAGGACTAATGGTGACAAGCGAGGTCTTGGTTATGAAGAAGGAGAAAGTTCCAGATCTGGACGAATGAGATTTAGGCAAGGAAATCAGATGAATAGAGCTAGAAGGAATCCGATAAATCAACCTAATGCTCAAAGATTCAGTGGTTACTGCTTTACTTGCAATAAATTTGGCCATATGGCTTCTTAGTGTAGAAGTGGGATGAATCCAAGTGGTCCATCATTCTCAGGTCAGTGCTTTAATTGCAATAAGTTTGGTCACAAGTCAAATGAATGCATAAATGTGATGAAAAACTCTCATAGAGATGTCAGATGTTATACATGCAATAGATTTGGCCATATTGCTAACCAGTGCAAATCAAGAGAAAATCAGTGGAACAACTGGTCTAGACAGAGAAATGTAGTGTGTTATAACTGCAACAAATTTGGTCATGTTGCTAGATTCTGTTGGTACAAAAAAGGTCTGGTAAATCAAAGAAGAAACATGCAGAAGGATGAAAAAGGAAAAGGAAAAGTCACTACAGATGTGATCAAGAAGAAAATGCATAACAAATGGGTGAAGAAAAGTCCCTATGTTGAAGGAGATACACCAACACCAAAACCTGCTTCTGGTAATTCCTTCGGGAATTAGTTTTAGGACTTTGGCCTAGGGGGAGCTATCAAGAAAATATCTTAACCCCCTATCGGTAACTGACACTGGGATGTGGATAAAGTACAGTAAGCACATAGATGCTCCACAAATGTTGTTGAATCTATTGGAGAAAGTATTGTGCAGTATTGGAGGTCCGCAAAAGAATTATTTGTCACAACGCATGGAAACAGAGTAACCAAATGAGTTAGGGTAAAAAGCATTTGTTGTGACAAAAAGGGTTAAGTGTGCGAGTGATAAAAGGTCATTTTTATCTTTCATTTACCACTTTTCATTCTGAGAAAAAGAAGTTTGAAGAGCTCTGAGGCGAAATTTGGCAAATTGAGGCAAAATTCAAGTGTGAAGGAGCTTTCAACAATCAAACTCCGATCCGACGAAAAGTTATTTATTGAAAAAATTATGAATTTGTGAATTGGTGAAAATGGCTACTCCATTGGTAGTCAAAGTCAAGGACAAACCTCGTCCCAAATTCAAATGGAATCCTTTCAAGTTCGTCGAGACAGACTCGTTAGGTGCATTTTCATTTATTTTGTACGACGTCTTACATACTAAAGATATTAGGGCATATATTCACACAAACATTGAAGAGCTAGGAAGATCATAGCTATTGAATTTGTACAACAATCACATTATTGGAGAGGATTTATGTGTCAAGCCGGAATTCAAAACCCTAGAAGAGAAGAAATTTACACAAATTGTTAAATTCCTTATGTTTGAAGAGAACGAATGGGTCCGATACATCTTAAGTCAAGTTCATGATGAATTCATGTGGTTGAGTATACCCTTTATGGTTACAAAGGAGGCTATAAGTGTTGTTAGAGGTTTAAATTCCTCTGATGGATTGCCAATTTTGAAGTCCGTAAAGAATCAAATGGTTACTGATGCAACAGGTTCAAAATATGATAGAAAATCCATGACAATCAAAGATATCATTGAAGTGGATGTGAAATTTGCATTGATGATCATTGGTTACAGGATATATCACTCAAGTCAGGACAATTGTGTATCTAGTACAACCATTTATGCAACTTATCAAATGGTGAAGGAGAATGCAGACTATCATCTATGTGAGTTGCTAAGAAGTTAGTTGATGGAGAATCTGGGTAAGATCAAGAAAGACAAGAAGAATTCCTTTAAGTATGGAAATTTGCTTCTATGTTTATTCTTTTATTTCATGAGTGAAGTTCTGGGTGTTGGGAAAGTACATTGGCAAGGTGGTCAGCCTGTAGCTATTCATATTAGTGAGATGTTGTATGAAATTGGAAATAGTCAAGCCAAAAAAACTACAATCTGGGGATACTTCAAGAATTTTTAGAGTATGATGCATGTTAGAGAAAAAATTCCTACATCTATTGTGGAGAAGTATAAGGATACTATTTGTTGTATGGTAGACATTGATCAATGCATGATGGAAGTCGTTGATCCCAGAACAGTCTAGATTATGCCAATGGGAATGAAGTTGAAGAGCACATTCTGGAAATGTATGCACAAAATTTACTGAATAAGCCTCTGGATCCATTGGAAGAGAGGTTTGGAACTTAGGTAGAAAAAGATATACAGGTGCACAATGAACTAAGGAAACCTGTGATAGTTAGAAAAGTAAGAAAAGAAGTGGAAATCTTTACAGAAAGCATGGGCATATCTGTAGAAGCAGTAAGAGAAGCTAGAAAAAGGAGAGAACAAGTTGAAGCAGAAAAAGAGCCAACAAAAACTGAATCTGCGAGTCCAACAATATCGTCTGCCTGAACTAGGTCAACAAGGAGCTCTACATCCCTATCTGCCCTTGCAGTGAAGTCAATTCCTGTGCAAAATCAAACCAAGGTATCCGATAAGAGGAAGAATAATAAGAGCACAAGAGTCTATGAAGTTGTCTCACAAGATGATGAGACTGAGTATGATGAAGATGTGAGAGAAATAAAGCATATGGGCACCCAAGCAACAAAGGTTACTAAAAGAAAGCCCTTCGGTGAAGAAGTCAAAGAAAAGAAGAAGGTAAAAATTGACAAACCTGGTATGCCAGTAGAAGAGGTTGAGAAAGCTTTAGTCAAAGATGGAAATCTTAAGCCTCTTTGTAAATGGTATGAAACCTTTGATAAATTTGGTCAAAGAACTCTTGAGGAGGCTACAATAAAGCATTTAAATGTTTTCAATAAAGTTCTTATTGAAATAATGCCTGATTTACCTAAAATTCTATATGAGATTTTGGAAATGAGAAGAGTAAATGCTAGAACAAAAGAAGAGCAAATGAGAAAAAGATTATTGCAGAGTTATGTCCAGTGGTGTCTGTGGAAGAAATGAAAGCAACCCTGAATAAAGCCAAAAATGAATTCAAGAGCAAGACAAGGGTGAACAAGCTCATGATTGGTCAGACTAAAGAAGTTGTAGAAGAAACTGAATAATTTTTGAGAAAAGTTTTGTTAAGTAACAAAATTGATGTTGTCTTTGAAGAAACACATGATAAATATGGCTCATTTGGTCCGACAGAAGAAGAAGGAAAAGAAGATACAGCTGAAGATACTTAGATTCCTCTTGATATGGATAGTACAGAAATACCTATGGAGATTGAAGTTCCTGAAATCGTATCAATTGAGAAAGTTGAGATTCCTAAAGATAAGCAAGAACTTGTAGCTGAGGAAACAGTGGTTGAGGAAAAAAAAGTTGATGTAAAGGAAGTTCCAGTGGAAGCAAGAGACATTGCAAAGGTAGTGAAGAAATTTTTGGTAGAACAAAAGGAAGAATTTAATCCTGAATTGGTTGAAGGTCCTATCGACCTATCCACTTTGTCCCCAATTCAGAAAATGAAAGTAGCATCATTCACTCAGGTGAAGGCTAGAGAAGAATTGTTGAAGTCTCACATTAAGGATAGTGAACTCTTAAATCTTTCATCAGGAGTTTTGGAGAAAATAATTCCTACTCATGTCAAAGATCTAACTGATTCCTCCTCTGATGAACTGAAGAAGCTCATTAACTCTATAAGTACTCATTTCGAGTCACTTGAGAAGTCAGCCATGGTTAAATTTTAGAAGGAATTTGATGTCAAAAGGTTGAATAGGTTGAAAGAAATGATAACTAATGACAAAATTCTGTTAGCCACCTGTGTGAAGAATATTCAAAGTGCTCTATCTGAAGGTGGAAAGATTTATAAGTCATGTTTGTCCTTGACAAAATTTACTAAGGTCAATGAGAAGACGGTTAAGGATCTTGAAAAATAGTTAGCTACTATTTCTTAAGCTTTTGATCCTTTAGCTGGTGGTGTTGGAAAGTTAGAAGGTCGTGTGATATCTCTTCTTGACAGAATAAGGAGCTTGAAGCACGACAATGACAAATTTTGGAAAGAGCCTGTGAACTTAGAGGCCTAATTGGTTTGAAGATAGAAATAATGTCAAGTGCATTAAAGGAAGCTGAAGATGCTAAGGCAATTGGTGATCCAGTGAACCTTGAGTCTGCAGAGACACAATCTTACTTAGTTTTTGGTTACATAACAATTTTGGAGAGTCTCAAAAGGGTTTGGGACACAAATTTGATTCTGTTGAAGAAATATTTTGCAAATGTTTTCAAGTTTATGTAAGTTGAAGAAGCTTGTTTGTACATAAGCAATTTGTTCATAGTAGTTTTGTTTGATTTTTGGTATGTAGATTCCTACCTTTTCCATTGATGTCAAAGGGGAGAGTAGTAGAGTGAAAATGTATAATCATCTCAAGGGGGAGAGTTGTGTTTTTTTAAATTTTGAAGTTGGCAGTGTAATTCATGTTGGTACTAATCCGACACTTAGTCATTTTTCACTAAGTATTGCCATCAATTCCAAAGAGGGAGATTGTTGTCAAGAGACACTACAAATATCATTTGGTTTTGTCATTGATGGCAATCCTAGTCCGTGATTGGATATGTGCATCATCATTTGATCATACCGACAGTCAGATTGAAGACAGTCAAGGAAGAATAGAGCATCCGATAGTTTTGTGTTCATTGATTCACATGAAGATTTTATGTTATTATTTTATGTTTCGTATCTCAGGGAATGTTGTTTGGCATATGTTATCTGTTGCTATTGAATCTTAGTGCCTTGTATTGATCTATGTGCAAGTTAGAAGATCTGGTTGGTTAATTCTCTAATTATCAGTACAGAAGCCGACTTTGTGGATATAACATGTCGCAAATGTTTGAGAAGTAATTATTCAAGTGTTTTTGTGTTCATACATGCTGATGTTGATCATTTCTATGCTATAGTTGACTTTGGTTGGTGCGCATTAAGGATTACTCATGGATTGAGCCGACAATTTGCAAATGTTTGTATATCTTGTTGAAGCCGACATGTTGCGATTAAATTCTTAGTCGCAAATATATATAAGAGATCGATCATATCATTTTGAGGTGTGTGAGAAGAGAGATAATGCATAGTTTCACTTGTGCATAAAGGATTTGTGTTGTGAATTAGAGCAGAGCAGAGAAAAAGTGCAGAATCAGTCAAAAGGACAAAAGATCGATTGTTGAGCCTAATTGGAACTATAATCAAGCATATGTAGATGCTAATCTCTCAGTTCAATTTCTCAGATGGATTTAATCTGATTATCTTTGTAAGAAAGTGAGTCTTCTTTAAGCAGTGAGCTCTAGGTAGTGCGCCTAAATGCAAGTGCATTCCCCATATTGTAAACTTCATTTTGAGTATACTCCGATCATATTGTGGATTGGCCATCCACCGTGGTTTTTCCCCTAACAGGGTTTTCAAGTAACAATTCTTGTGGTATGGTGTTATGGTTGCTTGTTTTATGTTCACGCATATTTCTTTTGAACAAATGTTTTAAATGCTTAAAGGATTAGATCAATAAAGTTAAAAATTGCAAAACACTGATTCACCCCCCCCTCTCAGTGTTGCTTGATTCCAACAAACATAGTAGTCTTCCTTGGTAGGTCGTAATTTTTTTAATAATTATCTTTCAAATTTATAATATTAACTTATATACAAAATCTTCTAAAATTAGACCATATACCAACAATTCACATAGACAACTAAAAGGACTTCGAGATCCAACAACCAACACATAGTACCTATTCTTAATAAGTGTGCAAGTTTTTTACTCATTAAACTCAATTTAACTATTGTCCAATTATATTCCACAATGTATCCACCAATGGTGATACAATATGTCGACATTGACCCCAATGTTGACAGTTTCACTAATTTATAAAAACTAAATGGTTTTGTTTGATTTGTTTTCTTGAAAAGACAATGCTATGGTTTAATTTTCATAATTTTTGAAGTGATTAAGTAGTTCATCTAAATATATAGAAAATATATGTTTTCTCTCTCACCATTAAAAACAAACCTAGATAAATTTATACAAACCAAGAAAGAACATTTTTTCTTATTATTTTTTATATTTTAAAATTAATCATTGAGATTGTACAAAGTTGAAACCATGTTTTGTAATTCCTAAGCTCAAATAACTAAGGAGAAGAAAAAAATCCTTAAAAAATATTCCTATGATTGGAGGGTTCAAATAATGATTTATTTTTTATATTGAGAGAAAAATAGATACATATAAGCTCATAAGAGCATCATAGTATCCAATCAACTAACCAATTGGTGATCACAAAAGAACTAGAAGCCTCGAAGATAATAAAACTTCAACATTTATGAATTAAAACATTCTTATACTGGAAATAAATGCACAACTACTATTTTCTTTATGTTTTAGTGGTAATTTGGAACTCTATTTCTAAACCTCAAAAGGGTGAGCCATGGATTGTTTGGTGGGTATCTACTCTAACTCAATGTGTTAATTTTCTTTTGTTATTTGGTAGGAGAATGATAGAGAAATAAACGTAGAGAAAAATCCCTCCAAGGGAAACTAGAACATGCTAAAAAACAAGTGAATATTGATCCTCCTAATGAAAAGATTCATAATCATATTGATGTTACTAGAATTCAACTATGTAGATTGGACCATTACAAAGGGCAGGGTGCCAAAATCAGAGCTAGAATTCAATAGATAAAGGAAGGGAACAAGTCATCTATTTTTTTTACTATCTCAATTATAAGCACAAAAAATAGAGAATTGGCACTATAGTGAATGAAAGTGGATATCACACAGATAATATGAATTTTTTTAGTTTGTTCCATAATTTTTATGAAAATTTGTTTAAAGAGGAAAGTAATTGGACATATATTTATCAAATCTTGGAAGAAAGTATCCAAGATTGAATCCCTAATAATATTGATCCAAGTTATAGTATATTTTTGGGTTGTATTCTCTCTTTGAAATTGAAAGAAATTGAACATTTTTTTTCTCTATGAAAACTAATAAATGTCCTAGTTCTGACAATCTTCCAACTAGATTCTATCAAATTATGTGGAATCATATTAAAGATGATTTTTATATACTCTATTTTAAAGCTCTTCAAAATGGATCCTTGGATCCTAATATCAATAAAAGGACCAATCAAACTTATTCCTAAGGGGGAAAATGATAATACTATTGTTGGTTGGCGACTAATTACCTTATTAAATACCTCCCTATAAAATCATTGAAAAAGCTTTCATTATCATAATTAAAATTCTTGTTCAAGGTATTGTGAGAGCTTAGCGAACAATATTTATAAAAGGAATATACATACTTAAAAATCTAATGCTGGTTTGGGAGACTATTGAATGGACCCAACAAACATGTCAAAATGCTTTGGTAGTCAAGTTAGATTTTGATAAAGCATATGATACAATCTATTGGAGCTTCATTCTTCAAATGCTACATTAGTTGGTTTTTGGTCCAAAAATTCATAATCATATTCAAATGCTGTTCAAAGATGCCAATGTCCACCTTATTATCAATAAGGAATCTTAGACTCCTTTGAGCTTCAATGCTCTATAAGGCAGGGATGTCCTTTATCTTCCTTTAATATGTGTTTATAGTTGATGCCTTGGGATATCTTCTTCAAAAAGCTAAATAAATGATGCTTATTAAAGACATTTCTATTCCTCAAAATAAGTTGGTTATTAATTCCCACTTTGTTGATGATAGTATGTTGTCCATACAAATTCTGGAGAAGAATTAAACAAGACCTTAGACATTTTGAATTTATATTGTTCTATTTTTGGTTCTCAACTAGCTCATAACAAGATTTTTTTTTATGTCTTGGCTTGAACCTATCCCTCAATGGATTCCTAAAGAGTGGAGGAAAATCAAAGATGGGGAGATAGCTAGATATATTGCATTCCTTTTGGTTTGGGTGTCTCTTTTTTGAAATGTGGGATTGGTTTTTAAATAATATAAAAATATGATATTTAACTTGGACAACAAATTCTTATCCTTAGTAGACAAGATTCAAGTTGCTAATAAGATCCTCATTGCTACCCATGCATATTACTCATCCTATTGGATGTCATCCAAGCAAGGTTATGAAGAGTCAAGAACAAAATAATTCAAAATGTGGTCCAAGTGGGGATGGTAATGCTAGATTTAGTCTCATTGCATTCAACCAAGATATACAAGTGGCCTTAGGCTTATAGGTCCTAAAACCCAAGGGTTGTGTCTTGTTGCAAAATAAATTATTAGAGTTGTCAATGGAGATGAACCATGAAAAATTTGGCCAAAATTGAATCATGGAGGCTTTATTTAAGAAGTGGCAAGCTGTTAATTGGTTAGATAAAATGCCCATGTCTCTTTTTCTTTTAAATTATATTTCATTTCCTCTATAGTTTATATGGAAAGCTTGGCAAAGAGTTTGTAAATTTTTTAAATGGAACAACTCTTCACTTTCCAAAATATTATTTGTTCAAAAAAAGGGTTCAACAATTTAAAAACATTTGGGATTTTAAGATATTTGATTGAGCCTCATGGATGAAGATTAAATAACATTATAGGTTTGAGCAATAAATATGAATAGTTCTTGATTTTTGTTCAGTCATATAGTTCCTATTGACCTCTCCATGAAAATATGTACTCCAAAGGATTGTAACTTTTTTAAGGATTGAAAATTGTTGTCTTTCAATCATTTTAATCATTTTTCTCTAAAAAAGGTTTATATGCATATCCTTCTTAGCTGGCCTCCTACTTCTCATCTAAATCATAAATGAAAATACAAATTTAACTCCAAAATTTTGATCAAAATGGGTGCTCAAATATAGAATTCTAAAGTTGGATTTGATAATCAAATCATTGATTTGGAAAATACTACATTAGAAGCTACGTGTTGGGAATAGATTGAAATGTATTATGATTCAATCAACCAACTATCCTTTATGCCGAAGTGTTAAAAGGTATAAAACATATATTTTGAGATTGCTTATTGAAAAAAAAAACCATTTTTGGTTTTGAGGTTCCAGCTCTCTAACAAGCTTAGTCAATTTAAAAATGTTACACAGCTGTAATTTTATGATGATGTCTTGCAGCTCTAGTCGCTGAGTTATTATTGGTTGTATAGTTATTCTTTTTAGATACCTATTGATAGCTTTCATTCTTGTAATTACTTTGTTCAATATAAAAAAGACTACAAGATTATCGGTGTGTTTGACCTTCAATACAAATAATGATCTTGATATCACTAACCCAAAATTAAGGTTTCATAACACAACTCTACAAGAGCACTTTCCTTTAATCAAGGCCCCTTACAGTGCAAGGATGGAAACAGATGGAGAAGTCATTTCAAACCAGCATACAAGATCTTGTAAATGAATAAAGGTATTCACCATATTATATTGAGAAGATAGGGGCTTCCTGGTGATTGATTTAAATATGACAGCAAAACACAAAGATAATTGCAAAACTCAAAAATTCTTAACGGAGGGGCAATAAATGTGCTCTAAAGAAAGATACGAGATTTTTAATGAGATATAGTTGGCTATTTTTTTAGAAGGCTCCCGTTGAAGCCAAGATTGAAGGTTGAAGTCCTGATGATTGTGGTCTAGTGGTTGAGACTAGGCAATATAGGCAAGCAAGATCAACTGCCGAGGTTCAGACCATGGTGGAACTACAGCCTTCTCCAGTATGTGAGTTGAGTGGAACTTAGGCTCGTCAAGGGCAACTTTAGTGATTTATTTTGGTTAATGTTAAAAAATGTATCAAATATGTCAATCTTTAGAGTGCAAAAATTGCATTCAATACTCACAATTTATAATCAGTGGAAGTTGTGTTCTGGGGGGAGTCTTCTTAAAGTTTAAATGACTGCGGATGAATTGGAGGTTGTTTACATCTTTACACAACGTTATTTTTCTTTTTGATGACTTCCAAATTTTTGGAAATGGGAAAATGGCCTACAATCTTTACGGTCCTATTGGAGGACTCCTATTGAACGTCTGAATGACCATGGATCAAGTGCTAATTATGTTAGATCTAGAAAATGTTGTTTTCCTTATTGATCACTTGCATGATTGGAAGTGGGAAACAGGGCTGAAAGTGATGCAGAGATTCTTATCTACCATGGATAAAATGCTGGCTGTATTGGATCTTGACAATGCTATTTTCCTTATTTATCACTTGAATGATTGGAAGTGGGAAACAGAGCTGCAAGTGATGCAGAAATTCTTGTCTACCATGGATAAAGTGCTGACTGTATTAGATCTTGACAATGTTATTTTCTTTATTGATTACTTGCATGATTGGAAGTGAGAAACAGGGCCGCAAGTGATGCAGGGACTGTTGTCTACCATGGATAAAGTGCTAACTGTTTTAGATCTTGACAGTGTTATTTTATCAGGAATAAGTGGGAAACAGGGCTGCAAGTGATGCAGAGACTCCTTTGTCTTAACCTGTTAAACTCACTATGGATTGAAAAAAAACAAATACAACAGACTAATGTGGATAAGGCAGAAAGAACATTCATCAGTCATTAAATATTCTTAAAAATACAGAGCAGTTACAGATGGTCTAAATTATATTATAACAGCACCGTTCCAATATTCTAACTTTAATCTTATTTAACAAACATGCATTGCTATTTACAGCCCAAAAAGGAATCAATAAGTAATGGCTCTTATTTGGGCTCTCTAATCTAAGAAAAACATGTAGGATACCTGTTTTTCCTATCCCTCAGAAACAGAGCCGTTACACACAACTGCTATTCAATTTCTAACACTGTGTTCAGTAACCTATTTGGTGGTGCTTCATCAACCCCTCATTTTTAAAATTCTGAATCTCCTAGTTCAGAGCTAGTTTTGTCCAAATATCCATGAAAACCAAAATGCCTAGAAGGCCCAAGAGATAAATTTGGGTAGATGGTAGAACCATCCTTTTGACCCAAAGAATAAGGCCATGGCATGCCCTTCAACCAGGTTAGATACCTCTCCAAATTTCATATTTTTCTTCCTCTGCTTGTATTTTGTTTGCTTCTTTCTCTTAGTTCTTCTTCCAACTTGGTTATCCTCTGTATCACATCATGAAACAATTCCACCTCTGCATTCACAAACATAGTCACAGCTCTCCTCTGAGCTATTAACTCTCTACTTCCATCATTTTTGGAAGCTCTGATACCAAAATGATGCACACTTCTTGTCTCTAATCTATGACCTGTTAAGCGCACTATAGGTTTAAAAAACAAATGCAACAGACAAAAGAAAATAAGGCAGAAAGAAAATTCAGCACTCAATAGATATCCAAAAATATAAGGCAGTTACAAATTCTGAATTATATTATAACAGCACCACTCCAATATTCTAACGCTCTCTCATTTAACAAATATGTAAATAGGTATCAGTAGGTAGATAGGTAAATGGCAGATGCTTCCCTTTACCCTCAGAAATAAAGCAGTTGCACACATCTGCTATTACCAGCAATTCCTCCCCAATTTCTAATACTATGTTCAGTTCCCTATATGGCAGCATCTCAAAAAGATTTGTGACCTTAATGAGCGACTGAAATTGAAAGTTTGGATGCTCCTGGATAAAGTGGCAATTGTGATCTTGAATTGCATGTTTCTAAGGGGGGAAAATGCATACAAGCTTTTGGGTCTAGCATCAATTGGAACCCCTGTGGGTTTTATAGCAGCTAGCTTCTGTATTTAGCAACAACCAAATTGATATCACTCAGAATTTCTCTGATCATGTTCGGTTGCAACCATTTTCAATCATTGCTGACATTGTTCTAATTATGTTCAAGATTGTGATTTAAGAATAACATGTACATAAAAACTTTGGATTTTCAAAAAAGATTCTTTCAGGATTTGAAAAGCAGAAGTTGCATTAATCCATAAATTTCCCTCCGAAAGAAAGAAGTTGAGATTTCATGAATTCCTGATAAAATAAAGCCCAATTGCTTAGAGTGTGACAAAATAGATAATAAAAGTTCCTCAGTAGCTGAGGATAAATATACTATTATTAAAAAGCGTTCTGAAAATAACAAATTCAAGCACTAAAGTTGACCTCATCTGAGATGAGGAAAACCAGCTACTTTATATGATTGGATTAATCACTAGCCAAGCTCACTGATAATGAAGACTAAGTGACACAATCAGACAAATAACAACCTATCACACCTGTGATTTTGATTGGAAAAGGGAGAAAATTAGTCCCCTCATAGAAAATAATTAAAATGACTATTCCTGGAAAGCCTGATGTTGTTCCCTTTGGACCACCAGAAGAGTCAAAGCAAGCATTGTATGGAAATCAGTTCGATTTCAAAACCTATTTACAGGGGTCTAAGAGAGT
This sequence comes from Sequoiadendron giganteum, assembly GCA_007115665.2. NCBI lineage: Eukaryota > Viridiplantae > Streptophyta > Pinopsida > Cupressales > Cupressaceae > Sequoiadendron > Sequoiadendron giganteum. Next base: position 120,930,040 of record CM021100.1, on the reverse strand, counting down.
TTCAGCACAGACAACTGACATGTGCTCTTGGATTCAGTAACTGGTTAAGCACAACAAAGTCCAATTCAGCACTTGATTGATTGATCATTTGATTTTTGTGTCAAAAATACAATCAGTCCAAGTGCTTCACAAAAAGTATGTTGGGGACTGCCTTTTCCTGCTTCCTCCTTCTCCATACAATTCATTCCATTCCTTCAGTTCGTTCATTCCAGCACCTTCAGATGAAAAGCTTGGGGAGATCTGTTCAAAAGATGAGTTATTTTTTCTGTTAGATAAATTGCCTGATTAGATGGGATTGAATAACTTTGCAATGAACGATCATTCAAAAATGATTTTATGAGTTACCTGTTTCTTCGCTTCCCTCAGGTCCTCTATTGTTAAAGGTCTAAGCTTAATGGCAGGTTCCTCAGTTTCATCTTTTTTCTCGTCCTTTGTTTCTTCCCCTTCCTTGCTAGGCTGCTCAGAGGAATTTTTTTCGTCCCCATCCTTGCTAGGCTTCTCAGTGGACTTTGTTTCTTCACCATCCTTGCTAGGCTTCTCAGAGAACTTTGTTTCTTCACCATCCTTGCTAGGCTGTTCAGAGGAACTTGATTCTCCTTCTTCCCCTTCTTTTTTCTCCATAGTTTCCTTCTTAGCCTGGAGAAAACCAGGGAATTCCACTACGCTTTCATAATTCTATATATACATAAAATTGATTGGGCAAAAACAAAGAAAAAAACAGAATGAACCCACCTTCTCTTTTTCTAGTTCTTTCTTTAGTAGCTCTCGAACTGGACGGTAAGCTGCAGTTGTGCATATGTTCTGCATTTCAGGGAAAAAAAACTGTCAGGCATAGCAAGGTGTGCACTAGGACAGATATTCATCTTAATTATATCTGATGTGCTGAAGGATATCCAAAAGACAATGTGTCAAAACGTCTCACTCAAAGTGGCTAGATTGGAAGTTGTGGGAAAGTGGGTAAAAGGGATTTGTCTAACTCATAAGTTCAACCTGGATGCATTGGTAGGCATCATCATTCAATGTTGGCTTACAAGGTTACTCTACTTGGGCTGATGAACGTGCCTCTTTACACAAGTAAGATGAAGTACTTCCTGGATGTATTGACAGGCATCATTCAGTGTTGTCTTACAAACTTATCCTATCTGGGCTCAAGAATGTGCCTTGGCACAAGTAAGATGAAGTACTTCCTGGAAATCAAAAGATTTGCTTTGACATAAGAAAGTAAATCAAGGGGCATAAATACCCACCTTGAGGTCACTTCCAGTGTAGCCCTCGGTCATTATTGCAAGCTCCTTGAAGTCAAATCCTTCCTCAATATTCTCTTTTGCCAGCAGTGTTTTAAGAATCTTTTCTCTATTCTCAGTATTTGGGAGTCCTACCATGATTCTGTAAAAAGGCCATCAAAAGGACATACACTGTTAGATGAAACAAACTTAACTAACATAAATCCAAAGCCAATTCTAAATATTTAGCATATAATAGAACAATATGCTTGAAAGTTATATTCAGATTGAAGTAATGTTTTCTGGATCACCTTCGCTCAAATCGTCTGATTATAGCTTCATCCAAATCAAAGGGCCTATTGGTTGCAGCCAAAACAAGAACACGCTCTGTGGACTTTGATAGTAAACCATCCCAGTGAGCCATAAACTCATTCTTTATCTTTCTCATTGCCTCGTGTTCACCAAATCTAGACCTCTGGCCTAACATGCTATCAACCTGCAGAGACAAACCAAATATGGATTGCAAAAATTGTCACAGTACCTATCCCAAACAGAAGAGCTCCTCAATGAATATTGCAAAAGATCTTGGCATCTTAGAAAAGGCAATGGCAAACCTCATCAATGAAGATAACAGTAGGAGCAACTTTGGCAGCCAATGAAAACAATGCCCTCACATTCTTCTCATCTTCTCCAAACCACTGAAAATTAGAGAGTAATGAATTAGGAAAACTTTTCATTTACATATGGATTCACAAGCTGCTTCTTTTTAGCAAATCAATAAAGAAATGTGTAGTCTGTACCTTTGAAGTTATGGTAGACATCGAGACATTAATGAAACTAGCATTGGCTTCAGTGGCAAGGGCCTTTGCCAACATTGTTTTCCCAGTCCCAGGTGGTCCAAAAAGTAGAATGCCTCTGCATGGCTGCATATGATATAAAAACAAAGGGCTACCGTTAAATACTATACCTCCTGATACAAAATGTCAAGTGCTATTTCCTCTTGATACAAAATCATGGACTTTACCTTCAGAAGCCCCCCTTTAAACAAGTCTGGACGTCGCAGAGGAAGCATTACAAGTTCGTGCAATGATTCCTTAACATTTTCCAGTGAACCAATATCATCAAATGTAACACCAATTTTGCCTGCGGGAATGACTTCTGGCCTGAGTTTCTTTTCAAAATCATTGTCTGGGGCCACCTTCTTTCACAAATTAGGTCATTCATATCAGTATAGCTAGAGGTATTTGGAGATATAAATTCATGGCAATAGGGGGTAATAGTAAACTTACTGGTTTTGGTGGAGCTGCAGGAGGGTTCCCATCTGCTTCTTTCTTAGATGCATCCCCTTTAGAAGCATGATCTGATTTCTCTCCTTCAGACTTGTCTTCTGTAGAAGGTTCCATTTTTGCTTCAACCTTCCCATTTGTTGGGTCCTGAAGCAAAAACATTGTGGGACAGAAATGAGATAAGGAAGATGAACATCACCATATCCCTAACAATAAATTCCAAATGTGTGAAAAGAAGAACCAACCTGTGGGGTTTCTCCATTGGACTCCATTTGCAATGTGTCTTTGCTACCTAATTCTCCTGCTCGGAATATGTTTAGACCATGTGCCAAACTATGCATTACATCAAATTGCATGTATTTAGTGGCAAAATCAACACGCATAAAAAATTTACTGGATGGATAAGAGATTAGAAAAAAACCTTTGGGAAGAAATAATAAGCCTTCCACTGCGGTAATTAGGCTCCTCCGTATTCATGAGGTGATGGGAAATGGCAGAGATCACAATTTCCTCAATATCTACAAGAACAATTGTTAATTTAGAAAGGATCACTTGAGATGAAGTACAAGCGATTACCATTTAAGCCATTTGATTGAAAAGAGTTCCAGAAAACTCACAATTACTAAGAAGCATTGTGTCACCAAAACAAATGCTACCCAAATCATCACATTCGACATCATTTGCTGCAAGAACCTATTGAAAAGAAAGAGAAACACATATCAATTCGTAAAATCTGGAAGATGCATTAAAAAATAATCTTTTGCATTGCTATGTGGTTGTGACCTATTTGCAACCTTACCTCTGATACATGGTTCCTGTTGTCCTGGAATTGGATTGCCTTCATGTCTTCTTCAAGTTTGCTCTTCCAGCTCTCAAGTTGGGTATTGTCTTCAGGAGGCTTAATATCAATTTTGTATGGGAACAACAGTGACATTTTCTCCCCGTTTTCTCCACAGCTTTGTTCATCCAAATCCAAAACTCTAGAACCTAGAATCAGAATTGGTCCAGAAAGCTGCTTTATCATTTTACGAAACAATATATAGGTCTTTGCTCCTCTGAACATGAGTTTCTCTACATCCCGCAAATACAGAATTACAGGGCTCGTCCTTGAGACAGAAACCAAAACCTACACAAATTGTGCAAAATATTTAATAACTAGTGATGGAAGTTAATGATTGATTAATGTTCTGGGTAATGCACTGGTTTGGCTTTTAGATTTACCTTGTACAGAGATTGCACAAGTAATTTGTCATCAAATGCCCAAGAATTTGCTCGCTTCAAGGAAGCTGCAACCACAAGCTCAGAGGTTAGATAGGAACCTTTAGAGTCTAGCTATTAATCACCACTCCATAATTCAAATGTTCAAAGAAATTACTTTGATTTGTAGGCGTCATAGATGACCCAAGTCTTGACAAATCAGATTCTGTTCCTGAGGCACTCTTACTGTTCTGAAGGCTACTTGTGCCTTCAGAATCCCTATAACAATTAAGATACAAAATGTCAGTGGAAAATGACTGAATGGTTAACAGTACTAAGCATACTGTACTCGAAAGGTCTTGTTGAGATTCAGAGATAGAAATCATAGCATTTGGGGATATGGAAAACCTACATACCTTGCTTTTGACTCCATCCTGCTATTTTGTCGCCAAAGATTGCCTGCAAGAAAACCAGATAAAAATTGTAACCTCTATGACATGTAGATAATAATAATAATACAAATTAATAACAAATCCATCTTAACCGAAATTCAACATGGATAGAAACTAGAAAGGTATTTAAAATATTTGAGGTATCAATCCCTATGTTTCTAGCACCCACATGACATTTGCAAAGAAGTATCCAAAAGATTTAAGATGGAAATCCCTATGTTTTTGGCACCCATATAGTATACTCTGGGACTATTGGAATTGTGGGTATTGGAACTAACTCAATCATGTGTACCCACAACTCAGTGCATTGGAATCCCTATGTGCTCCCCTCTCCAGGCATAAATAAACAAACCTCCTAGACTCCACTGGCACCCAACAAACCTGATTTGCAATTGTTTGGTTCTGCACGTCCTGGCAGAATGGAAAAATTATCAAGAAAGCTACTCATGCAGTCCAATGCAGTCTCAGAAAAAGACTTGGAATCCTGTTAAGTTAACAGCAGAAAACATGTCAAGGACTTAGAATATCTTCTAAGCTGCAAGAGAAAAATATAACTAGCTTTTCTTATTCCAGGGTTCAAAATCTTACAGAATCTGTGCCTCCACCATGTTTCCTTTGCAACTGCAATAAATGTAAAGAAACATATTGAGAAATTAGCATTTAATATTAGACAGAAGAAATTGCTAGAGGATCCAACGAATAAATATCAAAATTTACACCAAGGGGAAACAATGCCACTAAAATGCACTGGCCATCCAAAACTTTAGAAGCGATTTCTTTTACACACCTTCAAGCAGAAGTCAGTTACATCAAGCAAAAGTAATTTTGCTGCAAAGTAATGTGATAATCCCTTGGCAAGTGTTTGAGGGTAGGGCTCTGCACATAAACATTACATTTATACATTAAGAAAATACAATTTTGATGTTCATTACTTTCAAAAGCAGAGGAAATTGTATGAGATGTGAGATTTAAATGTGAGAAAGCTACATTAGGGCCCAACTATAAGATCTAGGCTTCTTAATTTAACTTATTTTTAGATGGTAAGTCTCAGGGATCAAACACTAATCTTTGTCCCAATCTAAAGCTCATATGTTGAGAACTTGTCAGGGGGGTACAGGTAAGTATTACAGGGAATAAGCATGTTGGATCTAGGTAATCTTGGTGATCCAAGGATCAAACCTAATCCCATTAAGCCAATTTTTCTAATAGATAGTCTCAACTCTGCATATCTGGCAAGAGGGTGTCCCTACTAATTGGGCTTTAGCTAAAAGCCAATAGAGTTACTAGCTTCCTTCTAAGCAAAGACAGCAGAAACAAACTATGTACCGTCTAGTGTGTACTATTAAACCAACAAAATACTATCATGAGAATGTTGCAGGTGTTTCCTCAACATCTGTATCTTTAATTACTGAATAGAAGAAAAAAAGAAGAGGAATACTAATATCTTTATAGTACAAGCTAAACACATAATAGATTCAATTGAAAAGTGAAACTAAGTCAAACAGCAGGAAACAAAACATTTAAGTGTATGGAAGATGAATTCAATTCAAAGGATATGAATAAAACAATTCAATAATTAATTTAGCAAACACCTGAATCCATATTTTTTTCAATTCAGAAGACTAAGGTGCCAAGAACTATCCAAAAGATGCAGGGCAGTAATCATTATGTTTTCTTAGCCACCTGTTGTGGGATTATGCACTTTTTATTTGTAAAATCTAGTACAAATTGTGCCAAGAAGTATTTAAAAAACTCTAAGGTGGCAAAAAAATTTGGTACCTATGTGTTGCTGTAGTGGGCACTCACTCATGTACGGAAAGTGACTATTTTTTAGTAATGACAGTGAAGATAATCTGCTTCACAAATGCTTCCTCTATACCTCATGTATTGTGAGATAATTATAGTGGAAGCACTTTAAGAGGTCAGGTAGATTCAAGTCTCCCTCACACCAACAATAGTACCCATAACTCTATCAGACATGTGGTTAAGTTATGATGTGAGGATTAAAAAGCTGTCTTGATGCAGGAGGATCCTTGGTTGACCACTAATCCTCGTCACAAAAAACATAAATGAATAATTAAATGCTTTGACTTGGTCATTGAACCCATTATTTTCCTATCTTGTTCATGAAAAATCACTTTACTGCCATCCACAATGCTAAAATTGCCTTTTACCGCCATACCGCTGCCATATTGTTCACCCTTCATAGCCTTCACCTTATACCTCCTTACCACGGCCTCTTGCAAAAGGGCTCGCGGTATCACGGTTAGCAACAGTCATGATAACCCTTACCGCTGCACCGCAAGGAGTTGGGACAGAGCCCACGGTTCAACGGTGAAGTCAAGGAAGATAACCGCCATACCGCAGAGGCATAGAGCGTGACCTGCGGTTGTGCGGTGTACAGGAAGATACCGCCATACCACGGACGGACATAATAAGCACCACGGTAGAGCGGTAGAAGGAGCAGACCATTGACAAAGGTGCATACCACTATACCGCGGAGGGTCAACAAGTAGCCCGCGGTAGTGCGGTGTGCAGAGGAGCAGTTATAGGAAGATACCGCCACACCACGAAGGGATGAAATAAGGCCCGCGGTAGAGCGGTAAGGAGAGCAAAGCAAAGACAGGTCACCGCCATACTGCGGGAAGACAAAATGTGGTATGCGGTTGGGCGGTAGAGAGCAATGCAAGGAAGAGACCGCTATACCGCGGTAGGTCAGAATAGAGACTGCAGTAGCGTGGTGGAGATGACAGTGAAAGGCCAGTCACCGCGGTACCGTGGGGAGGCGAAGGACAGACCGCGGTAGGGCGGTATATGGAGGTGTAGCATAAAATGTCACTATGGCACCGCAACAGAGGAAACGTAGGCACGAGGTAACGTGGTAGAGTGACCATTGCTGCTGCGTTTATTATTATTTTCATATTTTAGTTATATTTTCTCAAATGGCGCGACTCTTGGCCTCTTATGAGAATGTGAACAGACCATAAACCAAAAGGCATGGGAAAGGTTTTCTAACATGTATAAAAGCATGAGTTCGAGATAGAATAAGGGTTAGAGGTTAGAACAGTTAGGAAATAGCAGAAAATAAAAACTTGGGGATGCATATAATGTACAGACTTTTCTGAAGCAAAGTAATGGAGATGGTGTTTTAAACTGGTGAAATCCCTTTTTGGTGTTCAGTTGTTGTGATGCAATTATTTTTGTTTTTTATCTGGTTGTCTCCAACTTGAGGTCTTTTAATCATTTAAATCAGTATATCAAGTATATTCCTGATTTATCAAAGTGCGTTTTCATTTTGTGTGATTTAATTAATTGGTGTTTGCAAGTCAGATTTAAATTATTTTGAATGAATCATAGTGATTAAGGATTTCTTTTGGATAGTTGAAGAAGAACTTGGTAAAGAAATATTCCAGCACAATTTATGCAGGTCATAAATTTAGTGAAGTTTTATGCCAGTCATAGAACCTCATTTTTCAAAGTGCCTAGCAACTAGAGTTAAGCCAAAATAGGAAATCACATTTTATTCTTGATTTTTGACTCCATTGCCCATGTGGATAGAAAGCACTGGTCTATCATACCCCAGAAAATAAATTTCATAGAAACAACATATAGAAAATAAATTTCATAGAAACAACATATATAAACACTTACAACATATATAAACACTTTCATTTTATGCAGTAGGAGTAATTATTGAAATTTCATCTATTCCACTCCCAATTGCCATTGTGGATAGATTGCTCAAGCAGGAAGTATATAGTTTAAGTCTGCCTCATGCACATAGTGACGAGCTTGGCAATAAGGGTTAGAGGTTAGAACAGTTAGGAAATAGAAGGTTCAAATTCGCTATTTGGCCTTGTACGTTAGCCAAAAACGTTGTGAGAGCTTGGCAACCTCTCGTGGCTCAAACCTGCGTTTTTGAGTCCTCATAGATAGGAAAGCATGTTGGTGTGGATATGAAAGCCAAGCTAGAGAGACCATGTGAAAGAAAAGCGAAGAGCATACACAACCACAGCAGTGGCGACTTTGGCCACATATAGTAGAGAAATTCAAGGCAAAAAGAAGGCTGCTTGAGAAGGAGAGGAGTACCGAAAGTAGTTTTTTTTAGAAAAAGACAAGGAAGAAGAACACAGCAAAAAGGGCGGTGTTAGACATTTAAAGGGATTTCATTTGTCCATATGTGCAGGGCTGGTGTGGCAGTGTAGTGCAGAAGTGCTTGGTTAAGAGACAAAAGGGAAGCTCTTGCTGGAGGAATGTTTTGTAGGTGCCATAAGTGACCACCATAACCCTGGGAGTTCCCTAAGCCACAAGGAAAACTGGTACCAGTACCAGAACAGGGAAAGGTTCAATTTCAGCATTTCTATTTCCATGTTACACAAATAAAAGAATATACTAAGTGGAATTGTTTCATTTTGTGTAGCTAATGTTATTGTTACACACTGAAAATTCATATGGTTGCCATCGTAATAATAGAAGAAGTGTCTTACACTGCTACCCCAGCTCGTCACTCTCATATTTTCCTGTATGTGCAAGAAGAGAGGAGCCTCTAAGTGTTAATTTTGATCTTCTGCAATTATAACTGGTGTTGTCCTTTATTGTGAAAACCACTATCCTGCATGTTTGGAGTGAGTTGCACCCTGTCAATGGTGGAAAACCAGTGTATTGGTCTACACCATGCAAATTTATCTTTCAAATTTTACCAGTTAATATTGTGAAATGTTTTCCTAGAGAATATATATAGTTTGATTGGTTGTGGATCACTAGGTTTGCATGCTTTCCCTCTCCTCTTCTGTGACTGAAAAACAAAAAAAAAATCCGACAAACTTCTTAAAAGTTGTTACCTAAAAAATATGTATCTTGGAATTTATCTACAACTTAAAAAAGCTCGTATCGTATCTGTGAGAATCATATATCATCAATGCCACCATTCCCAAATACATGGAAGTTGGAGGAACTCTGCACTTTTAATATGGTGCAAATCTAGTTCCTTAAATTTCTAACAGTAAAAATATTTAGCTTATCTAGGGAAAGTTCACGGCATTGAAAGTGCCAAATCAATCTTACAAATATGAAAGTGAATCTGCAAAGTAAAATTTAAATGTAAACAGGAAGTAAAATTCAAGGAAGATGAAAGAAATGGAACCTGCAGGTCCAGAAAGCAAAATTGCACGGCTTGCAGGTGTTAGATTCCGCGTATATTTGGAAAATTGCTCCTGCTTCAAATAAACGAATGCTGCGCTCATCAACAGTGCTTTGGTCTGCTCACTGCACACACAACATTACGTACCAACAAAACTTTCAATCCTTTTCACGTTCACTTATGAAATTCCAACAAAACTTAGATCTTCTTTCTGTCAAATGAAAATTAATGAAACATTGAAAGGACATTCATAAGATCATAAAACAACATGAAAATTGAAATACAATAAATTTGCCTGCTAAAAACAGAGTATTTATGACATGTTCTATGATCTTTTGATTTACATACAACAATAAATTTAGAAGAAAGTGTCTATATTTTACTGTGAAATGCAGAACATTTGCAACACTAGGGAAAATATTGAAAATCTGTCAGTTCTATACAGATAATAATAATTACCAAAAGCTTCAATATTTTTTTTCCAAAATGCACATACATATTTTCTCATCAAATTCAACAAACATTTTAACTAGAAGACCTTTCCTTTTAGAATTGCTTAAAGTGACTCAAATTTCCTTTGATAACATATTGTACAGTATGGTGTACATGCACTCCAAGCTCTATAAAATGAAATATAAGCTCTCTGGAATCAATCTACACATTACACGTTTGGTAATTTTGGCTACTTTTGTGAGCACCTTTCCTATTCTTGATGTACATATAATGTTATATTTCAAAAACTGTGTCAAACACAAACGCACACATATTGTACAGTATGGTGTACATGCACTCCAAGCTCTATAAAATGAAATATAAGCTCTCTGGAATCAATCTACACATTACACGTTTGGTAATTTTGGCTACTTTTGTGAGCACCTTTCCTATTCTTGATGTACATATAATGTTATATTTCAAAAACTGTGTCAAACACAAACGCACACAGGCACAATTTTTAACATTGATATAGATTTGAGGATCTCTAGTTTTCACATTATACATTTCCAGAAACAATCATTTGTTGGAAGAAACGAGCTATAACAAAATGACTTTGGCAAGGCAGCCTAAGTCACAGAGCATAGTCATGGAAAGCTCTTAGGATGGAGTCTCTGCCTAAAGCACAGTGGAAGAAAACAAGTCATACCTCAAATTACAAAGAACTAGTAGCTATTGTGGTCTTCTGGTGTACCCAGTACAATCATAGGAAAAAATTTGGATACTTCCTTTGTCAGAGCCTAAAGCACAAAGCAAGCAAACAAGCCATGCCTCGACTATAATTCACTATACATTTCCAGAAACAATTATTTGTTGGAAGAAACGAGCCATAACCAGAAGACTAGTTGCTTTGGTGGCAAGGCCACCTAACTTACGGAGCATAGTCATGGAAGGCTCTTAGGATGGAATCTCAGCCCAAAGCACAGTCGAAGAAAACAAACTCTACCTCAAATTACAAAGAACTAGTAGCTATGGTGGTAGTCTGGTGTACCCATTACAATCATAGGAAATCTTTTGGATACTGTCTTTGCCAGACCCCAAAGCATAAAGCAAGCAAACAAGCCATGCCTAAACTATAAAGACGAATAGCTATGGTGGTGGCCTCACAGAACATCCTAACAAACCCAGCACAATCATAGGAAAGTCTTAGAATGGCGTCTTTGCAACACCCAAAGCAAAAAGGAAGCAAACAAGCTATATCTCAAACTACAAAGACTATGGAGTAGAAGCATCCTATCCAACAGAGCATAAGTATAATAAGGCTCTTGGGTTTGAGTTTAGTTAGGCATGTGAATTGTTGGAACATCCCTATATTTTTGTACTTAGGGCTTCTTGCCTGACTCTGATTTTTTGTTAGTTTTTGTATAGACCAGTTAGAACTCAAACCTAAAACCTTCTATAAACTGGTGGATAAACTATCAACAAGCTACTAGCCTGCTAGCCTTCTTTAATCTGAAATATGGATTATTACATGTATGAATTCCAGCTGATGCACTAAAAGACATATTTTTACCAAAATATAGCGTTAAATTCCAAACACTTCATATTTCCTGTCAAACACGCATTTTCATTCAGAAAAAAATTCCCCCCAAAAGAGGCATTCCTCTTTTATAATTAAATTCCGAATACTTACATGTCCTGTGATACAAAGATTTCTGTTTTAGCCTTAAATTCTAAACCTACCCATTAGTGTAAACACGCATTCGTAAAACTTAACATACAAGTCTTTTTCTTACCTCAGATAATATGGAAACTCCTCGAACGTAACGTTGCAGGATTTCCCGTCAACAACCTGATTCGTAAGCTCGAGCTCCATGAGTTCTTGGTAATTGACGGAACTTCCAAGCGTTGTCAATTTCTGGAAAGTTTGCGAACGTCCCGTAGCCAAGCCTAGTCCCAGGCCGACTCCCAGCCCCACGCTCAAGGCTGACATCAAAACATTTTTCTGCTCCATTATAATATGCAGATCCAACAGAGATTCGAACAAATGACCTTAAAAATTCAATTGATCTTTATAATATTATTTCGCTTTGCAGGATTCGAAGCCGCGACTTCAAAATTCCTCCAACAATATAATTTCTGAAATTCCACTTTCCAGGATCCCAGTCTCTATAGAGCAAAATAATTTCGTGCAGTTTCAGCTTTACGACTTTCAAGTGCGAAACTTCAAAGTCTATAGCATAAAATAATGTTTGAAATTTCAGCTTTACGGCTCCGATGGCTGACGTTTCAAAATCTGTGGAACAAAATCCTTTCTCAAATTTCAACCTCACCACTTCAACTTTTGAAATTTTCAGCTTTACGACTCCGAAGACTGCTGCAAATTCTATTAAAACAAGATAATTTATGAAATCTCAGCTTGAAAAGGCCTGAAACATCAATTTCTACTAAAACAAAAGAATTTCTGAAATTTCGCCTTTATGACTTAAAATCTTGCTGCTTCAAATTCAGACAAATTTCTGACGCTTTAAACTTTGTGGCTTCAGACACCGAAGCATAAAAAATCTATACAACAATTTAACTTCTGGTTTATGAGGATCTCCACCTCACAATTTGGAAGCCTAAAACTTCAAAATCTATTGACCAAGAACAAACTGAAATTTCAGCTTTGCGCCTATTAAGCCTGAAACTTCAAAATCTAAACCAAAAATTTTCTGAAAATTTAGTTTTCAGACTTCTTAGAGTGCAAGGAACAAAATCTTCCAACCCGACACGACTAAGCAATCTCTGTAATTTCACGTTTCAATATGATGGATTCGAAGCCTGAAGCCTCAAAAGAAATTAACATAAGCTTCGGAAGTCTAGGACAAAATAATCTCTGTATTTTCAGCTTAGCGAGAATCGAGAACTCTGGCTCGTCTTTTTGTTTTCCTCAATTGGCATGTGACTGTCTCAGACTGTTCTAGCAAGGGATATTTATAGTTCAAATTGTTGCCGTGAAATGTGCTCGGGCAAACTCGGCAGCCGTGATTTTCCTCCCGGTTTAGTTTGGTGGTGGGGTCCGCGATAGACGGTGAGCACGTTCGGGTCAGTGCCGTGATACCATACAGAATGGCGGCGCCTGTAGACCTTTTTGTTGGTATAATTGCGTTAAGCTGGTTAAATTTGATGGCTGTAAGATTTTTTTTTATTCGACGTGGTTTTTGTTTTATTAATAAAGTAAATGTTTTACAACTTTTAAATTAGATTTTAAGTTTTGATAGAAAAAGAAAAAGAAAAGATTAGATTTACGAATTTGGTGGAATGAATATTAGTAATTATTATGTATTCTTTTTTCTTTAAATATGATTCAAAGGTTGATGTAAAAATTCATACAATTTAATTTACAAAGAACATTAATATAGTTGAACTGTAGTTAAAATTTAAATCTAATGGTTCTGTTAATATTTTTATTATAACATAAAATGAATATTAAAAAAAAAATAGATTTGTTTAAATTATATATATATATAAGAAAGTGAAAATAAAATTTGTAGAAGGTAATTTTTGTAGTATAATAAATTATGATTTATTAAAATTGGATTGCATAGTTTTTAAATTAAATTGATTGAGAGCAATGATTCTAACACATGCATCGAGCATGATCGATTTGCTTAACATTTATTACATCTAGGTTATGCTCATAGGAATGAAGCATCAAGACTCATTGAGAGGTTACTTATCCCAAAACTAATAAAACTCAAGATATTTAATTGTGGAGTTTCCTCCAAAAATAAGTGTTGTGTCTTATGATATTATAGATCCACTTTTATTCGCATGTTGTAACCCCCCCTAAGTGCAATTTAGGAAGAAGATTATTATGCAAATGATGCAAATATGCAAGGATAGGTCCTGGCTACGAACCCATGTTAGGTACCCATGTACAAATGCAAATGAATCAAAATGAAATCTCTCACAATTGGAGAAAAAGAGAAAACTAGTGGGACAAAACTCCTCCCCAAAAGAGAGAAAAGAAATAATCAAGTGAGGAAGGATGAAGGACTCCATGATAGAGAAGAGCATTTTCAAAGTGTATCTAAGTTATACTCTGCTCCCGGGTTCGACTCTACTCTCGGGTTTTAGTCTCACCCTAGGTACCCAAGATACGCGTTGTTGGGCCGCTGGACTGGGTCAGGGTGATACCCCTGTTGTATAAAAAAAATTATGTTTTATCAAAATTCAACTATATAATTTTTGAGTCAAACTCATTGATCCATATTTCATTAGAAGTGGTTCACATGAATCCATCTCTAATGGATACGGATGGTCCACTTAGCACTTATAATATTTGTTAAAGGTTTTAAAAATGTGATAGCAAATTAAGTGGGTTTGATTTTGGGAGAAACTCCATAATTAAGCAATGATTTAATCAAAATAATATTAAGATAAATGACCTTTAAAGAAATATGAATGCTTCATCCCTATAAATAACATCTAAATACAATGAATGCTAATTGAAACATTTATATTCATGAAAAATGAATCATATGAACAACTACTCATATTATATAATTAATAAATTTGACTCAAATATTTAATAAAACATATAAATTAAATCTATTTTAATATTTTTATTTTATTTTTAATTCAAATTTTATCTTATAGTCTAAATATGATACTAATTCATCAAAAGAATAAATAAATCTTTACTCATATGTGCCCATCTGTTCATAAAGAACGAAATACCAATATATATGTAATTCAGTTGTTTTTGTTTATAAATAAATAAATCATTAAAACGAGAACGAGAATAATAAATCATGTTAAAATTTACGGCAACCATTAAATGTAAACCCGGATTTGCGACTTAAAATGAATAATTGTCATCAAGAATTTCCGTGACAGGAATTTTGACCGTCAAATTTATTTGTCAAAAAATAAGCAGAGTATAATGAGATTTGATTGGACGGATAGGTGCGCATATTCTGTGTCATAGGCGATGGCGACGTATTATCGTACACGTTATTGCTGCGGTTTCCGGGGGGCATTGTCTGAAATTAGTGAGTTCCTTTTTTATTTTATTGGTAGGTAGCTTTTGCTTTGATTCATTTTTTAATAGGGGGCGCTTATTTGGAAAAGAAAAAGCCCTGCAAAGGAAAGAGGAGAATAAATAAAATTTGAGTATTTCAGCAGCTTTAATTGACCCACTTTTATGTCCCTCAATCTATGTACCCTCATACGAAGTTTCTATGTATGTGCGAAGATGGTTGAATTTGGGGTACATGGTTGATGGTCAAGAAGACTTAGACTTCAAATTTTGAAGTTTTTGCATTATAGATGTGGATTTGATATATATTGTGTTTATAATAAAAAAAAAGTATTTAGATTGTAATAATATATTTTTTAATTTAAATATCTTTTATTTATAAAAGTATGTAATGAGGTTTTGGGTATAAATTAGATAGTTGAATTATTGATATATATTTACAATTTGATTTATTTATTGTATACATTAAAAATAATATATAATTTAAAATCATAAAAAAAATCATCTTAAAAATTATAATAAAAACTTTCATGTATAAACTATTTTAAAATTAAAAAACATATAATATAAAATCTCATACAAAATTATAAAATTTCATTTTCAGCTCTCATTTTCCAATTTAAAAGGCAAAGCACTAGGTATTGTAACTCCTCCACATCAATCATTCAAAAATCCCAAAATTCCTTTGGAAGCTTGTAAGGAGTCTAAATTCACTAAAATTACTTGTGAGGCCCCGAATTGTCCACATGGGGTTGAAGGGACCACATGGAGTATCACCCATTCTCACTCATTTCACCAACCCTTCTTTGTTTCTTTCAACAATAATATTAATAATCTTTATCATAAGATTTGTCACCATATTATTGTTGTTAATATGGGTTGTAGCCTACGTCACTCATTAGTGTGTTGCACTTGCCACATCATAGCTTGGAAGAATATATACCTATGTAAAGACATGCAAGCTAGTTAAAGGCCAACCCACTATTCACCATGTGACCTCCACTTTATTCTTTCTTGCCGTTCAAGGAAACTTTATTTTTCTCATGTTGGGATCCACCTCTCTTAACACCATATCAATTTCTTTTTCTTTGCTTCCTAAAGTTATTAGGCATTCTTAACTTTGACTAAATATTGGCATTGGTTTGTTTAGTTTAATAATATTAAAATTATAATAAAAATTAAATAATTAAAAAGTTAAAAAGAATTAAAACATTTATTTAAGATTAAATAAGTATTAAATATTAAAAAAAAATTATAAATGTAATAAAGATTAATATCTATAATAATTTATTTTAAATATTTTTTTCAATATATATAAAAATTATATAATATAAATATATTATTGATAATGTATATAACACTTTTATTTATCATAAATTAACTGATTTATAAATTAATTTATGTTAGTTAAAATTAAAATTTGTTATTTTCTTGAAACTTACAAATCAATAATTTTATTGCATGCATAGTTTAAATGTGTTCTAAAAAAAATATTTGCATGCATGACTCTCTTTAATTTATCTAAAGCTAAAAGAGAAATATTTTCTTTCTTTCTTTTATGTACTTCTCTTTCCACCGATGTAGACTTTTAAGTTATTTTTGTTTGCTTTGAGAAAGAAGTATAAAGTTAGATCATAGTGGGGCTTTACTTTGCTTCCTATATTTTAATGATTTGGCTTTTAATAAAGAAACCTAAAGTTGAAGACAACAAATACATTGGAAAAAGCTGATGTGGACAAGACTCACTGCCCACTTGTTTTCTTAACCTAAGTGGACTGCCACTATGTCTACATGGCAATGGCATTGCATAGCTTGATAAGTGAAAAAGCTTACAATGCTTAAGGGGAAGTTAGACATAGTACAAGTGTAAAAGCATTTTCTTTTCATATCCTTGAAGCAAACTCTGCAACTAAAGACAAACGGTGAAACACACATCAAATCAAAGAAAGGCAACCTTAAGTTGGCTACAACAATAAAGGAATATAATGTGGAGTCACTATCAAAGCCCAAAAAAAAAAAAGTACTGTCAATTCATAAACTATTGAATTAGGAGAATAATACAAATATATGCACATGGGTCATATGTGAATCATGTCATAGTCCACCAAACCCACTAAAGAGAAGCACAAAGTATCTATCTTAGTTTTTCAAAGTATAAAAAAAAGGATTTGCAAGATAAATTGGCGTACTTAAATTCCAATTAAGTTTTGCTTTTAGGCTATCATTTCACTATTCTAGTATATACTAAGAATAATGCACGCCCATCATTGTCCATTTTCTATAGAAAAAAATAAATTATGTCTTGACTTAAAAGTAGAAATCTATTAACTAGTTATGTGGAGTGCGAACTCATTTATAGAAGTGCAATTTAAATTGTAAAATATTATGTTTTAGATTAAATGAAGTAAAATAGTTATTATCTATTTGTTTAAAAGGTTGAAAAGTGCATATTTTATTTATTTTTTATCTTTTATTTTATATTATTGTGTCTCGGTATGTTATGCATATTGTTTTAAGATTTGATTTAGATTGTTTTGACATTTTTATTGATCTTAGTTTAAATTAACCATTAAATATATTTTATTTATTTATTTTTAAATATATTTGTTAATATCGTATTATAGCTTCGTCTTTTGGGTTTAAAATTGTAGGTGCGGTCTTGACCCAAGTTATGATTGAAAGGTTGATATTATAGCTTTAGTTTTGACTTATCTTGAGCTCAAGCTAACCTAGATCCAACTAATTGAATGTTATTCATCATTTCTCATGTCAAAGCTTTCAATTTTTTGTCTAAGACAAGTATGAAAGGACAATCACCTAGGTCATTTGAATCATCTTTGGATCTCATAACTTCACTACTCCAATTGTCACAAAAGGATCACTAATTAGTTACTATTTAGCTTTTCGTGTCAACCTTGCATTAATAAACACATGACAAAACTATACCTCTTGCATTGTCATTCCAACATCCATTACATCAAAATCTAAAATCCTTAGTATAAGCATAGCCACATAAACTATATGTGTTAATTTATGTCATATAACTTTATCAAAATCAATAAATTGGCCAGCGAAGGTTGACTAAGGTAAAAAGAAGGGGAGAAAGTTGCCTCTTGTGCCTAGCATAGAAAGTTTCAATAATGTTCCTCAACACCACCAAGTCTTTCATTCAATTTCTAGACACAAGTGAAACTTATTTGTAGGTAAAGAAGCTCTAAAGACAACAAGGTCATATCCATATTAAAATATAAGAACCACACTATTTGGGTAGAAACTATAGATGTGGGATCAAGATCATAAGTGTGGGATTGACCTTTGAATATAGTTTCAAAATTCTCATTAGATTTTTATCTCAATTAGTTTGTTCTAGATCCAAATTAAGATATTAGATAAAATTATCTATCATAAATTTTCATCCCCACTTCTAAGGTATGCATTTATTATAGTTTTTTTATTCCTACTTCAAATCTAATCATGTACACATTTCTCTCCCAACTTTTTTTTATCTAGGATAATTTGATTGTTATTATTTTATTACATTTATTTATTCTATATAATTTATGTGGGGTGGTTTATTTCCCCACAAATATATTCCTTTGCTTTAAGATTCATAAATTCGGGTGGATATTACACACATGTTTTGATTAACTCATTAATTTAAAACTCGATCTTAGAGAGCATACATGATTGAAAAATTTAAGCATCTAATGTATAAGTAAATTGTACAAAAAAAGAACACAATCACCATAAAAAGAAGATGAAGACACATATAGCTTGGAGAAAACCACTTTGGGTTAAAAATATAGCTAAAAGGTGAGTAAACACTCACTTATGTACTTCAAAATGGTAATACAAGAGGTGGTAGCCCTTATTCCTACAAAATAGATCTTTTACACAATTAAAATAAACTCCTACAATCTCTCAATATCTCCCAATTATTTATTGTGCCTATACTCTTTAGCACAATCACAAACGTAGAGAAAATTCTACAACTCAATAATACCTATAAACCACTAAGATGATTCATACACATCCAACAAGAACTAAAAATAGATTTATAATACATTTGGGAATTGAAGAGACCAACAAAATAAACCATAAAGAAAAAATATCAGAATGGGAATATCATTGAATGCACACAAATCGCTAGGAAGAATTCATTATAGAAGAGAAATTCATTGTATTTTTTACATTATTGCCACTTAATACAACCAATCATTTTACAAAAATAGGCAGCAAAATTTAGTTTATGATCTTCCCTCTCCTCCATATCCTACATTTCAATGTCCTAGATCATTTTCTCTAACATTCAAGAGACTAATATTGCTCTAAAACACATGGGCCATGAAGTAGAAAATTTAGATCCTTTATGGAACACAATTCCTCAATAAGGGGGATTATGGTCTCCAAAATCTATAAATATTTAAAGGTTGAGGTTGATAGATACCCTTAATTGACTGCACATAGTCATCTTGCCTTCCATTGCAATATAAGCATAAGCCAAAATTTGGTATACCTCTATCTACAACTATCTATGTGATTTAAAAGTGCATTGCTTGAACATGGAGGAATTGTTTTAGTATTGGATTTCTCCAAAAGAATAAATTTTGTGCTACCACTCATCTTCCCATGAATATTCATGACCTCCTTAGGTTGCTCTTTATCATGGTGTATAGGAGCGAATTTGCACCCCTTATGAAAATTTCCATTTTGCACTCCCTCACCTTAGAAAACCAAATCTAAAGGCAAAATTTCACATCAGCAAGTTTCCTTCGTTCCACTTGGCGATCGTCTTTTGTGTCAGTAGGAGAATAACTGTCGGGGACACCCGCACGATGCACAGACGTCCATGCGGCGCGCTTATGTCCTTGACTGATTCCCTTATCTAAAGTTGGCAGAGGCATTACACTTCCTAGTGTGAACGAATTGTAACATCCCTCTATGACTAGTCAACCCGAAAACAACTCTTTCCCTCCTATTTTGGCCTTGAAATGCCTATCCTGCTCATTCAATCTATCTTCTTAGCAGTTCTTGAGCTCTTTGGAAATTCTCAAGAATTTTAAAACATTCTCTTCACTCTCAAGCAACACTTTGATGCTTCATTGCAACAACAACACTCCATCAACTTCGTAGTGCAAGTGTGGAACAAGCCATTGCAGCAGGGGCTTAAGGTTTTGTAACACCTCCCTTCACCACATTTGAGGTTGTGGTGATTGTTCAAGCTCTCTTTCTCCATCATTGGCTAATGAGATCTTAATGGAGGTGGTAACATTTTCACTCCTCTCCTTTACGATTTGGTTGAGTAGCACTTCACTATTTTGTAGTGTTTATTGTGTTCTCTACTTTATTTGCTCCTTTATCATATATTTCTCTATCATTGTTATCTTGGATGTCCGTGGAGGTGGAAACACTGAAAAAGGGGTTTGACCAAGGCAAAACCCTATACAACTCCCAAAAAATTTCCCTCTTTCTTGTGTGCAGGTGAGAGAACGCATGGAGCTAGCTGGCGAACAAATATCTCTGTGAGATTCTTTGTCACCTTAGTTCTAGTCTATTTATTTTATCATTTCGGTGTCTACTTTGTGTACTTTCTCATTTTTCTTTTACCATCTAGATTGAGCTAGCTAGGTTGTTAGTAGGTATTTTTGGTAGTTTTACTGTGTCCATTGTTGTCTGGTCATACAGACGCCAGCGTGCCTGAGAGATGCCAATGCGTCGCGCTAACGTCCTAGAACTGTGTTGTCCTTGGAAAAAGAGTTGTCTGAGGCACATAACTGACTCCAAAAAGCTAGCTCACCTAGACTAGATTATAGTTTGGGTCTGAAGAGTGGTTGCAGGACCTTATAGTCCTCATCATTCTCGACCCTCATTTGAAACATCCCTTTAGATTGAGGTAAGTTAGGGAAGCCTTCCGCTCTTGGCCCTCCTTGACCTAGGGCCTTGAACATGGTTGGTCCCCCTCTCTTACATTTTTGGTGAACCCAACGTGAACTTGCATCTGTTCATTTGTGGGTGTTGAAACTTATCCTGCATGCCTTGTGATCGTCGTGTCCCTGAGCGTTGTAAAGGTTTATGAGCATCAAAACCCAGTCCACAACCTCTGGGTACGTTGTCAGGAGAAGTATATGACACCTTCTAATGGAGAAGACGAGGGTCACCTCTAGTTTCTCTACATGCCTCTTCTCCGAACCTACAATGGGTATTTTAGCTCAGGAGTAGTTGTTGAGGGGCGAGGTAGAAATGCCTGATGAAACTAATCACATCCCCACTCCTCCTGCATCTCCTACACCTTCATCAGTAGATGAGTGTGAGGTTGTTCATATTCCTTCAGAATATGTCTCTGCCCTTAGCAAAGGGTTGGGTGACTTAGAGAATCACTTGGAAAGAAACCTGAAGATGGCTAGGGCTGCTCAATTTATTAGTGAATTAAAGTATATGGTGGGAAAAGACCGAACAGGCATTAGATCTCCTGGCTAGCCTCTCTAGTTTGACTGAAGCGTGTGCCACTTCGAATAATGCTAGCATTATACAAGGGGCCACTTTTGAAGAACATGAGAGATAGTTAGGAGTATCAATGCCTCCCACATCTGTATACTTGGCTGACGCGGTCCCTTCGATCAACATCCCTTCTACCTATGAAAGATCTGAAACTATCAAAGCAAACAAGATCCCCTTGGGTTTCAGCTTCACCCTCCTATCACCTCTAGCAATGGAGTTTTTGGTGGGATGAGTGGTGGAGGCTTTGGTAGTGGTGGTGGCTTCGATGGCGGGGTGGTGTTGGTGGAAATGGTTCCGGTGGAGGTCATGGTGGTGGTTTATGAAACAAAAGTGGCTCTGATGGAGGCCTTGTTCATGATGGTGGTTCCAGAAGTGGTTCCAGTGGTGGCCACGACGGCAGTTCCAAAGGTGGATCTAGTGGCAGTTCTGGAGGAGGTCTCGTTGGCCCTATGTCATCCAGTGACCCTATTCTAAACACTCTCTTTCAGAATATGGGTAAGATGCAGAGCTAGTTAGCGAGTTTCCCCCAAGCCTCTTCCCAACCTATCTTCCAATGCTTCTTCCAACATAGCCCATAGTCAGTAGCAATTTTAAACACTCCCTTCCCACAAGGAATGGAGATCCCAAATTTCAAAAATTATGGTGGAAAAGGGGATCCACAAACACATTTATTCGCCTTTAATGCCTTGTGCACATATTTTTTCCATCACGATGCGTTGAAGGAAAAATTGTTTCCCTGATCTCTCAAGGATACAACGCTTGAATGGTATTGTTCCTTACCTGATAATTCTATTTTCTCATTCGATCAGTTGGTGAACCAGTTTCTCTGACAGTTTCAAGCCAACATCGGATCGAAGATTACCTTTTTGGATCTCATCTGATGCAAATAGGGGGATAATGAACAAATTAATTACTTCATCACACAGTATCAAGCGATCTTCTCACAAATCTTGGTACTTGCTACCTGATTCAAACGTGTAGAAGGTATTCATAGGGAACTTGCAAAGGCCTTGGCAAGAGAATTTTTCCCTTATGAAGTACCCTTCTTTCGTGTATTTGTGTGCAACACTACAGGAGTATCAACAAACGGTATTCCAATTTGGGGGATCCTCCTCGTGCTCCCATTCTGAAGGAAGATATATCATATCAATATTTGGGAAAGGTAAGTCTGTTGTGAATGTAGTAGCTGTTGTGAATGACAATGACCTCAAATGCAATCGAAAGTTTACAAAGTTGGCAAAACCCTATTCTTCCATCTTGCAAAAGCTAGTGAAGGATAAGATCCTAACCTTGCAGAATCCTAAGCCTCTTAAGGAACCCTATCCTAGCTGGTAAAAATGCAAGTACCTACTGTCAATACCATTGAGTCAATGGACATGATATCAAATTCTATATGCACCTTCATCATGAGATATAGGATCACATCAAGGATGCTACTATTCGTCTCTATGGAAGCAAACAAAATACAAATAAATTGGTGGCGAAAGAAAATAGTGAGTTGCAGATATACACAAACATGTTTTCGTCGCATTTTTCCAACATGATTATTGATCCCTCAGAGTATGTGACTCAACCTGAGGCCTATGTCAACATGGTCACAGTTACTCCCACTCAACAACTTGCGACCGGTTCATCGGATGTGACGTTCACCTCATAGGATATGGCTATGAACAATAAGTCTTCTCCCCTCTACATTCCCACTCACCTTAATGGCAACATTGTGATGGGGGTTTTGGTCAACCCTGCGAGTTGTGTGAATGTTATTACAAAAGAAACATTGTTATTGAATTCATTACAGAGAGAGGAGTACAAAGAAACAAAATCCACAATCCGTACACATGATGGTCTTTGTCTCAAACCATATGGCTTGATAACTTTGTCTATCCTAGTTGGACCTAGGGTTGCTGACACAGTTTTTGATGTTATTTCAGAGTTGGATTTGCTCAAGTTGAAGCTAGGCATACCTTGGCTAGCTTCCATGAATGGGATCACCTCTATAATTCATAAGTTTTTAAATTTTTCCCATGAAGGTGTCATGCACATGGTGCATGACACTGGATACCATCCTTTGGTGTCCCATGGGGGATATTCATTGGGTTACTTTTGGCCCGCTCCAGTTGGTCCACTTCCTCCAAGAATGAACCTACTTTATAAGAATTACATAAAGTATAAGACTGGGGGAAAGGGACAGTCGAAACTGATCCTTCCTATAGCACAGTGGCCAACTGCCTCCTCTTCCCGAAAGGGAAAGGAGAAGCTTGCCCCTTCTTGGGTCGCCTCGTCTGCTCCCCTTTCTTGGGAGGAGTATTGGATGAGTAAGCTTGGCCTTTACCCACTGAATCCGATGGTGCCCACTTGGCGTAGACCCAATATCGGGATATTGGATCTCCCTACTGAGCCCCCTAGGCCTTGGTACTATTTGTACAACAAAAAGAAAGGCTCTTGAAGAGAATTTTCTCTGTGGCCTCTCACCGCTTTTGCTCCCAAAGCAGTAAATGAGAAGAGGCCCGTTGCTGAAGCACTTGAACCGACTCCCCCTGCTACCTCTCAAACTATCCCTCCCGCTCCCATTCAAGAGTTTGTTCCTCCACTGGAAACAGTTGTCGTGGACACTCACATGGCTGATCAAGAGCTTTTTGTTCCTTCACAGCCTCCAGCCTCTAGCTCAAAGAGTGGAATAAATTTCCTTGTGCATGAACGTAAGCATCGGCAAAAGGCTCTCATGGCTGATCAAGTCGCTTTGCATAAAAAGGATGAGGAGATGACCACCCCTATGTCAGGGCCTCTTGTGGTGTCGTCCCCTCTCCTTTCTCTCGCTTTTGTTCAATCTAGTTCAGTCTCACCTCTGGCTCTCGCTGTGAGTTCACCTGACTCCAAAAAGGCGCAGGTGTTTATTGCTCCTTCAATGAAGCCACCTTTGTTGATGGCCCTTCCGTACATCCTACCGTTTCCAAAACCCGTAGAAATTTCAAACATTTTGGTGGTATCTGTTGCGGTTTTCTCCTCTTCTTCCTCTATGCCTCTCATCTCATCTATAGGGAGTTCACACCCCCCGGCAAAGTAGAAGGTAGAGGTTGGTCCGTTCAACAATCGAGGACACAAGAGGATCCCACCTTCTCCAAAAGGTGGTCCTACATTGACTTGTTTCATCCTAGTAACGAAACTAGCCCCGACTTCCCCTGAGTTCATCACCGTTCCCAAATCATTTGGTGAGCCTAGCAGTGAATCTCAGGTGTAGTCTTCCCCATCTATCGAGGTAAAACATGACACTTTGATGAAGTGCTTGTTTAACTCTTTGGATGAAGTTTCGACCTTGTCAGGGATCTTCGCAAAGTCACTGACCCTAGCTCCATAAGATCTTAGTGGAGGGGACGTTATGGGGCCCTCTTCCTTATCCCTTGTTACAGGTGAGTCAAAAGCTCCTCCCCTTAACATTCCACCACTATAGGCTCATCCTCCTTCCCCCTACAATGATTTAGAGTGGGAAGCAGATGATCTTTTGGTCGATCAGTGTTAGGAGGAGGCCCATTTCTTTATCTTTAGATTAGAAATGTGTGTGTTGTGGTGTGTTCCCCCATGATCATGCTATGTGTTCCTGGATTACCCTTTTCACCCTTGTTGGTATTTGGATACAGGAGTGATTTTTGTGTCGTAAAACTTCTATCTGTTTCATCATTTTTCCATGTTTTTGAATTGATTTTTGGAAAATTAGGGATGATGTAAAGCATTGGGGGCGTTTAGGCTTCCCTTCCATGTTGACACAATTTTTTAATTTTTACTTTGTCTTCTCATGCATTCTTCACACAGTTTGATATAGTAGGGGGTTGATGAAAATTCATTTATATACTACTATTTTACTTATATACATATATTTATGAGCAATTCTAACCCCGAAATATCAAATCACCCCTATACCCTTTGTTTATGTTTGTTTCTCTTTCTCACTCCTTTTCCTTCTCTTTCTCTCTTCTTTACTTGAGTTGTCCCTCTCATGTGTGACAACGCCATCTCTATAATGCTTCGATTTTCAAAAAACACATTTGTTGTCAATGAATCTTTTCTTGAAAGTCCTCATGAGCATTCCTTTTTCAAAACTATATTTGCGACTTCAACCCCTTATGGGACATGTTTCCTTCATCATGGGTTGGCAAAGAAAGAACTTGAGAATCTTCCTCTGAGGTGGGAACCACTTTGATCTTCCCCTTCCGAAGGGGCATTTTTCTTCCTTTCAAATTCCTTGATGAAGTGAACATCCTTTGAAAGGATTCCTTAAAGATGAATTGATTTGAGAAGGAACGTCCTTCTTGTACTTTCAAATAGTGCATCCCTCGAGTGGACCTCCTCTTCACATTGGGTTCTTGAGGGACCCCTTTGAAAATTTTTCCAACTTGTTGACAGTCAGTGTGACTATCTACTTAATTGTTTGCGTGGCCGCTTTTTGACATGTTATATCTACGGGTAAATATGTTGTTTTGTAGGTGTGCCTATAAAGCCGCTTTTTGACTCTATGGAGTCCCCTTCCCTTAGTTTCCTTCATGTGAGAGATCTTGGAGGAAACCTTCCTTATAGATCTGCGGGTTTGTAAGGCTCTTTTTTTAATTTCCTTCATGTGAGAGATCTTGGAGGAGACCTTCCTTATAGGTTTGTGGGTCTGAAAGGTAATTTTCTCGGTTTCCTTCATATGAGAGATCTTGGATGATACCTTCCTTGTAGGTCTGTGGGCCTGTAAGGTGCTTTTCTCGGTTTCCTTCATGTGAGAGATCTTGGAGGATACCTTCCTTGCAGGTCTATAGGCTTGTGATGCGCTTACTTCTTGGGGCTTCCTTCATGTGAGAGATCTTGGAGGTCACCTCCTTGCAGGTTTGCGGGCCTATAAGATGCTTTCATTCTACAACTTCATGGTTCTACGAGACTGTGGAGTCTTTTGTTCCAACCTATGCTTTCGAGCTCGCTAGATCGTGGTCTGCTTCCTCAATAGTTCAGGTATACATTTCTAATGATCTACTACCTTTCCAATCTTCTTTATCAAAGCACTCATTAGTATTCATGCTCACTAAAGTGGGGACAAAATGTATAGGAGTGAATTTGCACCCCTTACGCAAATTTCCCTTTTACACTCCCTCACCTTAGAAAACCAAATCCAAAGGTGAAATTCCACATCACCAAGCTACCTTTGTTCCACTTGGTGTTCATCTTTTGTGTTGGTAGGAGAATAACTGTCAAGGATGCCCAAGTGATGCGCAGAAATTTGTGCAACACGCTTACGTCCCTGACAGATTTCCGCGTCTAAAGTTGGTAGAGGTGTTACACTTCCTATTGGGAATGAATTGTGACATCCCTCTTTGACCAGCCGACCCAAAAATAGCTCTTTCCCTCCTATTTTGGCCTTGAAATGCCTATCCTACTCATTCAATCTATCTTCTTATCAGCTCTTGAGCTCTTTGGCAATTCTCAAGCATTTTCTAGCATTCTCTTCACTCTCAAGGCACTTTGATGCTCCATTGCATTAACAACACTCCATCAACTCTATAGAGAAAGTGTGGAACAAACCATTGCAGTAGGGGCTTGAGGTTTTGCAACACCTCCCTTCACCACAATTGAGGTTGTGGTGATTGTTCAAGCTCTCTTTCTCCATCATTGGCTAGTGAGCCCTTGGTGGAGGTGGTAACATTTTCACTCCTCTCCTTTACGATTTGGTTGAGTAGCACTTCATTGTTTTGTAGTGTTTATTGTTTTCTCTACTTTCTTTTCTCCTTTATCATATATTTCTCTATCATTGCTATCTTGGTTGTCTGTGGAGGTGGAAACACCGAAATGGGGGTCTGACTGAGGTAGACCCCTATACAGCCCCCAACAATTTTTCGTCTTTCTTGTGTGCAAGTGAGAGAATGCGTGGAGCTAGCTGGCAAACAAATATCTCTGTGAGATTATCTTCGTCACCTTAGTTCTAGTCTATTTGCTTTATCATTTTGGTGTCTACTTTGTGTACTTTCTCATTTTCTTTTACCATCTAGATTGAGCTAGCTAGGCTGTTAGTAGGTCTTTTTGGTAGTTTTACTGTGTCCACTATTGTCTAGCCATATAGATGCCAGTGTGCCCAAGAGACGCCAGCGCATTGCGTTGACATCCCAAAACTACACTGTTGTCCTCAGACAAAGAGTTGTTTGAGGCACAAAACTGACTCCAAAAATCCAGCTCGCCTACCCTAGATTATAGTTTGGGTCTAAAGAGTGGTTGTAGGACCTTATAGTCCTCATCATTCTTGACCCTCATTTGAAACATCTCTTTAGACTAAGGTAAGTTATGGCAGCCTTCCTCTCTTGGCCCTCCCTAACCTGGGGCCTTGAACATGGTTGGTCCCCCTCTCTTACACATGGTAAGCATAAAACATGAAAACAAATCTTTTGATGAGGCAATATTTTTTCTTTCCTATTAAATGCTAATTTTTGGTCATACATGTATGGAATTCCTAAGACAATACCACACACATCTAGAGGAGTAAAATCTATAATTATTTTGTCAAAAAAATTAAAACCAACCAAAAACCTCAGTTTGTATTTCACACTCAAGTTTTTAAACCAAAGATTTACCTTTAAATAGTGGAATATCGAGCTTAGCCACTGCTTTTCAGAATAGAGGTTTATCTAGAAGAATTTCTCACCCTTTAGGTCTACTCTTCTTCATGATAATTGGTATTTTCACTATCTAATCTCTTTATGATGGTCTCTATTAGGCCTTTCATGGTCTCCACTAGCTATGAAAGGCTTGCTATGGTATTATCAATATTACATAACCTTGCTTCAAAATCTATGTATTTTCCTTCTCCTTTCCACTTGATTGGGTCATGGGAATAAACTTGCAAAACACTCACAACCACTTCTCAAAAGAAAGAGTGCTCAATGTACCATGAAAAGAGGTTGAATATTTTACTATTGAATTATTAATAAGGGATTAACCAAGGGAGAATTCCCTACCTTACAAGTTCCTTAATGGTGTCTATAGACACCACTCCTTTGTAGAAGAATGTTGAAGACATAGACACAATCCTTTTCTAAAATCTAAAATCAATAAAATTTAGATCCACATGCACACACACTTAGATCTGTGTGTGGGTTTATATTTGCAGTCATGGAGATTAGTTTCTTGATTGTGAAAGTGACCTAGAGCATCACAATATTTTTTTATAAGTTTAAATGCATTTTTTTGGCATCACTTAAGTTCATGATCATATTAGTGAATCAACTAGTGATATTTATCACATTATATCTCCAAAATTATTTGAACTAAGTACCATTATTTTATCATTTAATTTAATGGTGTAATTAGTCTCTTGTCTTTAATCAAGGATATTTGATTTATTACATTATCCTAGAGTTATTTGTATAGGGTGTATTATTTTCCTATACATTTATTATTCAACTTTGATTTTCTTAGACCCCCTAGGGTCTTATACTTTTACGGTTCCTTCTTTCTATGCTAGGGTCATAAATTTATTTTTTATTTCATCGTTTTCTTCAAATCTTATTAGGGCTTGGTTTTACATTATGTGACATCTTTATTATCCTTACCCACCCAAATATACTTTGAGCTATAGGATTTTTTGATTTTATTTCTAAATCTAAGTGCTTGATAATTGTTTGAGTTTATATTAGACCAAAGCCATATTACATTTTTTTCCTCTGTTATGTGTGAGTTTTGTTTATAACAATGTATCACCATTTTCCTCCATTTTCTCTGAGAAAAATCTCCCACCTTAATTCTAATGTGGATTCCCATATATATGATCTAGATATTAGGGTGATAAAATAATGAGGAGGTGGATTTTGATAATGATACAATTTTGATAAGTAATATCTTTCTTTTCATACATAATTAATTTTTCAAGAGATTACTAATGTTACTATTCCTACCTAGTTAGTTGAGTATGCTCACAACTTTATGACAATGCACTTTTTGTTTCAAATATTTTATAGGGAATTAATGCTAGGATAATCTCTTCAACCTCTTTCCATGTTTTATCTCCCTCTTTCCACACCCATCCATCTTCCTCCATGATTCCTCCACACTCCATTTTTTGAGACTAAGATCCTTACTCCTACCTTCATTGTCTCATATTCCTTATTCTACTATGAATTGTACCTCTCATGTTATTTCCTCTAGTGTCATGCCTAGTCCCCCTTGTATTCCATTTACCTCTTACATTACTAGTTTCATTCCTTCCTCCTATCCTACTAGTGTTATACTTTCATTATGCTACTAGTGTCATCCATTACTCTCATCCTCCTAGTTACATTACTTTATCCTAGTGTCATATCATTTCCTAAGATCCCTCATCCTCTTTACATGCCATAAATCATGTCTCATTATTGCGCTACCACCATCCCAACCACTACACTTGATGCACTTATGCAAAAGCTTATTAGAGTAGAGCATAAAGTGGAAGTTAAAGCTTAGTTCATGGAATAAAGATGGTTATTTTTTATAAAACACACCAATTTTTTTTAACAGTGCTACCCATACTTCACATGTGGATTTTTTGGCACATCATTTTGAGATCTATACTAAAAAGGAAATCCTTATACACATTTGTAATCATTTAAAGCTACACATTTAGATTTTATGTATGAAGGAAGATTGTTAGCCAATTTTTTTTCATGAAAATTAAAAGATTATGCTATAAAATAATTATTTGTATTACCTTTTATATATATTCATTCCTCTTTTGATTTGACCAGGGATTTTATTGATCATCTCTATGTGAATACAAGCTTGAAAATCATAGTTTCCAATATATTTGAGTGTGCCAAAGGTTATGAGAAGAGAATGAATGCTCATGTGATTAGATTTAAACATATTTGTGTGATCATATGAAACATCAACTTATTGATGATGAATCACAAAGTATTTTTTAAGTATTATTAACATAAATTAAGGAGAGTGCATATCTTGATAGTTACAATTTTTATGGATTTGTGTGGTCATGCCAAGAATGTGAACTTAATTTTTTTATCTTCTAATGTGTTAAAATATGTATATTCTCATGTACCTTCTATGTTTCCTACCCTTCTATATTTAAAAATTAAAATTAATTTTTAAAAGGGTAGTGTAAAAGAGAGAGTAAGCCTAGTACACATCATGTGGTTAATGCTTCTAATGTTATTACTTTCAAGCCTCAAAATTTTAGGAAATTTTACAATTTAAGTGAACCCTTGGATAATGTACTTCAAAAATATCTTTATGATAGTATGATTACTCTTCCACCTAGTTGTCCATTAGATCAATCTAGAGGGTTACCTAAAAGACACATTAATAATGTATTTTGTGACTATCATCAAGCTAAGGGACATCATAAATAAAGTTACATGGACTTGAGACAAAATTAAAGTTATATCTATTGCAAGAATGATGGTCTTGTCATTGATGTCAACAGGAAGTCTATGGAATTGTGTTGTCATTGATATCAACTATGGGATGAACATGTTGAGGATATTGATAAAATTGTGGTAAAGAGGAAAACAAGTTATGCATGTGTAGTTGATACCTTGAGGAAGTGTTGTGAGTACATGGAGCTATTATTTTGTTGCAAATTCTAAAGACGAGTTGGATTGAAGTAATAAGCTGAGATGATGTCTTTGGTACTTGGTTTCCACGTGCTTTTGAGAAAATTTAATAAACAGAGTAAACTGTCTTATGCAAATGTTCATAGTGTGCTATGGTATTGTGCTTTGCATTCTTTCTATGTTGATTTTATGCCCGTGTGGATCTTACAGGTTATTCAAGGTTGACAGAGGGTGTTGTATTCAAATTTTGGTTTTCTAGATCATTGTACAACGTGAGATATTTTCACTAGTGTGTGAACCAGTTGTTCAGTGATGTTTTATGTGGTCTAGGAGAAATGCATTTTCTTCATGTTTCTCCATCGTTTGGCTTTAGGTTGTGTAAATTTGGGAAATTTCTTATAATGATTTTATATTTATGTGCTCAAGTTTTTACCTAATTTGGTGTAGTACAATGAGAGTTTCATTCATCAGTATGCAATTAAGGGTTATCAGTTGTTCTGAATTGAAGTACTTGTTGATGTGAGCTTGGATGAAGGGTTTGATGAATCTTAAGTAGTTCATGGATTATTTTGGCTTTAATTCAAGTGAATTATGTCATTTGAAACTTTCAGATTGTTATAAGGAACTGTATACTTAATGTCTATGGTGTTTTGCACGGGCGTTGACCGACCTTGTGTTTAACACTACATGTGAGGCTTTTGGAAGCATGTTAAAATGTGTTGAGATTATTTGGGTCCTAATTAATGAGTTATGTAGGTCACCTTTCATTCCTATCCACTGCGGGAATGTTTAGGTTCCAACCTATTTTGAATTTGAATGTATAACGGCTAGTGGCCGACATTGGAGAAATTTTTTGAGGTAGAATGGTGTTGATGCAAGAGAAGAGAAAGAAAGAGTAAGCAGAAAGCTAGATGCGAGATTGATGCAAGTGATGTGTGAGATGCAAAATTGAGTAGAGTAGTGTGAATTTCATGTTAGGGTTCCTAAAGGCAGTGAGCCGAAGGCATCCAAAAATATTTCATGTGAGATTGCAAAAATGTGCGTGAAATTCTGGTGGACTCCTTGTTGCATTCATAAGTGTTTTTTCTGTGTAAAATTCTTCTTCTATCTTCTTGTATTGTTTATGTGGCAGTGAGCCCTGGCTATGATCCTTTTGGACAATGTGTCCTATTCTAGAAGTGAGCCTCTTTGTACCAATTTTTCTATTACTTATATTGTGAGCTAATCCTCACCATGGTTTTTCCCTCATTGGGTTTTCCACGTAAATTTGGCGTTCTCATGTGTATGGTGTTGTGATTTCAATTTTTGTTATCTACATTTCATGTTTAAACAATTTAACAGAATAAGGGTTTAATGAATGATTGTGGATTTGATTACTGTCGACGGTTTGAAGGTTTAATTTGCTACAAACGATTCACCCCCCCTCTCAGTTGTCTTGTTCATTTCAACAATTGGTATCAAAGCTTGGTTCCTTGAAGAAAATCTTAACCGCTTGAGGTAGATCTGGGATGGCAAACAAGATTCCTTTGGAATATCCTAGGTTTGATGGCTCAGATTATGCATTCTCGAAGTCAAAGATGGAAGGATATTTGTATGCTTAGGGATATGAGATTGATAAGGCTAATCAAAATACATATACTCCACCTCTGAATGGTCTGAGTACAAGTGAATAAATAAAGGTGCGTGAGATCAATGCTAGAGCAAGGTACATTATTGTGAATAGTCTTTCAAATACTGAATTAGTTAAAGTTGTGAGTTTGAAGACTGTTAAAGAAGTTTGGGATAAGTTAGAAAGAATTTATGAAGGAGATCTAAAGGTCAAGCAAGAAAAGTTGTAGAACTTAAAGGTGTAGTTTGAAATGATGCATATGTCTGAAGATGAAACAATAAAAGGCTACATACAGAGAGTTGATGAATCGGTAAGTAATATGAGAGGCCTTGGTGCAATAGTTAAAGAATCTAAAGTGGTGAAGAAATTTATTATATCTCTTTTGAATTGCTACAGTGAAAAGGTGTCTATTATTGTGGAAATAGTTGATTTTGATAATTATTCTAGAGATCAGTTGATTTGTACTCTGACTGCATTTGAAATGAGAAAATTGAAGAAAAGTAAAAAAGTAGAGACTGCTTTCAAGGCTGGTAAATCAGAGAATTTAGGTAATGAATATCTTGATGATTTGGAAGCTTTATTTGTGAGAAGGATGAAAAAGGTGTTAGGGTTTAGGCAGATCAGAGCAATAAACATTAAAAATTATATACAAATTAAATAACCTAGAGATAACAATGAAGACTAACACAAAAGAGATCAACACAAAAAATTAACATGGTTCACCCAATATGGGCTACTTCCATAGAAACTCAGCCACCCAATTATTTTATTATCTAGTGTAAAATAGATTACAATCTCGCAAATCATACACCGCAACATACATCCCAACCGCTTATAACAAGATTTTTGGAACCCTCTAGAATTAGGGTTTTATAAGGTCTTTTTTATTTATTTGATGTGTTAATGGGAAAATCTTTATGTGTTAATAGGAAAAAAAAACCTTGACGTGTCAGTGGGAAAAAACCTTGATGTGTCAGTGGGAAAACCTTGATGTGTACAATATTTGCATGATCAGTCACCACATACCAACAAAAGGGCACCTATAAGTATCAAGGTAAATTACCTTTCAATTTTTTTAGTTGTGTTGGTATAGGTCATTATGGTTCGAGATGTCCAAAAAGAGATTTAAACAATAAGAACAAGGAAAATAAAGGAAAGATGATTAAGAAAGATTAATATGTGAAAGACGATACTGGTATTTCCTATGATGAATCTAATTATGGAGATTTTGATGATAATGAATGTCTATTTTGGCTATAAAAGAAGAATTTGGTTCTACTAACCCTAAAATTTGTGTGAAGGAAAGTGTTTCAGAGATGTAGGATAAAGTTGAAGGTACTTTGGTATCTACTTTTCATGGCAAAGAGGATAAGAACTATTGGGTTGTTGACAGTGGCTACTCTAATTATATGATCAGAGATAAAAATAAGTTTGTTAAACTTGAAAAGTATGATGGAGGATTAATTATATTTGGATATAATTCAAGAGAAAAGATTTATGGAATAGGTTCAATCAATTTTGATGGAAAACATAATAGTGAAAATGTTTACTATCTTAAGGGATTAACACATAATTTTTTGAGTGTCAGACAAATGTGTAGCAAAGGGTATAATCTTGTGTTTAAGGATGAAGCATGTGAGATATAGAAAGGGTTCAAAAATGTGATTGTTGTTGGTAAGAGAAAAAATGGAAACATATATCGGCTTAAGGGTGTTGATGGTCATTTGTTTATGTCATAGATTAATGATAGTTGGTTGTGGCACTAAAGGACGTGTCATATGAATTTTGATTGTTTGGAAAGAATTAGTTTGGTTCATGTTGTGATAGATTTACATAGAATCATAAAACCTATCAATGTTGTGTGTTAGAGTTGTCAATTTGGAAAATAAGGAGTAGCTTTAAGGGAAATGAACAATCTGCTATCGGACTACTAGGAGTAGTGCATACAAATATTTGTAGTCCTATAAGGGTGAGAAGTCTACATGGTGACAAGTACTTTATGTTTTTGATTGATAATTACTCTAGAATGACATGGGTTACTTTTATTAGAGATAAATCTGATGCATTAGATAAATTCAAAGCATTTAAAGCTATGGTTGAAAATGAAATGAATTTGAAAATAAAATGCTTGAGGTCTGACAGAGGTGGTGAATTCACCTCCAATAAGTTCAAAATGTTTTGTGAAGTTCATGGAATAAAGAGGCATTTTTCTACCCCTAGAAATCCTTAGCAGAATGGAGTTGTTGAAAGGAAAAATAGAACTATTCAAGAAGCTGCAAGGACTATGATGAAAGAGGAAAATCTATCGCAAGTCTACTAGAGAGAATCTATTCATACTATTATTTACATACTTATTAGAGTTGAAGCTAAAGCTAACATCACAAAGACTCCTTATGAGCTATGGTATGGAAGGATTCCTATAGTGAAGTACTTTAGAGTGTTTGGAAGAAAATGTTACATAAAAAGAGAAGAAGAGAACTTAGGAAAGTTTGATGCAAGGTCTAATGAAGGTATCTTCCTTGGATATTATATTAGAAGCAAAGCTTATAGATGTTACAACAAAAGGTTCAGAAAGATAGTAGAAAGTGCAAATGTTAAAGTTGATGAAAACTTGCAGAATTATATAGTATTAGATGGATATGTGTTAGATGAGCCTGATTGCAGAGAAGTAGAAGAAATTGTTGATGAAAAATAAGTGCAGAATGAAGAGGAAGAAGCTCCAAAGAATACCCCTAAAACCCCTTAGTATGTGCAAAAGAATCATTCTGAAGATCAGATCATTGGAGATAAAAGGAAATATGTGTTGACAAGAAGTAAAGTTGCTGCAGTTGACGTAAATTTGTATTTACTTTCTAAAGTTGAACCTAAAACAGTGAGTGAAGCATTTAAGGATGAGCATTGGATGAAGGAAATGGAAGAAGAACTTGTGCAAATAGAGAAAAATCATACTTGGGAGTTGGTCCCTAGACTGGAAAATAAAAGCATAATTGGAACTAAATGGGTATTCAGGAGCAAGTTGGATGAGAATGGAGTAGTAAGAAACAAGGAAACACTTGTGTTTAAGAGTTACTCACAAGTGGAAGGTATAAATTTTGAAGATACTTTTTCCTTTGTGGCTAGGATGGAAGCTATCAATTTTTTTTGGCATTTGTAGCACATAAAGATTTTAAGGTCTATCAAATGGATGTGAAGTCTTCTTTTTTGAATGGTGAATTGGAAAAAGAGGTTTAAATGGAACAACCACAAGGTTTTTAATTGTCAAATCAACTAGACATGGTATGTAAGTTGAAAAAGGTACTATATGGTTTGAAGCAAGCTCCCAGAGCTTGGTATGCAAGATTGGACAGGTACTTGATATAGTAAGGATTCAACAAGGGCTCCACAGATAGTAATCTTTACTTTAAAATTGAAGAAGATAAAATCTTGATAGTAGTTGTATATGTGGATGCTATTATCTTTGGTGGAAATGAGGCTATGTGTAATAAATTTTCTAAAGACATGTAGAAATAATTTGATATGCCAATGTTTGGGGAGATGAATTTATTCCTTGGGCTACAAATCAATCAAATCGATAAAGAGATTTTCATTTCATGGTCTAAGTATGTCAAAGAGATGTTGAAGAAGTATGGAATGGATGACTCCAAACCAGTATATAATCCTATGGTGACTAGTTGTAGATTGAGCAAAGATGATGATTCACCTAAGGATGATCAAAGTAAGTATAGATCTATGATTGATGGACTATTGTATTTGACTGCTACTAGACCATATGTCATGTATGCAGTTTGTATTGTTGCTAGATTTCAAGAAGATCCTAAAGAAACACATGTTGCAACAGTGAAGAGAATATTCATATATTTAAGAGGCACACCAGATTATAGTTTGTGGTATCCTAAGGATACTGATTTCACATTAAATGCTTATATAGATATAGATTGGTCTGGTTGTGTTGATGATAGGAAAAGTACAAGTGGTGATGCATTATTTCTTGGATGTAGATTGGTGTCATGGTTGAGTAAGAAACAAGATCCAGTTTCTTTGTCCACTACAAAGGCTGAGTATATTGCAGCAACATCATGTTGTACACAAGTACTATGGATGAGGCAAACATTGAAGGATATTAGAGTTATATTTGACAAACCTATATCTATCTTCTGTGACAATACAAGTGCAAGAAATATTTCAAAGAATCCAGTGATGCATTCAAGGACAAAGCATATATGTATCAAGTATCACTTTTTGAGAGATAAGGTTATGTAGAATGAATTAAAGTTTGAGTATATTCTTACAAAGGATCAGATTGATGATATATTTACTAAGGCTCTTCCTAAGGATACTTTTAAGTATCTTTAGGAGAAGTTGGGGGTTATTGCCCCTCCTTTCTTGAACTAGATGCATATGGAGGTGCATCAATCCAATGTATCTATGGATCTATCTCTTTTTTGGACTAATTTTGGTGGCTATCTCTCAGGGGGAGTAGGTAGTGTCATGTGTTGTCATTGTGTTGCTGATTTAATGGGTGTAATCCTAAGGGGGAGTATTCAAAGAAAGAAATTTTGGTTCAGTGTCAAAGAAGGAGATCAATGAAAAAAAAATTATCCTTTGCCATTGATGTCAAATGGGGAGAGAGAATCATGTGAAAAAAGAGCTTATCTACTCAAAGAGAGAGACTCATATGGAAAAGAGAAGTTTCAAGAATGTTGTGTGGTCTTTGGCAGCTTTTCACATATTGTGTTGCCATCAATGACAAAGGGGGAGATTGTTGCAAGAATGATGGTGTTGTCATTGATGTAAATAAGAACTCTATTGACTGGTGTTGTCATTGATGTCAACTATGGGATGAAGATGTTGAGGATATTAAGAAAATTGTGGTAAAGAAGAAAATAGGTTGTGCATGTGTAGTTGAAACCTTGAGGAAGTGTTGTGAGTACATGGAGCTATTATTTTGTCGCAGAGTCCGAAGATGAGTTGGATTGAAGTAATGAGATGATATGATGTCTCTGGTACTTGGTTTCCAGGTGCTTTTGAGAAAATTTAATAAATAGAGTAAACTATGTTGTGTAAATATTCATAGTGTGCTCTAGTATTGTGCTCTGCATAATTTCTATGTTGATGTTATGCCTGTGGGGATCTTATAGGTTATTCAAGGTTTATAGAGGGTGCTATATTCAAAATTTGGGTTTTTGGATTGTTGTACAGTGCAAGATATTTTCACCAGTGTGTGAACCTATTGTTCAATGATGTTTTTTGTGGTCTAGGAGAAATATATTTGCTTCACATTTCTCCACAATTTGGCTTCAAGTTGTGTAGATTTGGAAAGTTGCTTATAATTCTTTAATATTTGTGTGTTCAATTTTTTACTTGATTTGGTGCAATACAGTGAGAGTTTAATTTTTTAGTATGCAATTAAGGGTTATCAGTTTGAAGTACTTGTTGATGCAAGCTTGGATGAAGTGTTTTATGAATCTTAAGTGGTTCATGGATTATTCTAGATTGAATTCAAGTGAATTATGTTGTCTGGAACTTTTTGCTTGATTTAAGGAAGCGTATACTTGATGTCTATGGTGTTTTGCACGAGTGTTGGTTGACCTTGTTTTTAACACATATGAGGCTTGTGGAAGAATGTTGAAGTGTGTTGAGATCTATTTGGGTCCTAATTAAGGATCTATGTAGGTCACATTTCATTCCTATCCACCGCGGGAATGTTTAGGTGCCGACCTATTTTGAATTTGAATGTATAATGTCTAGTGGCCGACATTGGAGAAAGTTTTTGAGGTAGAACTTGATATAAATATATATGGTGTTGATGTAAGAGAAGAGAATGAAAGAGTAGGAAGCAATATAGATGCACTAGTAGAATTTGGAAAATAAATGACTACGTGACTACAAATTTTAGTCACAACAACTAAAGATGACTAAATTCTACTCATTTTTTGCAACAGAACTATAAATGACTAAATAAATGACTAATTTGATCATCAGGTAAAAAACACACACACAAAAAAAAAAAATTAGTCACACAAATAAAAATTAGACAATATGATATTAAAGTGGTAATCACACAAATAAAAATGACTAAATAATTAGTCACACAAGTAAAAATTAGACAATATGATATTAAAGTGGATAATTAGAAAATATATTTTGAATTGAGGGAGTGAGTGGTATTATAATATAATATAATAATAATATATTATATTACAATACAATATAATATAATATATTATAATATAATATGATATAATATAATATAATATATATATATATATATATTATATAATATAATATATATAATATATAACATAATATAATATTATTATATATAATAATAATATTATATTATGTTATATATTATATTTATATATAAATATTATATTTATATTATAATGTATTTAATATTATATAATATTATATTATTATTATATATAATATAATATAGTATTATAATACAATATAATATAATATAATATAATATTTATATTATATTATTACATTATAATATATTTAATAATATCTATTGTATAAAAGTCAAAGATTTATATATTGTAATTTATTTAATTTCGATTCCATTTTGATTTTTTTTTATAATCGGGAAAATATCCTAATGGGCAGGCATAATGGGTGAGCAAATTTGTTTGGCCATAATTTTCACTATAATAAACAAACTCTAAAACCCTCGTCAAAACCTTATTTTCAAGCTGCAGCTCGCCAAATCAGAGAAGTGAAAGGTCAATACTAGCGAGGATGAGTTTGGAGGAGCCAAAACCAATAGTGATGGGGAGAAGAATTATAGTGGCTTTGGATGAGAGTGAAGAAAGAATGTATGCCTTATCATGGGCTATCGATTTCCTCGACATTCAAGTCGAGAACACCATTATTCTATTGCATGCACAATCGCTTCCCAAGGTTTACTCGGCTATTGATGGTACAAGCTCTCATTACATATATTTTCTCATCATATTTAACTTCTCCAATCTGGTTTTAATGTTGTGGGCTCTGATTACCTAAATTCTCTCTTCATTTTAAATTCCCTAGTCTAGTTTTAAAGATGTTTTATTACTAGTCAGGTTACATGTTCACATATGATATAGTGTATTCCTTGCAAAGGTACCAAGAGAGAATCACCAAAGATGTATTCCAAAAGGCCAAACACATTTCCACAAAAAAAAATGTAGAAGTATGTGATTCTATACTTGTTTTAGTTATTACTATATTGGAAGCAACTAGTCTAGGTTTTAATCTTGTTTTTTTGTTTTGCAGATGTGTTTACAGAGTAGAGTGGTTGCTGGAGATGCAAGGGATGCTATATTTGAGGAAGCTGAGAAAGTTGGGGCAAACTTGGTGGTGGTTGGAAGCCATGGATATGATGCCAATAAGAGGTCTGAGGGTTTTTTTAATGCTCACAATTGGATCTTGGCCGTAATTTTATTTTAAAAACATACTCTAAAACCCTCTTTGAAACCTTATTTTCAGGTTGCATCTCGCCAAATTTTTGGAATTGTGTGCCTCAATCCCACTGGATTAAACCTGTGAGAGAGCAATGTCGATGTGATCACTGAGATGTCTGGCCAATCTGCTTAAGTGATCCTGAACTATCTTTGAGATCGGTGTGACCGTTGAGATTTCTGACCGATTTGAGTTCTCTAGGTGAAGTTTCTTCATGACCATATGGGTGTGACCTTTGGTATGTCATGGAAATGAAGGTTGCCGATGTGACTTGAACTATCGGTGCAAGTTTCCTAACTCGGTTCAACAATAGAAGTTTGGCCGACATCGATGTGACCTTTGGTCTGTCCTATTGACAGAAGTGGTCGGTGTGACTTGAACTATCATTGTGTGATCTGAGTTTGTTGCTAATAGTGGTGCTCTGGCCAGTGGGTCTGGACATCGGTGTGACTCTAGCCGATGGTAGTGATCGACATAACTTGAATGGTCGGTGGAAGTTCTACATTTCTCGTCCGATGGTTGAAGTTAGATAGATAGGTTTGTGATCGGCGAGAGTCTAGCTAATGGTTCTCCGTCAAGCTTATTGGTTCTCAGTGAAGCTTGGATAGGTTGGACTGACGACAGAAGTTAGATTGATGGGTTTGGGATCGACGTAAGTCCTGCTGATGGCCGCCATCGGTGGAACTTGGGTCTTCAGCCTAGCTTTGGATGTTCACCTCGACTGCTTTGGTATGCCTAATGGTTGGTGATCGACGTAAGTCTCCCCAATGTGATCACATGCTGGAAACATCATCAATGGAACGTGAACTGTTAGAGGAGCTTTGGAGAAATTCCTTTGAGGAAGAATCTCATCCCGATGGTCTTTTGGTCGGTGAGACTTCACCAAGTCAGAGCGATGGAGCGATAGAAGACTTTACAATAAGTGATTGTCAAATGATCGGTTGGCATAAGTTAGACATGGACTTTGTCTTTTCGATACGCAAATACAGATTGAAGATTTTAATTGAATGATTATCCTACGTGGATTGCTTTGAACCAATGCGAGAAGCAAACTGTAAACTGTTGGCAGTTGGACTGTTGTGACCATTGGAAGATCAATAGACCGTTTGAGAGTGTGAACATAATGGAATTATCTATAATGTTCATGGGTTGAGTTGGATTAGGAGAAGGAGAATGAGAATTTTGTTCTGAAGGAGGTAACTCCTCTCTCTCTCTCTCTGTGGATCGAATGTGAAACATATCTCTATGTGAATATGCTCTGTATGCTGTGAGAGAGTGTTGTAATAGAGTGAGGTTTGTAAACACTCGAGAGGTTGATAAGAGATTCATGAGAGAGAGGATCTACAGTATATGTTGTATGATAGTATTGTAACAGTGTGAAGATCATATAAGGGGTTATGTATTCAAAATTTTCTCGAAAATGAAACAAGATGTAATCTTTGTAAAGGCTTAGTGTCACGTACTGATTTTTATCATTTATTTAAATGCAATTATTAATCATGAGATTTTTAATGTTTATGATAGATGATTATTTAAATGCAAATGAAATGATTTGAATTTCATTATTATGGAATTTGGGGTTTGTCATTGTTGATGAGAATTTGAGTACAAGTGAATGCAGGAACAGGTGAATGAGAATGAAGGCGAGAACATTGATCAGGTAGAGTTGTTTTAGCCATTAGACGTTAATGAGGATGATGGAATCTCACACACCACTTAGTTATTATTAATGTATTTTCGTGATGATTATATTTGGAAATTTAAAATAAGTTTATCTGATTGCTCAAATGTATGTGAAAAGGAATATGTTTGTTTTGAAATGGAAATTTGATTATTGTTGTGGGATAAATTGATTTTATTTAAATAATTAATTCTTTATGTAAATCTTTAATTTTTAGTTGAAAATAATAATGCTTTTTAATTTTAAATTATTAGAATATCCATATATTGAAATATATGTTTAAATAGATATATATATATATATTAAAACTA
This sequence comes from Sequoiadendron giganteum, assembly GCA_007115665.2. Lineage (NCBI taxonomy): Eukaryota > Viridiplantae > Streptophyta > Pinopsida > Cupressales > Cupressaceae > Sequoiadendron > Sequoiadendron giganteum. The sequence goes on along the minus strand of CM021100.1, from coordinate 120,888,179 downwards.
GTTATTTAAAACAATAAGAAGAAGCAATACGTTTTAAAATTGGAATTGAAAAGAGAACAACAGTAAACAATTTGAAAAAAATTACAACTCAATCAAATTTTGCATGCAATCACGAAGAAAACTTGTAGTTATGACCATTTTTTGGAGATTATAGCACAGATTGTGGATCGAATCTTCTTAATAACTTCTCCCATTCGAATGAATTATAAAAAAAAAATGTTTTTGATAGATACAAAAAGAGTGAGAGTTAGGAGAGGGAATTTATTTTATTTGGTTGTTTTATTCTGCTTATTCCATGCACAAATGAGAGGAGGAGTCGACAAAAGAGGGAAAAGAGATAGAAAAAACCTCTTTCCATGACACGCGCATAAGAAAAGGAGAGGCATGAAGAAAGGAAGAGGGAGAACGTAGCTAACAGGGAGGTGAATAGGAGAAGAAGGTGCAGCCAGGGGAGTTAATTTGAGAACAAATTCTACTCTCCATCCATCCCACACAAGCAGAAGGAGAAGGAATGCAGCCAAGAGAGTGGATGGGAGAACAGAGAACAGAGAACAAAGAACAAAAAAATGCTCTCCTTGATACATGAGTGAAGAGGTGAAGGTGTGGACATGAATAAAATATAGAGCAGAAAGGAAGTGAGTAAGAATGGTGTGGAGATAGGAAGAAAGAGAGGCAGCCAGAGAAGAGAAGAGAGAATTCAGAACAGGAAAATAAAAGAAGAGAACTTGGAAAGTAGACAGAGTGTAGAGAGAAAGAAGGAACAAGAGGAGAAATTGATAGAGGAACAAAGATTCATCACCAGATTCTGGGAACACACAACTACAGGAAATTAATGGGTAGATTCAATAGATGACTTGTTATTTCTCAAATTCACAGCAAATTAGTATCTAAGTTTAACTATTCTACTTCTATTCAAACATAAATGTATTTTCTGAATGTATACAATTTGTTGAAAAAGATCAAACACCAAGCTATACTTGAACATAAAATTATTGAACACATATTACAGAAAACTATTAAGAAACAATATATTTCTTTATTTAGGAAATTCTGATTTAGAATATAAAAAGATACACACATAATACTGTATGATTAAGATTTATATTTCAGTATTTAGTAAAGATTCACACATAAATCTTAAAGTTATAGATTTAGAAATGCTTCAAAAAAATCAAAACTGTCAGAGAGATAAAATTTTCAAAATAAAAGAAATAGAAAAGATAGGGAAACTTGTACAAAATTAAACAGCTGAATGTTTTTGGATTAAATAAAATTTTGAAATGTTAAGTTAAATTAATTATGTTTATTTATATGTGCTTGAAAAGTTAAGCGAAATATGATAATTACCTTGGAATGATATTAAATTGCTTTGAAATAGAAGAAAACGAGAGGGGTTTATGTTTTTAAAAGATAATATTTTAGAAAATATGAAAACCAGAAAAGAAATAAATTGAAATAAAAATATAATTACTTCAAAATGAAACGAATTAGAAAAAGATTATATTGAAGAGTAGTTAAATTTCATGAGTAAATAAACCGAAATAATGTGTGCTCGTTTAGTCTGGTTTTATATGTACTTAGTTACATACTTGAGATACACCTTCTTTTATTTTAATTTCAATATGAACTTAATGTTATTTTTGATTTAAATCTGTGAAATTACTACAATAAAACTGTGTTTGCTTAAAAATAAAATTGCAATTCATGTGATTGGGAAAGATAATCTTTATTTTGAATGGAACCATGCATGCTTGATAAATGAATGTACATGACACGTGCTTGGAAAGTTACCTTCGGGGACGGTTGCCGAATATGGGTTTTTAGAGAGCGTAGTTTTTCTTTTCCAAAACTACTATTATTTGTCGTGCATGAAATTTTACTTGGCCAAGTAACTTAAGGACCATTGAAATAGATGGAATATGAATAACTCTCTACCATATCCTAGTATCGAACTTGCTTGTTTCTTAAATGAAATAGAAAAATGAAAATGCTTGTGGATTTACTAGTTATACTAGGCACACATCATATTCCATCGTGCTTGTCGACTTCTTTTTGCTAAGTGATTCGTGCAGGGTCAGGTATTCTTTGAATGACTAAGGAATTCTGGGGATGCGTAAGCTTCGAGGTTGGGCGAAAAAAGCGCCTGATCGTTGTTCTCGTCTTCATGTTTGAAGATATGTTATTGGACTGAAGATCAAAGGAAGATTTCTTCATATATATATTATATTTCATTATTGTATGATCATTGTAGAACTTAAGGCGACAAAATGCCTAAGTCTTGAATTGTAAATTTCTTTTACAATGCTTTTGTATTATCAATGTCATGTAAGATGACATGCATATGAAATCAATTGGAAGTATTATGAATCTTGTTGTAGACTTTAAGTCAATGTTTGGAATCTTTTGGATTAAAGTAATTTATTATGAATGAGTTACGATATTTTATGGAATGTAAATGAACTTATTAAAGGAATTATAAGATTGTATGGAATTAAAGATTTTCGCTCTTTACACTTAGTGCCTGAGTTGTATTTGTAACTTTTTTGTTGCATGAATAATATAATGGCGATATAGGCTTTTGGAGTGTGGGGTTTTTTAACCAAAAGGTTTTTCCCCACCTAAATTTGTGTGTTTTGTCTCATCTTTCATGTTTCATGTTTCTTGGTTAGAATCTTTTAATGCTTATTTTTGAAACTGAATTTCCATGAGCTTCTCTCAGAAGGATTAATGTGGGAAAATGAATTGTGTTTGATTCTGCTTTGTGACATATTTTTACATGTTTTTGAGGCAATCTAATTGAAACTAAAGTTACCGAAGGCACTACAGATCTTAGATGCATATATGAGATGACCAAGATTTCCCAGCAAGTGGTATCAGAGCCTTCTTTTGGTTGCTGGTTCTGGGTATTTCTCCCGTGAAGATTTCTTAGTCTATCAGGCTTGAAGAAATATGGAGGAATCGATTGATGTATTGATCCTTTGGTGAGTGGAAGTCTTGTGGTATTCAGAGACAACACGCAACTTGAAGGATGGTGAAGATGTAGACAATTGAGTTGCTCATGTTAAATTGTTGTGATCTGTGTCTCCTAGTTGGCAATGGTATAACCTTGATGTATGAGGTGGATGTCTTTGCTTCGTGGTTGTGTAGTAGTAAAGATTTCATATTGGGTGTCTTTGTGAGAGGCTCCCTAGTAATATGGAGAGGCGTGGGTTGTTTCTCAGCCATGGAAGAGAGTGTTAATGTTGGGTGGTGTTTCCTGGTGTTGGAAGGCATTGTTTTCTATTAACCTCGAATGCATGAATGCTATGAAGTTAATCATTAGATGATTTGAAAGCTTCTGAAATATCCTATCTCTTTCTCAGATGCATGTGCATATTGGTGGTTTTGGAGTTGGCTTGAAATGGGCTTGGGGTTCTTGAATTTTTGTTCCTTTTTAAGGATGTATTGTACTTGCATTTTTTTATGGTTTTGCAGGTTTTACATGGTCAAGAAAACTTGTTGTTTTATGGATGTGTTGAAGAGCTATTTTCTAGACCCCTGCTTCCTCAAGGTGCTACTGGATGAGATAGTTGCAATTCTACTTGCATGCTTTGTGCATGGTGATAGAAGGTGTGATTCTTTCTCTACATAGAAATGTTCGGTATGTGATTAGTCACTCATCATTCTATGATAATTCTTGATGGATTCCTAGACTTTGGTGCTTGGTGTGGACATAATTGGAAAATCAGATCTATACTTGATTTGGTGTTTGATTCAGGGTGTCTACATGTTTGTTCTCTTGTGAGACCTCATATTGTGAAAGACATTGATGTGATTGTGAGTCTTCATGTTTCATTAATTGGATCTATGGGTTGTGCAATGTTGTGGGGTGTCTTTACCCATATGTTTCCAGTGGGAGAACCTAGAAGTGGACTATCTATATCCACGTGATTTGATTCAAAGTTTATGCAGAATTATAAGCTGGTCTTGTCTGTGGTCACTTGTGCATTGGTGTGGCTGTTTTGAGGCAAGAGGAGGGATGATAAGTGAGTTCCTGGATAGTGAATTATGGAGTCCTCTAGCATGGTGAATCTCCTTACTTTTGAGATCTTGGAATTACTATTATATGCTTGAGAGCCTAGAAGATTTTCTTTTTAGTTTTGGATATGGTTGTTCATGATTCTTGGAAAGCTCGGTGTCACTGGTCAGTGGGAGCTTTAGAAATGACTATTAATAATCTGTTTTCTTTAGTTTATAGATGTTACTAGGAGGAAATATTTGATCCTGTTGCTGCAGAAGGGTTCTTTCACATTTGTAGGGGCCACTATTTGAAGATGGTTAGCATTTTGAAACCATGGAGGACTTGTGTGTTCTTTGGGTTGAGGTGTTGTTGGTGCTTGACAGGTGATGTTGGTTTAAAGCTTGTTTTTTTATGTCATGGTATACTCTTTATTTTGCGTTGGGGTTTTGACATTGTGCATTTCTCTTGAGATCTTGGTTTCTTCACTTGAAGCATGGTATTTCCTAAGAGGGGATGAAAAGATCATGATGTCATGTTAAGTTCTTGATTCTGGAGTTGGATCTTTGACATTGATCTTGGTATATTCTTTATGTTTAGGGTGCATTTATCATTTGCCTGATACTTCATGATGTTGATGTGTTGCATTTGGAGTTTGGCATGAGGTGATTGTTTGCAGATGCTCATGGATACATGGAGAATAAGGTGAGGCTGAATTTCTCTTGAGATAAGAGAAGTGTATTAAATGGTTACTCTTGTTGAATTTACTAGTAGAAAGTCTGAGGAGCCTTCACCTTGATTGAACGTGATTTCAATAAAGACCTATGAGGAGATAGTTCATGGATGAGTCTTTTTTACTTGGATATCTTGGAGGAAATTTCTCTTTCCCACTCTTGGTCTTCTCAGAAGTTTATAACTTGAGAGGTAGTGCCCATTGTTTCTCTCAGGCATGTTATGTATTTCTTTCATTAATGGATCTTGAGCTATGGTCAGATGGGTTTGGAGGATTCATTATGAGAGATGGACAACTTGGTTATCTCCTTGGTGTAAATTTTTCTCATTTATGATGTCATAGGAGATGGTAGTGGGTTGTTTTCCTGAAATAGGAAATATAGTAGTTTGATCTTCTTTGAGAAGCTTACTTTCATGTGATTTAATCGGTTGAATGTTGTTAAGGATTTTATGTTGGGGATGTAAAGAAGATACTAATTGAAACAACTGATACTTGGAGGTTTTTTGTAGAAGGACGAGCTACATGTTATGATTTTCAGACTCTCTTTGGTCTTACTGATCTTTCTGAATGTGTGGTTTCACATAACCTTGTTTTCTTTGTTGGATGTGGAGTACATGGAAGAGTTGTGCATATTGGTTGGAAGAGATGTTTTTCTTGCAACAAATTGTTTGTAGGTTTTGCATATCAGTGTGGAGTTGGGTCCTTGGTACTACATGGTTACACTTTCTTTGTGTTGCAGATTGGTAGACTTGTTGTGCCCTTTGAAATTGTTTCAACTTTTGGCATGAATCATGTGGTGTGAGTTCTTGAAAATGTTTGTTCTTCATCGACTTGTATACACATGGAGCTTGCAGTTGTAAGTACATGGGTTGGTTATGTTTGGGCATAAGTTTACTAATGTAGGATACCTTTGAGGTATGGATGACTGGATGAACTAGCACTTGCTATGGGTTCTATTTTTAGTCACGTGGGTTTATCAGTTGGATAGAAGCAGTCAGTTTGATTGTTGTTCTAGCTGATATTTTTATCTTGTTTTTTAGAGTGATGATAGTTTCTTGTTGTTGATATCACTGGGATCTTTTGCTTGTGTTTGTTGGACTGGTGCATTTTCACCTTGGCTTGTACCTTTCTTCCATAGGTGGCATGTTGGAGGATGACAAGGATAGTTTCTTGAATGGTGGACATCTTAGATGTTGTTGTAGAAGTCTTGATGGAGCATGTGAGAATTTTTAGATCTTTGTGGTTTCATGGATGACTGTTATTGGTTACAATGTTGGACAATTAGTTGTAGTTGGATAATTGATTTTGTTCCAGATCATCTAGTAGACTGTTATCTGTGGAAAATTATTGGTTGGGTGTCCCGAATTCTATTGAAAAGGGTTTGAACAGGTGGTGCCAGTGTGATCTTAGTAGTTCCTAAGTGCTCTAGAGGTGCCAATGTGATCTTCATCAAGTGGGAGTTTGTTGGAATTATACGCCTCAATCCCACTGGCTTAAACCTTTGAGAGAACAATGTCGGTGTGACCACTGAGATGTTTGGCCAATATGCTTAAGTGATCCTAAATTGTTTGTGAGATCGGTGTGACCGTTGAGATTTTTCGTCAATCTGAGTTCTCTGGGTGAAGTTTCTTGATGACCATATCGATGTGACCTCTGGTATGTCCTGGTGATGAAGGTTGTTGGTGTGACCCAAAATATCAGTGCAAGTTTCCTAACTCGGTCCGACAATAGAAATCTAGCCGACGTCGATGTGACCTTTGGTCTATCCTGCCAATGGAAGTGGTTAGTGTGACTTGAACTATCGTTGTGTGATCTCAGTTTATTGCTGATAGTGGTGCTCTGGCTGGTGGGTCTAGACATCAGTGTGACTCTTGCCGATGGTAGTGATCGGTATGACCTGAACAATCGATGGAAGCTCTCCATCTCTTGTTTGATGGTTTATGTCAGACTGCTAGATTTGTGATCAGCGAGAGTCTAGCCGATGGTTCTCCATCAGGCTAACCTTGGTTCTCGGTAAAGCTTGGAAAGGTCAGACTGATGACATAAGTCAGACCGATGGGTTTGGGATCAACGTAATTCCTACCGATGACCGCCATCAATGGAACTTGGTTCTTCAGCCTAGCTTCAGATGTTCATCCTAACTGCTTTGGTCTGCTCGATGGTTGGTGATCGACGTAAGTCTCTCTGATGTGATCACATGCTGGAAATGTCATCGGTGGAACATGAACTATCGGAGGAGCTTTGGAGAACTTCCATTAAGGCAGAATCTCAGCCTGATGGTCTTTTGGTCAGTGAGACTTCACCAAGTTAGAGCGATGGAGCGATAGAAGATTGTATAGTAAGTGATTGTCAAATGATGAGTTGGCATTGGTGAGACACAGACTCTATCTCACTGATATGCGATACAAATTGAATATTTTGACCGAATGACTATCCTTCATAGATTGCTTTGAACCAATGGAAGAAGCAGAATGTAAACCATTGGCAGTTTGATTGTTGTGACCGTTGGAAGATCAACAATCCATTTGAGAGTGTGAGCATAATATAATTCTTTGTAATGTTTGTAGGTTGAGTTGGAGCAGGAGAAGGAGAAGGAGAATGTTGTTCTAAAGGAGGTAACTCCTCTTTCTCTCTCTATGGATCGAATGTGAAACATCTCTCTATGTGAATCTTATTTGTATGTTGTAAGAGAGTGTTGTAATAAAGTGAGGTTTGTAAACACTTGAGAGGTTGATCAAAGTTTCATGAGAGAGAGGATCTACATTGTGTTTTGTATGAGAGTATTGTAATAGTGTGAAGATCATATAAGGGGTTATGCTATCCAATTTGTCTCCCAGAATGAAATAAGATGTAATCTCTATAAAGGTTTAGTGTCTGAGTTGTATTTGTAACTGTTCTATTGCATGAATAATACAATGGCAATTTGGGATTTTCGAGTGTGGGGTTTTTTACTTGAAAGGGTTTTCCCCACGTGAATCCGTGTGTTTTGTCTCATCTTTCATGTTTCATGTTTCTTGGTTAGAATCTATTAATGCTTGTTTTTGAAACTAAATTTCCATGAGATTCTCTCAGAAGGATTAATGTGGGAAAATGAACTATGTCTGATTATTCATTGTGACATAGTTGTATGTGTTTTTGAAGCAATCTAATTGAAATTAAAGTTATCGAAGGCACTACAGATATTAGATGCTTATCTGAGATGACCAAAATTTCCCAACAAAAATTGGAGAAGTGAAAGGTCAATACTAGGGAGGAGTTTGGAGGAGAAGAAACCAATAGCAACAAGGAAAGCAACAAGAAATAATGAAAAACAATCAAAAAATGATGAATGGGAGATTCATTTAATTGTTTGAGTTTTTCTCAAGGCCCAAAAAGACTTCTGGTGTATGAATATATAGAAAACAAAAGCCTCAATTTGTAAAGATATGTAAAGTATAACTGTTGTAAACATTTTTGAGTTTCATTTGGGTTTTGAGTTTCAAATCCAAATGAAATTTTCAAGAAAATAAATTCATTGATATGTTTTGACTTGTCAGTGAGGTTGTAACTATTGAGGTTTTGATTTGCCAATGAGGCTTAATGAGTAAATTTTCAAACTAATAAATACTATGTTGTGGTGCCTCTTAATTTGTAATCTATTTGTGATCAATCATATTTGGTGAAGCATTTTAGTTTTCATTTCATGTTGCTTCTCTCAACATTTGAATATCTATGATATTTGAAGTTTATATGCATAAATTTGTGAGGATTAATTAAGTTAGATTTGATTTGTAACTTGGATCACCGATTCACCCAAATAAATGACTAAACCATGACTAAATAAATGACTACCATGACTAAAATAAATGACTACAATGACTAAATAAATGACTACAATGACTAAAATAAATGACTACCATGACTAAATAAATGACTATAATGACTATTAAATGACTACCATGACTAAATAAATGACTACCATGAATAAATAAACAACTACCATGACTAAATAAATGACTACCATGACTAAATAAATTACCAGTTAACAACAATCAATGACTAAATTAATGACTAAATATACTCTACCAAATTGGTCAATCAAAACAACCAATAAATGACTAAAAATGGTTTGGTCACGTTATAAATGATTGGCAATAAACTACTAATGGTCATGTGACCAATTTTTAGTAGTTATTTTAGTCGTTTATTGTTAGTTTTGTACTAGTGATGTGTGATTGACATGAGTGATGTGTGTGTGATGTGAAATCGAGCAGAGTAGTGTGAATTTCATGTTAGGGTTTCTGAAGGCAGTGAGCTAAAGGCATCCAAAATATTTCATGTGAGATTGAAAAAGTGTGCGAGAAATTGTGGTGGACTCATTGTTGCATTGAGATGTGTTTTCTTTGTGTAACATTCTTCTTCTATCTTCTTGTATTTTTTTGTGGCAGTGAGCCCTAGTTGTGATCCTTTTGGATAGTGTCGCCTATTTTGGTAGTGAGCCTCTTTGTACCAATTTTTTCTATTACTTATATTGTGAGCTAATCCTCACCATATTTTTTCCCTCATTTAGTTTTGCACATAAATTTGGTGTTCTCATGTGTATGGTGTTGTGATTTCAGTTTCTATTATTTGCATTTCATGTTTAATAAATTTAACAGAATAAGGGTTTAGCAAATGCTTATGGATTTGATTACTGTTGAGGGTTTTGAAAGTTTAATTTGCTACAATTGATTCACCCCCCTCTCAATTGTCTTGTTCATTTCAACAATATCATATTGTTACATCATACCTAAATTTGCATAGCTTTGGTATTAGTTTAAAGTATGCTAGTTCATAAAATATTCAACTATGAGAAGAGTACATATATATGCACATGGGTTATATGTCTTAAGACCATTCTTAATAAAAAAATTGTTTGACAATAATTTTTATTATTATGTTAGAAAAAATGATTTTGTGAGCATTGTGTGTTTGGTAAACAATAAGGCAAAGAGATGATTAGAGATCATTCATTCGGATGTATGTGGATCAGTGGATGTTGACTCTTTGGGTAAATCTTGGTATTATGTCTCTTTCATTGATGATGCCTCAAGATACACATGGATTTATTATATGGGTTGTAAATATAATTTTTCACCAAGTTTAAGGAATTTAAGGCCTTAGTTGAGAAGAAATCAAATTATAAGATACAAGTGTTGAGATATGACAATGGGGTGAATATTGTTCCAAGAAATTTGATGAATTATGTATGCATGCAAGTATTATTTGGTAGAAGACTACTCCTTACACTGCCTTAAAAAAAGGGTAGCAAAAAGAATGGATCAAACCTTGATGAAAAGAGCTAGGATTATATTGAGTGGTGCTAAGCTTGATAGATGTTTTTAAGAAAAAGCGGTTGGTACTACTTGTTATTTGATTAATAGGTCTCCTCATTCAACTCAAGTTGATAAAAATCCTTACGAAGTGTGAATAGGTAGAAATCCTTTTGTTTCACACTTAAAGGTCTTTGGTTGAGGATCTTTTGTTCATGTTCCTCAAGAGAAGTGGTCTAAACTTGATCTAAAAGCCCAAAAATGCATCTTTGTTGGTTACGGTGAGAATGTAAAAGGTTATAAGATCTAGAATCCTCTAACCCATTAAATAATATTTTCTAGAGATATGATTTTTAGGGAGTTTAGAGCTTACTTAGGAGAAGAACAACCAAAGAAGAAATATAAGAAAAGGACAGTGTACTTCGAGACAAAGATTAAGAAGCATGAAGATGCACATGTGGAAGAATAATTAGATGGATATGTGGATGATGAAGAAGAAGAAGGTTTAGATAGTTCAGAGGATGTGTAGGATGAGCACACAAAATAAGAAGAAGTAGAGCCCATTACGCCTACCTTGAGGAGGTCCACAAGATAATGTAATCTAGTTGATAGTTATAGCCCATCAGATTACTGTTGTGTATTTTATTTGTTTCCCGTACTAACAATGAACCTATATCCTATAGGGAGGCTTTCTCTTCAGAGGAAAGTGAGTCTTGGTTGCATGTCATTTAGGAGGAGATGATGGCTTTAGATTGTTGCGACACGTAGGATCTTGTTAGTTTTCCCAAAGGAAGGAAGCTCATGATTGGATGCAAGTGGGTATTTAAAAATAAATTTGGAGCAGATGGTCAACTAGAGTGGTACAAGGCTAGATTAGTGGCTAAGGGCTACTCCTAGAGAGAGGGAGTTGATTTTGGTAAACTTTTCTCTCCTATAGCTAAATTGAATTCTATCATATTCCTATTATCTATTATTTTTCTTGTGATTTTGAATAGAGAAAATGGATGTTAAAACTACTTTCTTGCATGGGGATCTTGAGGAGGAAATTTATATGCGATAGATTGACGATTTTATTGTGGTGAAAATAAAAATTGGTTTGTAGGTTGAAGAGATCTTTGTATGGCTTGAAATATTCACCCAAGATGTGGTATCTAAAGTTTGATGCTTTTTCATTGAAGTTGGGTTTTCTTAGGAGCAAGGAAGATAATTGTATTTACATTAATGTTATTAATGATTAGATTCTAATTATTGTCTTGTATGTTGATGATAAGTTTTTTATTGGTAACAACAAGGTGATGATTAGCGAGCTCAAGACTCAAATTTAAAGAATATTTGATATGAAGGACTTGGGGCTGAAAAATATATCATTGGGATGGAGATCAATAGAGATTGGAGTCATATAAAGCTTTGGTTGAATAATTTTATGTTGATATCATTTTGCAGAGGTTTAATATGCATGATTGTAAGCTAGTTTATATTCCATTTTCGGTAGATATGTGTCCTAATTTTGATGAGGATTTTGAGGATATGTGTATGGTTCCTTATGCTGGTGCCATTGGTAGTTTTATGTATGCAATAGTTGCACTAGACTAGATATAGCCCAACCAATGGGAGTTCTAAATAGGTTTATGTCTAACCTTGGTAGAGAGAAATAGACTTTTGTTAAGAGGGTGTTTAGATATTTGTGAGGTACTTCTTATTATTGTTTAGTTTATCATGGTATTGATGATGTGGTCAAGTCATTGGAAATACAAGGGTTTGTTTATGTAGATTGGGTAGGTGACTTGGAGTCAAAGGTCCGCTAGTAGATATGTATTTACTTTTTTTGGAGGTGTAGTGAGTTGGATGAGTAAGAGGCAACCTAAAATTGCATTTTACACCATTGAATTAGAGTATATGGCTGATACACATGCCTTTAAGGATTTAGTATGGTTACAAAGGCTTGGTAATGGCATTGGTTTTGATTGTAGGACAGTGAGGATTAGATGTGACCATCAAAGTGCTATATTTTTAACTAGAAATCTTATGCATCATGCTCGTACTAAGAATGTTGATGTTTAGTATCACTTTGTCTGAGAAATGGTTGATAATGGTAAGGTGTTGATTGAAAAGGTTAACACTTTGGATAATGTTGTAGATTATCTTATGAAACTAGTGACCATGAATAAGTTATCTTGGTGTAGGAAGGCCATGAGCCTTGATAATTTTACTTTTTATTATTATTTGTATCTCTTGTATGTAATTAAAATACATATAATATCAAGTGGGAGAATATTAGGATAAGGTGACATTAACCTTGTAATCCTAAGTCTCCACATTCCTTGGAATGTGTTCTAGGGGACATGAGAGAATATTAAATTTTCGCATGTTGTAATTATATTTTAAAGAGAGGATTTAATTTTGGTGGAGGTTAAACATAAAAAATGGATAAGGTATCTCTACTAGGCATCCATATTGGAACTTGGGAGGTCTTGGATGGGGCATCCACTATTGGAGATTAAAATGTGTCCAGTGGTGTTCCGTTGGGGATCAAAAAGGTCATCAGAGCATCCAAAAAGTCAGGGTTTGGATAGGTAATGGGCTAGGTTCCTATTTGGAAGTTTTTTTATTCCATTTAATATTTTATTATGTCTTTTGGTTGTGCATGAAGAGGGGCATGGATTTTTGTAGGCAGTTTTGTACCTCTTATTTTGGTTTACCATTCATGGTTTTACCTCCCACAATTTCTACAAATTGGAGCCATGATATGGCAGTTTCATATTGAGTTATTGAAAGTAACTATGTGCTTTTGAGATGATCAAAGATTACTAGTGAAGTGTATTATTGTGTACTCTCATTAAAATATTAATAATATACTTGCCCTCCTTTCTCGTGTGGAGTTTTTCTCAAAAGGGTTTCTCCATGTAAATATGGTGTCACATTTTCTTTGTTTTTTTTTTTATATCGTGATGTATATTACAATCACATGTTTACATATTTTCAGCCTCCTACAATGATTTAAAAAATAGGCCCTTATAGCTTCGATTCAAAGATTGGACATCAAAACCTGAATAGCTATTTTAATCATCATGAAGGTGCATTTAACCTGTCAACCCAAGGACGTGAACTTGAAATGGGTCAGCACAATATGTGCACTAGGAATCTAAAGTAGCCATGTTTATCCTATAGCTAAGAAAGAATCAATGTTGAAAGTAAATTTCTTGGAGGGAAATAAAATAAGTGTTGAGCATCAACCAACAAATATATTAATCTTAAATGCATGACAAAAATGAAAAAATAAGCGAAAAAAAAAGAAACTACTTTGTCTGCTTTGGCTGCAGGAATAGTCATAGAATGGAATTCAAGTGCCTGCAGGAATAGACAGTGCCAAATTCTTAACTAATTACTGAAAAAAATATAGCTAACTAACCTAAGGGATGGAATACTCACCAAGTGGGACCCCTTGGATGAGTATCCCCTAAAACAAATGTAAACTCAGATGTGCGAACTTATAAATTCATTTCATTCATTGGAAAACATGAGTACAATTGAGCAACATGGCTGTATTACTGAGAAACTAAGAGTGTGAGTACATCATCAGATTAAGTAACCTCTGATTAAACCCTCAGAAGGAGCATCTGAGCCCTATTTATAGAAGCTACCACTAAAACCTAGAAAGGCAGTCAACTCCAACAGATTCAGAGGATTCCACATTAGGGAAAGCATAGAAAGTGGAGATGCGGCTATGCACACACAAAATTTGTCAGGCATGTTTTCCTTAACACGAATCTGGCACAACAGTAACACCTATATTTTCTCAACAACAATTAATATCATTATAAGGTGGTTACAACTTCCATTTGAATGAGGAATATTTTTGCCATCGAGATCCTTCCTTCATTGAATGTCCACCTTGTTGATTGGTCTGGTGGATGACCACCTGGCAAAATTTTCCTTAATTGAAGGCCATTAATTATATCTGCATGACAATATTAGTACACACAAAAATTGCATATTTGTAACTATCTCAAAGTGACATTCATTAATCACATGCAAAATTAACACAGATAGTTCATATAGCATGTCAATATCATTTAAAATTTATGAAAATAAGTTAATGTCCAATGTCTATGGTTTTAAGGAAATATCATAAAAAGGTCAACACCAAACATCAAAGTATATGAAAACTATAGAAAATGGATAAAAAAATCTATCAATAATTATACCATAAACTAGACTCATCACTCCCCCCAACCTAAGGTCTTGTTGGTCCTCCAATAGAGGAAGAGTTGTTCCTTTGCTTGATCAATGCCCTAAAATTTGCAATCGCTAGCTATCCTACATCAGTTTCTACTGTGTCTGAATTAGGATCCCAATAGAACCCTTGTTGTCTATCCAACTTGTTTCATCTTTGTCGCTCAATAACTATGTCATATCAGTAGTACCTGAAGTTTGGCATAGGCCACAGTAGGATAAGTGGCTAAAAAGTCAGTGGAAGCCAAAATTGTCCCTTTTTCCTTCCAATCTGTATATATCTATCAACTCTCTTAAGTGTTGCAACATAGTTCTACATGGAATGAGGCTCAACTTGTTTCAGATCATCAGTTAGGTTGTTCCACCTTTGTGACAGGTATCCAATCATAGATTTCTCTGTGGTTTTTTCTATCTCCTCATATTCTTTATAAATTGCCTCTCTCGTAGACAAGATCTCATTGCCATAGCTTGGTTGGTAAATAATTTTGTGCCAATCCTTGAAAATGTCTCCTAGATTTCTAGATTCAGCCCTAATGGGTAGGGGAGTGTTGGATTCAATTTGCCTATAAATCCTGAATTGCTTTCCCCAACGAACATTTTTTTTGTATCTAGGACATGAACAGCCTCAATTAGACATCTCAACCATACAACAATGGATTTGAATCATGGTCTTTGGTCATAGCATAATTATGTAAATATAATTCACACAAAAAAAAAATCATTTTAGGAGAAGCAATCCGATAAGCATTGAAAAATTCAAGAGGGGTCTCAATGGAAGGATTCAAACTTGAAATAATCCTTGCTAGCTTAAAAGAAAGATGATTCTCCTTCAAATACAGAGCATAGACCCTTGGAGGAGTCCTGCACTCTAAGATCTGAGGTACTTAGGCTGCCGTATTATCCACCTTTTTCTTTAAAGCAACAATTTCTTCATTCTTATCCTCAATCTCCTCATCTCTCTTTTGAATTTCTCTCTTTAGCCTATGTTTCTCTGCTTTCCATTTTTCCTCACTCCTTTGTACTTCTTTCCACAAGTTCATGGCCACCTTGTGCATTGAAGAATTAGAGGGCCTGTGCATTCCTACCAAAAAATTTCCTGGCACTTTTGTTTGTTCTACATAGGGTACCACCTGCAGGGCTTCTATTTGATCAGCCAATTCTGGCTACAGGGGTGTTGACTGTTCTCCCAGTTCTAGCTGCAGGGATTCAAGTTCTTGTTCTTGCTCATGCTACAAGAAATATTTCTTTTTCTCTTACTACAAGAGCTCCTGATTTTCCTCATACACTTGGATTTCAACTTTTTCTACGATGTCAGCAAGATATGCTGACATTATGCTTGTTACTTCCTCAAATGTTCCCTTTTATTCGATGTTCACTTGCTCCATTGGAGCTTATGTATCCTCCCATGATGTTTTTCCAGATTTAGGGCTTCCCTCAAGAGATACACCAATGGCTGGCCCAACTGGTCTTGATTTTCTAGGAGGGTTTCTATGCTTTTCTTTTGCTGTAGGAAGAACAATGTTAGCCTCCCATTTCTTCGAGCTTGGCACTTCTTCTTTTTTTCTTTTTCTTTTTAGCTTTTCCCTTTATTATTTTTCCCTTATACTTTTGTGCCCTAGTTCTCATTAGGGTGCCAAGAGGAATCTCATCATCAGAATCTGGAGAGGAACTTTATTTTTCTGAATGATTAGCCTCAAAATAACTAATCTCTATGGTTGCTTGGTTGTAGGAGGGTTTACACTAGGGATCACGCCAGAATTTGAGGCTCTAGGACTGGCCCAAACATTGCTCATTCTCCTACTAACCCTACGAGGTTGAGGCAAAAACCTAGGTCATAAATGCTCTGGTCTAATTTGATCAATATTCAAGAATTCTTCTCAAGATATAGCAGACACATCATGTAGAGACTTCACAACTAATAATTTGATCAGACAATGGTGGGAAACAAAATTGTCCCTACCTTTCTGGGTCTCGGCCGCCATGATTGAAAGAAGGTGGTATAACACATTTGGAACATTCATTCTTTTCCCATGCCTCATATGGTTCAGGAGTTTGAAATGCATGATTAGATTCAATTGAGGACCTTCACAAGTAATACAATTCACCAAATAAACTGCTACCTGCTTCCATGGCTCAGACAGAGAAATTCTCTTCACTCCTTGTTTGTCCACACTCAATTGAGGGTCACCAGGTTCTGTAAATTCAGCCCTAGCTGACCTGACGTCTCTGGTAGCAGGGTAATGTTCACCATCAATAGGAAACCCTGTAACTTTTGCAATCCTTTCCTCAGTGGATATGACCTCCAACCCCTTTACCATGGCCTTTCTTTTAGATAATATCTAGGAAAGTTCCAATGCAACATCTTCATCAAAACCATTCAGCTTCAAGAAGTAATCTAACCATCAACAATTTCTAAACTCGGTCAGGCAAGGTGCATCCTGTAGTAATACATCATGAACCGTGGGTTCATTTTGAATTAACCTACCTCCCATTGTTTGCAATCAAACAATCACTCTGCAAAGATTTCCTTCCTACAAATTTTGTCTGAAAACCAAAACTTCTCCTTGCAATGCTGCCAAATTTCCAACAACAGTATTGACTAAATTTTACCTTTTGGTTTAAGATTATGACAAGAGCAATAAAGGTAGTAAAGTAGTAATAAATGAAGGCTATGATCAAGGAAAATGGTGACGGTTGATGTCATTTCACACATGCAAGTTGTCACCTCACTCAGAACTCAAATCAGCTTAATAACTTAAACTTTGCTGATGTGAACCAATACAAACAGACACATGGACATTGTATTTTCACTCCCCCCCCCCCAACCTAAATTTGCACATGTGTCCTCACATGTGAGGTGGAATGACGATTTGACAGGGGAAGGGGATAATTACATGCTATGGTGAACATTCGTATTAATTTACAAAAATTAAATGAATGCACTAAAATATAATTAAGATATAACAATTGATGGACATGTACCTAAATTTGTGGAAGATTTATTACAAATATTATGAAGAAAGTACCAATCAATTTTCAAGAAATCAATTGAGGAATTAATGAAAGTGGACTAGAATGAGGTGGAATGGAATGAAGTGAAATGCAATGAGGTGAAATTATGGCGGCATGATGGAAGAGAGAGAAAGGTAGAATGGATGGGCGGATGGGTGAAGAAGTGGACCCCCACATAGTGGAAGTATTTATCATGACAAGTTACATACCTTAATTAGCCAGAAGGAGGGATACTAGGTCCACTTCCTTCAGCTACAAGAAGTTCAGGTGTTGCATGCTAACTAAATTTCTGCAGGAACTCCTCCTTGGAAGTTGGCTTGTGATACAATCTCAGGTGATGGCCATTCACCAACAACTTAAATATAATAGGGCCAATGGTAGTGAGTTGAACAACCCCATTTGGAAATACTTCAACCACCTCATATGTTCCTAGCCACCTTGTCTGCAATTTTCCTGCATTATCCTGATACCTCGAGTCATAGAGCAGTGCTCAGTCACCTGGGTGGAATTTATTATCCTTGATGAATTTTTTATGCCACCTTATTCTCTAATTCTTCACTACCTTTGTGTGATGCAAATCTACCTTTCTCATCTCTTCTAGAGCATTTAGCTGCATGATTCTATCTCTTTGTGCCTTAGAGATATCCATCCCCAAGTCCACTACAATCCTAAGAGTCTTATGCTCAGATTCAATGGGCATCATAGTTGTATTTCCATACAAAAAATCAAATGGAGTGAATCCTGTAGTTTTTTTCCAAGTAATTTTGTAGGCCCAAACAACTTCTGGTAATTTGCTTGCCCAATCCTTTCTATGGATAGTTACTGTTTTAGTCAAAATGGCTTCAATATCTTTGTTGGTCACCTTAACTTGGCCATTGTCCTGAGGGTGATAAGGGGTAGAATTATTTTGCCTAATTTTGTACTCATTGACCAATGCTATAACAAGGGTTGAAGTGAATTGAGCCCCTTGATCAATCACTATCTCTCTCGGAACCCCATACCATGTGAAAATTTCCTCATAAAGAAATTTTGCAACCTTATTATCTCGTGCATGCTTCATGGCCTTAAATTCTACCCGCTTGGTTACATAATCGGTGTATACCAATATATAAGATTTACCATTTGATGGAGAATCAATGGGTCCTACAAAGTCCAATCCCCATTTATCAAATGGATTGATTACTACCTAGGGGTAAAGTGGCATCTCATCAGATTTGTTTGGTTAGGTCATCCTTTGGCATCTGTCACATTTCCTTGTGTATCTCCTTGCATCCTTGTGGAGTGTGGGCTAGTAATATCCTATGTTCAAAATCTTCATTATTGTCCTCTTAGTTGTAAAATTCCCTCCACAGGTTTCATTGTGACATGCATGCAAAATTTCATATGTCTCATCTTCCCTCACACATATCCTCATGACATGGTCTGGTCCAATGTAGAAAAAACATTCAGCAATCCATGAGGAAGGAAAACATTTTTCAATGAGCACCCTCCTCTCTTTTGGAGAGAAGTGAGGAGGAACTCTCCCTGTGATGAGATAATTAGCTATGTTAGCATACCGGGGTTTCTACACACTGATGGAAAATAAATTCTCGTCAGGGAAAGAGCCATCTACTATTTGATTTTCTTCTGATGTAGTCAACCTTAAAAGAAATTATGCAAAAACTTTTTCCTTCCTTGGTTTATCCACAATGGTTATGTCAAACTTTTACATCATCAATAACCATCTTGCTAGCCTACCTGAGATCACGGGTTTATTCATGAGATATCTAATGGCTACATGATCGATGTGCACAAATATCTGGCAGCTTGTTATGTGGTGTTTGAATTTTTTTAGGGCATAGATCACTGCCAACATTTATTTTTTTGTCACTGTATAGTTAAATTCAGCTCCCTACAGATTTTTGCTAGCAAAATAAATAATATTTTCAATAACTCCTCCTTTTTTTACTAAGACTGCTCCTATAGCATAGTCCGATGCATCTATATGGATGTAAAAAAGAAGCTCCCAATTAGGACCCTTGAGTACAGGAGCATGAGTTAAAGCTACTTTCAAATCAAAAAATTCCCTGTCACAGTCTTCTGTCCATTAGAATTCAACATCTTTAGTTAGGAGATTATACAATGGTGCTGCCATTTTTCTGAAGTCTTTGATGAACCTCCTATAATAACCCGCATGTCCTAAAAAACTCCTAATATCTTTTTTTTTTGCAGGGATAGGAAAATTGGTGATCACCTCAATCTTTGCAGGATCTACGTGAATTCCTTTGTGAGAGATGTAGTGTCCAAGAACTATGCCTTCTTGCATTATCATGAAGCACTTCTCACTATTTAAATATAGATGGCGGTCTTCGCATATTTGTAGGAATCTCTTGATATTTTCCAATGCTTCATTGAAATCAACACCATAAGTAGTGAAGTCATCCATATAGATTTTCATGCAATCAAGAGAGATATCTAAAAATATGCTAATGACTACCCTCTGAAAAGTTGCAGGCGCATTGCATAAGCCAAATGAAAGTACCGAGTAGGCATAGGTCCCCTATGGATAGGTAAATGTGGTCTTCTCTTGGTCTTTTGGTGCAATTTGGATCTAGTTATAGCTGTTGAATCCATCTAGGAAAGAAAAGTACTGCTTTCCTGCAAGTGAGTCCAAAACTTGATCTATGAAAGGTAAAGGAAAATGGTCCTTTTTGGTGGCAACATTAAGTTCCATGTAATCAACACAAACTCACCACTTCCCTCCTTTTTAGGCACAATCACCAATGGGAACACCAATTGGGTATCTGAAATGGGGTAGATGAATCCTCCATCTAGTAATTTTTATAGTTCCCCTTTTACTATTTCATTCAGTGCAGGGTTAATTCTTCTTTGTGGTTGCCTCACTAGTGTACAATCATTTCTTATGTATATCCCATGAGTGCAAAGCTTAGGGTCTAATCCCTTCATATCATGATAACCCCACACAAATGCACACTGGTGGGCCCTCAACAAGTTTTCCAATGACAACTATTGTTCTTCACTCAATTTGCTTTTAACATTTAAATACTTTCCTTTCGACACCTGCACTTGTGTATTTAACTCTACCATAGATGCTTCACTAATGCTTCATTCCTTGAGTTCATGTGGCAGAAATTTATGAGACATACATGTTGCTGCAGGAAATTCGATTGTAGGAAGAGCGGCTGCAAGAAGAGTGGCTGCGGGAGTGTCTTCACTATATCAGAAAAATTAGATGCATGAGAGGATGGTGCTTCCTCTACCTTGTAATGGTTTTGGATTATGTTAGACAATAATCCATCTTCATCTTGAAGCTGCATGAAAGGGCTTCTGCTTAACATCATAAGTTGTGCCTCAGAATTGACTTCCTTGACCTCTTCACCAACATGTGGCCATACATGACTATTCCTATCATGGAAGGGTTGAGAAAGAGGGCAAAGAACAATATTTTTGGTGCTCTTTCCATTAGAAATGGTCATGTATCTTGTCTGACATCCAATATAGGCATCTGCTATTTCTAACCATGGCCTTCCGAGAATAATGGGGTACTCGCCTAGTGTCGCCTTAGGAGAAAGAATCATAAAATATATTGGGTAATCCCAAGAGTCTATAGCTACCACAAGATCCTCTACTATCCCATCAAGCTTAACAATAGAACTATCAGCAAGCTATAAGACACTAGGAGTAGGTCTCATGTTTGCAACATTTAGCTGTTGTAGGATGTCCTTATTCAGTACATTGATGGCTACTCCCAAATCAATTAGTGCATTATTTATCTGGATTCAATTTATAAAAACTCCTACCATAAGACTCCCTAGGTCATTATATTTGGGAATAGTCACTTTCCCAAGCATGATGTCAGCTAACTATCCCACCACATGAACCGTAGTGGGGTCTTTCTTCTTCCTGCCTAGATTATTAAGGCATGCTTCCTTGATTGCCTTTCCATATATGGGAACATCTTTTATGGCTTGAAATAGAGGTATTTGGACACATATATGTCTCAACTAATCTAAAATTTCAAAATTTGTGTCGTCCTTTTCTTTCTTTTGTTTCACAGTTTCCAACCTCTGGGGAAATGGTGGTTCTGGTTTACTCTCCCTGACTGGGATTTGGTTCAGGATTTTTAGGTGTACTTGGCTGAATGGGGACATTCAGAGGCTCCTCTTCTTCCACAAGAAGCTCAGTAATAATGGGTGTGGAAGGAATGGGTAAAGTAGTTCCTGAACGCAAGTAGATGTTACTTACACTCACAACATATACTAGGAATTGATTTGGATCAGCAGAGTATACCGGTTGTTGTTGTCGTTTATTATTTGGGTTAGGTGTGGGCTAGGCTAGTAGCTGAGTAGGTTTAGGTGAATTTCAACTTGAATTAGTAGGAGGAGCCATTATAGCAAGTTGTTGGGGCTGAGAAGGTGGTTGTATGTAATTGGTTGTCTGGTTTGGCCATTGTTGTCCTCCCCTCCATTGAGACGTTTGTTGCTAGTTTACTGGAGGTGGCTGCCAATTTCCTTAAAATTGTTGCTAATTCCCCTGAGGTTGCTGCCACTGGGGTGGAGATTTTTGGTGGTTGGTCTAGGAATTTGGAGGGTTATTCCAAGGCTATGGTGGATATCCTCCATAATTGGATGGATATGGTGGTTGCCATTGGTTACTAGATGAATAAGAGTTGAAATTTGGCCCAACAAAAGATAGTGGATCTGGTGGCATGCCTTGTCTTAGAGCCCATGGCTTCCTTTGTGCAATAGAGTAGACTTGATCTTCTTCACCTTGGATTGGCTTGAACTCAGGTGCCATCTACTTGCTGTCAATATTAGCTATCATGTTGCATCTACAATCCTTCTTTTGTTTGCAACGAGGACAATATTCTACCAACATTGCCTCTGTCTCCTCTTGTTTCTTCTTGGCCTAAAGTATATCCAACTAAGTAGCCAGAATGTTTATGATGTCTTTCTTGAATTTTTCTAGTAAGTGAGTAATCTCCATCCTTGAAACTCCACGAGTAGATGACTTACCCATGGAAGATTGGTAAGCTCTCCCCTTGTTTGAAGCTGCCCTAGAATAGTTTTGACATATCTTCTTGATGTCCTCCCAAGGAACTTAGGTGATATCTCCTCCTCCCATCAGGTCCAAGGCATCTGTGCAACTATCATTAATTCCTCTTAAGAAAAGAAGCTTTCATAATTCTTTGAGTGTATGGTCTGGAGATTTCTGAAAGCAAAACAAGAATCTTGAAATATAATCTTCCAGGCTCTCATCTTCCTTTTGTTGCATCCTAAAAATTCCACCTTCTCTCATGTCACTACCCCTACAATACTCCTTGTATTTCTCAAGGAATTTTATCTTCATGTCCTCCCAAGTCTCCATAATATCTCTACCTAAGCTAATGAACCATCTCAATGCAACTTCTTTCAAGGTGGCAAGGAATAGCTTAAGCCTATGGGAATTAGTGGTATAGTCATAACTCCTATAGAGTATATCAAACTCAAACAAGAATGTATCAAGATCTTGTTGATGGTTAAAATGACACAAACAACATTAAAACAAAATATTTCTACTCTATTTCTCCTGAAAAAGAAAGACAACATGTAGTAGCCTAACTCCCAAGGTCCTGGTAGTTGGTTCTCAATTGTCTCGTGTCACTCAATTAGTTCATGCAATTGTAATGCTCAAGAGGCCTATGCTGGTAACAAAAGATTCAAGCAATGACTCTTTTTATCAAAATAGTTCCTATAAATAAAGGGGTTTCAAACAAAAGAAAAAGATGGAACAAAGGGGCAACCAGTAAATTTGAATCAACTTTATCTAACATCTGGACATATATCTTCAATAATGAATGTTTTTCCAATCATATCAAGAAAACCATAAGATGACACAATCTATAGATTAATCTATACCATTGCATACATTTTAGGTGCTTAATTAATTTCACACTTACGTATCACAAATACTTCAAGGATTTCAGAACAACACACATTCATTCATCATCAAGATTATAGATCAACAAACTTCAATAAATTTAATTCAATGACAATCTAACAACATAATCCTTAAATCTGGTTTCTTCTAATGATTTTCACCACATAAGAAACTATCATGCTTCAGGACAATCACTAGCATTCAGATAGATTATAACTTATCAACCTTATCAAATAAAACAACTCAATTGTAACTCCATATTACGTAAAAACCTGTAATTCTATTAACTATAAAAAGCTCAAGTAACAATGTATCTCAAAAATGATCACTACAAAATTCTATCTCCTAGCATTAGGTAAGCCAATTCTATTCTCAATTAGCCAACCTTTACAATATGATACTCATCAGGTATTTATAGATATACAAAATTTTGAACTCTACTTCTATTTTAGGTTATCCACCTTTTTAGGAACAAAAAATCTCTTTGAAACTCAAATCAATTTGATCTTGAGTTCTTACATTGAGACATTCAGTTTAAATAAAAATAGAAGATAGAATAGAAGAAGAAATCATGCGAGCCAAAAAGCTGTCAGTGCTGCATGCAACATGCAAAGAAGAGGAACATCATGCATGCAGGGATTCATGCATGTGAAGTTGGATCTGCAATGAACTCATCGTAGTTGGTGAAGAATTGTTGTAATGTATCCATCTCTGGCCCATCAATCCAGTTATCTTCAAACTTGATTCGATCCAATTATGCTGTAGCAAATTCCCTCATACTTTTTATTTTTATTAACTCTCTCCCAACAACTTTTATCTCTTCTTTGACCTCTACTAGTCGATCTATCAACAACTCTTCTCCATCATCCTTTTCCTGCATGAGTCCTTTGAACCTTTCATCCCACTTCTCATTAATCTGAATCAAAGGCATGCCATCTTTTGTCAACACATTTACATCTACAATTATAGCAATGACTACTTCTAATTCTTCCAATTGCTCAATCAAATTATTAACAGCTTCTTGAATTTCATCCTTGTGTTTACACAAAAAGCCAGTCCTAAACCGGAGTATGCGAGAAGTTTTCTCCATAAAATCTTTGTTGTCTTCCTCAAGTATGTATTGTTCCAGAAGAGTTGTTAGAGATAATGCACTCACTCTTTCCAACTTTTGACTGTATCCTTTGTATTCCTCTTCTTTCTTTTTCGATGCCTCAATGTATTGATGCATCTCTTTTATCAACCCTTTTGTATCCTTGTAAGCCTCAAAACCTTTAACTAAAACCTCACCTACCTCTCAATTCAATTTGTCTATCCATCGGTCTACCATCTTCGCCTTACCTCTAACCTGCACCAAATCATCTACCTCCTTTTTGCTTAACAAAATAGGAGTCTTAGTGGCTGCTACCTGTTGTGATCTTGGAGATGAGACACTCTTCAAGAATGAATGCAATTGATCTAATTGAGCCTTAAGCTCATCTTTCCTTTGCTTATCCTTGATCATTCTTGACTTGGTCGTTGAGGCCACCACATCAATCAAATTCATTTGCTAATTCCTAGTGGGCCTTCCCAAATTGATTGTACTCAACTGATAATCTATTAACTGCATGTCCCCTACCTCCTTTTCTATCATCGACATGGCAATTCATCAACAATTTCTCCTTTGTCTGTAAGTCGGGTAGAATGTAGAATTTCAGCTTTCTTTTCAGGCCTTTCCTACTCAATTCCCTTCATCATATCCTCCCAATTGAGGGGTTGTGGAGGTGTTCTTGCCCTCTTCTGTAGGTCCAATTTTAGCCAAGTAGGAGTACTTGGAGTAGTAGTCATCATAGAAGAGGAAGCAACGACTGTAGAAGGTGGCTGGACATTTACCTGAGGTTGAAAGTCAACCTTTGATTTCTCTTATTACTTTTGTAGTATATGCATCTACACCAACTTCTCAGCCTCTTCTCTATCTCTTTGTTCTTTCCTTTTCCTTTCTTCCTCTTCTTTCCTCTTCCTTTTCTTTCTCTAGAACTTCTTTTTCCAAAGCCTCTAGTCTTTATTTCTCTAATCTCTCCGCCTCTAAGGCCTTAAGTTTCTCTACCTTTGCCTTTTCTTCTTCAACTTGCTGCTTCTTTACTAGCTCCTCAACATCCCTTTTTGTTCTCAAACTCTCTGCTTCTTCTTCTTTTTGGCAAGCTTCCTCTGCAAGTTTTAGTTTAGCAACCAAGATTTCCCTTTCCCTTTGGTTCCTTGCCTTTTCTTCCTCAAGGTCATGAATTTTTTGTATCAAATCCAACTTGTAATTCTCTTCTTTGAACTTGAGCTCATGTTCTTGTTGCCTTCTTTGCTTCTCCACTTCATTAGCTACTGCCTTAGTTTCCATTTCCTTTTGTTTTTCCACTGCAGCCCTTGCATCAGCACTTCTTTTCGCATCTTCAAACAACTTCCACTGATCTTCTTGTGTTAACATTTGCTCAATATCCTCATCTAGAGGCATGTTCTCTTGTAAATCTTGCTCTAAGAGGGTCTCATCTGAATTTGTCTCAACCTCCAGAATTTCTTCCTCCACTTCTTTTCCCTTGGTAGTTTCAACCATGCTATGAAGAGCTCCTTCTTGAACTTATTTACTCTTCTTCCTTGTAAGTGGGACTTGTGTGGATGATTCACCTAATGTAGGTGTCGAAACAACAGATCCTACTAGAACATCTCCCTCTGGTGTTTCTTCTTCATCATCAATTGCCTCAAGTTCTATTTCTTCAATGTCCGGAGGAAAGAATTCTAATGGCTCTTTGGGAGGTATTTTTCTCTTGATTCTCTTATATCCTTTACCCTTCTAAAGGACTGGTCCTTGAGGAGCTTGTGTTCTCAACATTAACCATTGCACACTCCTATCCAATACCGTCCTTCCAAACTTCTTGATATCAATTGTTTCTTCAACATCCTAGTCAATTGGATCCAGAATCTTGGTGCCAACATTCAAAGCTTCATAAGAGATCCAATATAATTCCATCATCCACCAATGTGTCAGGAATGTTTTCTTTAACACCTAATTCTGCCATGAGTGCAACTGACAATCTTTCATAGTTCTTCTTTCTCAAATCATACTCATCCTGCCAATCACTCCAAAAGTCTTCTAACAAATTGAAATGTCTAGTGAACACTGAAGGTAATTAGGCATACATCTATTTCTTTGGATCAAAATACTTATGAGCAGTGTAGAATCCAAATTTCAATTGTATCAATTCACTACAGACCACCTTTGCTCCTACTAAGTGTTGACAACTATATTCACCAAGCTTCATGGGGAATTTATGACATCCAATATTATACTTGATCTCAAACTGAGCATTAAGTCCAATAGCTTGATATACAAACTCCATTAGCACTATCCTGTTACTGCAACACCTTGGAAGCAAATGTGGATGACCTTCAAAACCAGCCAACCTGAAGTATGTAAATTTAGGGTATTGGATGTACCAACATCCCCATTCAGCAATGAATGCCATAGCTTCTTGAGTCAACCGGTAT
Source organism: Sequoiadendron giganteum (assembly GCA_007115665.2). Taxonomy (NCBI): domain Eukaryota; kingdom Viridiplantae; phylum Streptophyta; class Pinopsida; order Cupressales; family Cupressaceae; genus Sequoiadendron; species Sequoiadendron giganteum. Next base: position 120,861,484 of record CM021100.1, on the reverse strand, counting down.
CCGACATCTCCTTTCAATTGGTTGATAATCACATATAAAAATGCATCATTGACTCTTCTGAAATGAGTCTCAGCAACTTGAAGAGACAACTGATCATAGTGCTCCCATACCTTCTTCTGCCCATCCAAAGCTCCCATTATGCCTACTCTATTCAAACCTGGGAAAATCGCCAATCTTGCTGCTGCATAAATAATGTAAGAAGTCATAAAGAAAGATTTAGTGTTTCTGATATTAGTCAGCTAATCATGGATTGCTTTTGACGCAATCATTGACCAATCAAACTGATGGTCACCATGTAAGATTATTTGGATGAAAGGAAACATCCATTCCCTGAAGCGGAATGTATCCCTCTTCCCAAACACCCTGAACAACATCAATATTAGATCCAATACTTCCTTCTTGAAATCTACCCTCTTTGGCTGGTCTGCAAGTTTGGTCAAAGATTTATTTTTCGTCTTCAACCATTTTTTGTTTAAATGAGACTTATTGGAGTCCTTATGCTTGCTATACTTCTCCAAGGCCTCTGCTTCAGTTAACTACACCAAATTCTTGGGATTCGAAACACTAAATATATTTTGAAACATCTGAGGAGTAAGATCAATGATCACATTATTCTACAAATCCATGCGTAGTCTTGTAGCAGGATTGTAGGCACTGGCTGCTGTTAAGATCAACTCCGGGCACTGAACTGATAAAGGGAACATAGTGATATGTGCCAGGCCGGAATCAACAATCCTTTGCATCCTTCTTGTCAGATTTTCTCATTTTGCAAAGGTTTCTCCATGTAATTCCTCAAATTTGTACTGGCCCAAATTAGTATCCATGATATCTGACCAGTCTGATTCCACCTTTTCTCAACTTCACAACCGGACTCCTATTATTATACCTCAAGGTATAATGCAGTTGTTCTGGCTTTAACTTCTTTAGTTTTGGTGCTGCTTTTGATGTTCTTGCCGGTTGGTTCCTTCGAGCAGCTTCTCCTGATGTTCTTGACATCTTTAAAATTTCCTGCAAGCAAAACCTCTAATTAGATCTTTAGATATCATCATAAAACACATACCTTTCATATATGCATCGAAGTCGGAACCAGACAAAAACTCAAGCTAAAACAGTCTCTTTTACAACACTGTCAGACTCGGAGCCAAAATCAATATAGATACTTCACTAATAATAAATGAACTCAGAGTCAGAATCGGGAAGATGATCGGAACCAGGATCATAATGAAAAAGGGATTTGATTCTCTTCAGATTTTCATATTTTCATATCCGATTTCCACTCCGCCTTTGCTTCCGTTCATGTTATCGTTACCTCCCAAAGAAGACTTTTGTTGTACATGGAGCTGGAAACGAGATGGAAATAGAATCGATAACTTTTGTAAAACATAATTCTTAAGTCCATAATCGATTTCGATCCCGCCCGCGCCTAGGTTGACCATGACATCATTGAATAATTTTGTTGATTTAACATATAACTTCATGATTAAAACCAAGGTCGCTCTAAATGAAAAAGGGGCTTTTAAAAAAAAAAACAACACTAGAGTCATATGACCATGGGGAACAATTGTATTTTAGGGCCATCATATTAAAATCATTTAACTGTGATCACTAAGAGACATGAAACCCTAGTCTAACAACCCTGATAAAAACTAGGGTACCAATTTTAAACCTTGCCATTTACCAGAACGAAAAACACTACAAACCCTAAGAAAAAATGATAAATCTAATCTAGCCTAACTCACTGTAAATCATTAATCTACCTCACTGTAAATCCCTAATCCAACTAACACCATCTAAAACCTAATTTAATCTAATCCATTGCAAATAAAAAAAATAGCACGACTCATCACGACCAAAACGTGAAAGCGACCGTGCTCTAAAATACAAAGAATCAAAATGACAGTACAAGAAATGAAAACTAAGACAAAACAAAACAAGATAAAACAAGAACCTACTCGAACCAATCATACCAATAATCATGAATTCGCTTAAAATAAAATGATTGAAAGCACGAGAAGATATAAAGCAAAATGTAACAAACACGACAGTAAATAAACGAAGAACAATAATAAGAAACCCTACCTCAAACACAAAGAACCTGAGCTAACCTTCTGAATTGATTTGCATGCAATAACCTTCCTCTCTTTTGATCAATTTGCTCAAATGAAATTCACTGCTGTTGTTTCATGCTCTTAGATCTCTTAATAATAGTAATAATGATCCGTTTAACCCTTAATGAAGGTAAAAATGTTGATTTCTACCTACAAGAGTAGATGTCATTAATGCATTAAAAGACAATTAAGGCAGAGTTGGAACTGTGAGAGAATGAACACTTCTCTGTAGTGCCACTTCAGTCAAAAATTCAACGATCCAAAAGTGGTGGGGGCGGAGCCAAAATGGAAACTGATCTGAAAGTTTAAGAAATTTCCAAATTTCATTCCCATTCCGAGTCCGGGTCCGCCAACTAAAGACAAAATAGAACCAAATACAAAAATTAAAGCAAAAGACCAACATAATAAAAATAAACGCAAAGACTTAGACTAAAGCATATATAAATAAATAAAAAGCAGAGGCAGAAGCGGGATCGATTATGATTTTGCAACTTTCAATAGAGACCAACTTAGAACCCACTCCGATTCTGGTTCCACTAAAGAAAAACAACAGGCCAAAAACAAAGATCGTCGGGATGGGAACAAAAACCAGTTTCAAAAGAACTTCAGAACCCGATTCAGTTCTGGTTCCACCTCCGATAGAATAAATAAAAAATAAACAAAGTGTTGGAAGCAAAATGACTCCAAACTCTATTTGAAAAACAACAAAAGATAAAGAACACAAGGGGACCCATTTTGACCAGGGAAAAATATGGGGTAGTTATGCAAGGCATAACAAATGGTGACTCGACTGGGAAAATGGTTTACCCATTTTCAAGATACCCAAAGAAAATTTCAGTCACCCAAAAACTATTGGTTTATAAACACTTTAATTTGAATAAAATCAGATATCTTTAGGATAAGTTGGAGCTAGAATATTAGATGTTTGTGCCCATGAGTTATCTGTGAATTAGAGTGTGTGCTTATATTGTGCATCATTCTTCATAGACACTTTCTCTATTCTTTGAACCACCATACCTAAAATTCAAGCTACATGAGTTGAGTCTTTTAACTATCATGTAGTAAAATCATGGGTATTGCTTCGCTGCCAGATAGGCGTCCATATCCCCGATGGAGATGCCTCTAGTTCTCATAAAGCATTGCTCTACTACCAGCCAGACGTCCATAGCCCCGATAGAGATACTTGATTACCCACTTGATATTGAGCTTGCCTTTTCTTTCTTTCTTTTCATTCTCCTTTTTTTTTTACTTGTGGAAATTCTTTTATGCATCTCTCAATACTCAGATTCAATGAATCTAAAATGTGGGTTGAGAACTACAATGGATTTCATGATAATCTTGGAATCAGATTTTTCAATTGAATTAAAGGTAGAGTCATTCTAAAACAGATAGGCATTTACTCATGCAGATGTTTTATCTAATTTGGTTATAGATTCTCGATGATAATGCATGAGATATTCACAATGTATCTTCTTATCTTTAAATAACTTCTTAAACCCAAACTAGAATGATCATAGGACATAATTTTTAGAACGACATCGTTTTCAATGATGATAATGAAAATAACTAAACCAATTTCTCTCCTAGTACCACTAGTATACTTTGAATAACAACCCCAAGTCTTGAGATGAACAAAATAAAGATCCCTAACGAAACAAAAACTCAACAAACTAAACCAAAAACAAAACAACAACAAAAAGAAAATCTAACTAAAACGTAACAGCATAAAAACTTAATTACATATGATACAGTATAATACATTCTCCTCCAAAAATATTAGACCTTCTATGCACCAAAATAGTGCTTGAGAAACTGACCATTAACTGGTAATGGAACAGGCTCTCCTGTCAAGGTACTCGAATGAAAGGAATTCTCACCTAATATTTCAGCTACTTGATAAGGATCTAACCAAAGTCTGTCAAACTTTTGGTGATCTCCTTTCTTCTCTCTAGCCTTATCCCATAATAACACAAGGCCTGATATTCTAAAAGATTTTATCTTGGCTCTCTTGTCAAACCAACGTTTAACAACAACCTGATGTTTAGAGAATTGCTGCAAAGCAACATCTCTTTGTTCTTCCATATTTAACAAATTAAGCAGTCTAACCTCAATCCTATCATCCTTAGAGTAAAATTCATGCATAAAATTTAAAACAGGTATTTGTAAATGAATGGGAAAGATTGGATCTTGGCCATAGACCAACTTAAAGGGTGAATTCCCTAGGGCTGCTTTGATTCTGGTTCGATTTGCCCATAAGGAAAATCTCAACTGGGTGTGCCAGTCCCTAGGGTTACTTTCTAACAAATTTCTTATAACTTCCAATAAGTTCTTATTTGTGGACTCAGCCACTCCATTCCCCTGAGGATAATAATTGGAAGAATATTTTAACACAATCTTATGCTCATATGCCCATGAAATGAACTCAGGAGAAGAAAAAGCAGGGCCGTTATCACATACCAGAGCAAATGGAACACCCTGAGTTGTGACGTTTTTAGTTAGAAACTTGATGACCACGTGCTATTCTTGCAAGGTTGTGCCTCTATCCAACATGTGCAGTAATCAGTTGTAGTCAAGACGAATTGATGTCCTGTAGAAGAATTTGGATTAATCACACCTACAAAATCAAGTGCCCATTGAGCAGATGGCCTTACCTCATATACTGGTTGTAGGGGCATTGCAAAATTTCTTTCTCTAGGTGCAGAAGTTTGACATACATGACACGTCCTGCAGTGTTGATGTGCATCTCTAAACACATAAGGCCAATAATAGCTTGACCTTAAGATCTGATGTGCCAAAGCCTTTGCTGATCCATGCCCTGTTCCATGTCTGCCATGAAATTCATTTATGACATGTTTAGCTTTTTGTTGATCCAAGTAGCATAGATAGATCCCTTGGAAATTATTCCTATAGATTGATCCCCCTTTAAGCATATAATGGGCACTTTTCATCCTCAATGCTCTCCTTTGAGTAGCATTCATTCCTTCTGGACATTTGTTATTGATGAGGAGGAAGACTAAATCTGTATACTAGGGATCTTTTTGGAATGATTTCTAAGTGTAGTACTAACAAGTTATACTTCTGTCCACTTCAGCCATTGCCTTTGACAAACCTTGACCTCAAATAAGCTTCATTGGGTGAATCTCCAAGTCAAACTCTTGTAAGATTGCCATCCATTTCCCTTTTCTTTCCCCTAATTCACTTTGCATTAGGATGGACTTTACAGCTGGATCTGGGACTATGGCCATAACCTGACTTCTGATTATGTAATGCCTAAACTTCTTTACTGCTCTAACCAATGCAAATGCTTATTTTTCCAATGATGAATATCTTACTTCTGCATTTTTAAATGGAGAGCTCATAAAAGAAATTGGTCTCTCCTCATTCTCTTCCCTTCTCTGTGTTAAAACTACTGCACATGAATGCTCAGAAGCAAAAGAATAAAGGTAGAAAGGTTTTAGATAATCCGGGCTTGTCAAAACAGGTGCCTTAGATATAGCTTGTTTAATCTGCATGAAAGCAGACTTCGCCTCTTCACTCCATTCAATCTTTGCATCCTTTTTCATCATTTAGTTAAGTGGTTTGACAATCTCGACAAACCCTGTTATAAATTTCTTGACAAAATTAATCCTTCCAAAGAAAGATCTCATTTCCTTCTTACTTCCTAGCCTTGTCAATTTCAAAATGGCCTCCACTTGATCAAGATCTATGGAAATCCCCTCCTTTGATATAATGTGACCTAAAAGCTTTCCTTCGGAAACTCCAAATACACATTTCTTTGGTTTAAGGGAAACACCATAACTGATACATTTCTTTAGCACCTTCTCCAAATCAACAACATGATCTTCTCTATTCTTAGAGAAGATAGTCAAATCATCAACATAGATGATTATACATTTCCCTATCAGATCTTTAAAAGCTACATCCATCGCCATTTGAAAAGTAGCGCCAACATTGATTAGACCAAATGGCATCCTTCTATAGGCAAATGTGCTCCATTTTGTAGTGAAAGCCGTCTTCATCCTATCCTCATGACTTACAAGGACTTGATTGTATCCCGAGTTCCCATCCAAGAAAGACATCATCTAAGATCCATTGATCTTTTGCAATACTTCATCAAGGGAAGGTAATGGATAGTTGTCCTTCTTAGAGGCCTTGTTTAAATTCCTGAAATCCACACACAACCTAATCTCACTATTCTTCTTCCTTATAGGGACTAGATTAGCCACCCAAGTAGAGTGTCTAACTGGAAAAAATATTCTTGCAGCCGAAAGTTTCTACACCTTTTTCTAAATCAGGGGTTCAATTAATGCATTGACTGAGCATTGCTTTTGGTGAAATGGCTTGGCTTCTGGCTTCAGAGGAATTGTATGTGTGATAACAAATGTATCAAAAGTTTTTAAGTCATCATAGCTCCAAGCAATTGCTTCAATATTTTGTTTCAAGACTCTGATGAACTCATCCTTAATCTCTTGAGGACAATTTTTCCCTATAAAAATGTTCCTTTCTAGCCCAGAGTGAGCCAAATTAATGGATTCATACTTACCTCCCTCACTCTTTGTAGGCATTCTTTGATAAGCTCATGGATTTGAATCAAATATTCTTTCCAATGCTATCATCCCTTTTGGGATGTTATTGCTCTTTAAATCCAATATCCCTTCTGGATTGTCACTTTCTGGATTCCAGTCTCCTTGATCTCTATCAGAATCATCAATTATCTGTCCTTGAAATACATCAGAACTCTCCAAAAAGGCCAAAATGTGTTGATCATCATTAAACACCTGAAAATGTCTGAGATTATCAGGAATGGTAGGGACTGAAATCAATTCCATAGAAAAACTCTTCAGATTTGAATCTTGCATAGGCTCTAGTGTACTCGCTGCAACATCAAGAGCATCTGCAATTTGATTTGCTTCCCTTGGAATAAGAGTAACCCCAAAGGCATCAAAATCTTCTATTAAATTCCAAACCCTATTTCTATATGTAGCCAATCTTTTGTTATGGCACATGTATTGGCTACGTACCTATTTCACAATCACCTTAGAATCTCCCATTACTGCAAGAGCAGTTACCTTCTTCTTATTAGAAAACATGAGCCCTCTTGCAAGTGCTTCATATTCTGCTACATTATTAGTACAACCAAAGTGCAATCTATAAGAAGCAAAGTAAGTTTTTTCTTTCGGATTGGTCAGTTCAATCCCTGCTCCACTTCCTGCTTTAGATTTAGAACCATCAAATTTAAGAGTCCATAACTTGTCTTTGGCTGGGAGTTCTTTCTTTTTAGATGCAACGGGGAATTTTTCACTTGTGACATGTGGCAGCTCAGACTTTTGCTGATCATCAGCAATTGTCTCGAGGCTTGGCTCAATTAAAGGCTCTCCTATGTTCTCAATTTGTTCAACAACTATCTTTTGAGTAATCTCTTCAGTTAATTTACCATCTAATTATCTTTCATTAACACCTTGGGCATTGGTAAAGCATCCGAAGTAGGGGTATTGAAATGAGACTGAGATACTTCTACTTCTTCTTGATCTTGAGAGCCTAAAACTTGAGTCTGCTCTAGTAGTAAGGAAACTTCCTCTTGAGAAAAACTAGCCTGTGTAAGAATAGTTGCATCTTTAACTTGGAAGGAGAACTCATTGATGGGAGTCTTAGATCTCTCTTGACATTTTTGTTTGGGCTGATCTATATGACTTAGAATATCTATGCATGGCTGACATGTTAACTCCAAATGGTTATGATAGTGAATCCTACACCAATTAGGAAGCAACAAACTACTCAAATCAGTTTCTACTCCTAAAACCAGACTATCTTGTTGCAATTTCCTTATTAGAACTTGCTGGTTGATGTGAATCATCGGGTCACTATCATCTAAGGATAATGTATCCTCGGGACTAACTATAGAAAAAGTAAGGACTTCCTCTTGTTTGTAAACACCTATCTCAGTCTCAAAGAATGCTACTTCATTTGGAGTATCATACTCTATAATCATGTGTTTGAGTCTAGGTTCACTTTCAATTCTTATCTGAGTGGCAACTCCTTTCCAAGGTAACCACATGTATGAGAAATCCAAAGATAGATATCCTCCTATGCTTTTCATTAGCTCTCGAGTTAAGATCATACCATATGTTCTGGGATATCAGCTATTTGGATATCTATATAGGTCTAGATCCTTGGGTCTAATCCAACTTGGACATGCATGTTCTTCAACTCACCTACAACATTGACTTCAATTTTATCCAACTAAATCACCTTTTTGTTGGTTGGGATAGGACTCAATCCCAACTTATTACAAATCGAAAAAGGCATAACATTCCCTGATGCTCTAGAATCTAATAAACAATTGTGCAGATTCTTTCCAAATATTCTCAAGCTTAATAAGAAAGGTGGGGTATTGGTCTTACCTTTATACATAGCTGCATTCGTCTCCTTTGCAGGAGTCACTTTACTTTTCCCTTTTAGGTGATCTGCCTCTTCCAAAGCTTTTAATACCACCTCTCGTTGAGTTGGGAACCACTTCATGATGTCAAAGAAGCCTATGTAATTCTGCAACAAAGTCAAAATCTGAATCATTCCTAACTTGGTACTTAGGAAAATAAGGTTGATTACCTCTGTTCTAAGAATCAGAAGGTCCCTTTGGTGGGGGTGGATTATTATCTACATTCTGATTTGGTGGAGCCATGTTATTTGGGGGTGCAGATGTAGTGAATGGCCCCTTGTTCTGATTTCTTAGAAAATGGCCACCCTTAGATTGGAAAGCTTGAGCATCATAAACATCTTCCTCTCACTCATTCTCTCCTTGCATAGGGAATTGATACTTTTCTTCAATGGTTTCATAAGTCATGGCAGTGCTGACTGACCCATTATCCTGATTGGAATTTCCTACTAGAGGATGGGCATCAGCCTGTGCAATTTTCACCATCTTCTCCATTTCTGGGCAATTGACCTCAGAATGGGTTGCTTTATCATGCAACCTACACCAATTTGTCATAAAATTCAAATCAGCAACATTAGTAGTATGTGGTCTTTCTTCACCTGCTTGATAATTATGAGGGACTCCCCCATTGTTAGGTCTAGTATTCCACTACCTATTATTGTTGTTGTTGTTGAACCTTTGATTATATCCTCTATTCTGATTTTGATAATTTTGGTTTGAGGAGTTTTGATTTTGGAAATTCCTATTGGTGTTCTGATTCTAGTTCTGATTAGAGTAATTGCCCTGATAGTTATAACCTCCTTGATTATTGTAATTCTGGTTTGGATTATTGGGAGGGTTTTTCCTGAGCTATGCCATGTCATTTGACATCTGAGAGAGATTCTTTTTGAGAGTTTCTAACTCACTTGTGAGTTGAACAACTTGTTCATTCTGCACATTTTGGACTATGGCTGGGGAATGGACATGGGTTGATCCTCCCCCTTGTTGTGGTTGATGTTGAGATTGTTGTTGTTGTGGTTGATGTGGGGAATCTTGTACACCATTGCAAAAGAAGGGCACCGTGGGTGGAGCTTGCAACTCGGATATAGGTCCATATTGGGAATATGACATCCCCGGGACAATGTTGTATAATGATGGATTAGGCATTTGATAATTCATTAGAGGAAGAACTGCTCCTAACCCTCCAAATTGTAAACATATCTGTTGTTGCAATTTGATAGCCAAATGATAAATCTTAGACAATGAGTCAATCTCATCAAGTTGATAAGTTCTTTGCAAGAATAGGACAATCAAAGGATCAACAGCTCTCAAGCATGCCTATATGGCCATACCCTCTAGTACTAAGTAAGGCTCTTGTAACCTATGATACATCCTTTGGAACCTAGTGTCAAACAAGGGCAATGGTTCATGATGTTCCTTTCTTATGGTGGCAAACTGGTGATATAATATTGCAGGATCAACATAAACCCTGAATTGATTAATGAAAGCATTTTCTAAATCTGTCCAACCCAGGATAGATCCCTGAGGTAGATTTAGATACCAATTATATTCCATGTCTCCCAAACAATAAGGAAATAGTCTACATACCACATCTTGATGAGCAACTTGGGCTCCAGTGTAGGCATCTTTGAATGCTTGTATATGTTCTTAACACTTCTTGACTCTCCATGCATGTATTTCGGATAGAACCTCTCTAGGTTCTTTGGTAAATCATGGAACCCCCCAAGAATAGTCCCTAACAGGGAGGGATTATTGACAAAGTAAGCCATTGGTGGGATTGGTTGGATAGGTGGTGATGTAGGCCGAATTAGTGGCGACACAGGCCTATTTGGAGGTGATGATATAGGTGGAATTGGTGGTGGTGTAGGAGTATTTGGAGGAAATCTAGGTGGAGTGAGGGGTGGTGGTAATGTAGGTATCAAAACCCTACGAGCATGAGGTCTTGGCCTAACTGGAGTTTGAAATTCTTGTAAAGGTTCAATGTCAGTAGAGGATCTCAAAATCCTTCCATATTTCTCCGGTGAGAAAGATCCTGTGCGAGCCATCTTGTCTTTTCAAGGCCCTCCTTCTAGCGCCAACTTTTGTTGATGGTTAGAATGACACAAACAACATTAAAACAAAATATTTCTACTCTATTTCTCCTGAAAAAGAAAGACAACATGTAGTAGCCTAACTCCCAAGGTCCTGGTAGTTGGTTCTCAGCTGTCTGGTGTCACTCAATCAGTTCATGCAACTGTAATGTTCAAGGGGCCTGTGCTGGTATCAAAAGATTCAAGCAATGACTCTTTTTATCAAAATAGTTCCTATAAATAAAGGGGTTTCAAACAAAAGAAAAAGATGGAACAAAGGGGTAACCAGCAAATTTGAATCAACTTTATCTAACATCTGGACATATATCTTCAATAATGAATGTTTTTCCAATCAAATCAAGAAAACCATAAGATGACACAATCTATAGAATAATCTATACCATCGCATACATTTTAGTTGCTTAATTAATTTCACACTTACATATCACGAATACTTCAAGGATTTTAGAACAACACATATTCATTCATCATCAAGATTATAGATCAACAAACTTCAATAAATTATTCAATGACAATCTAACAAGATAATCCTTAAATCTGTTTTCTTCTAATTATTTTCACCACATAAGAAACTATCATGCTTTAGCACAATCACTGGCATTCAGATAGATTATAATTTATCAACCTTATCAAATAAAAAAACTCAATTGTAACTCCATATTGCATAAAAAACTGTAATTCTATTAACTATAAAAAGATCAAGTAACAATGTATCTCAAAAATGATCACTACAAAATTCTATCTCCTAGCATTAGGTAAGCCAATTCTATTCTCAATTAGCCGACCTTTACAATATGATACCCATTAGGTATTTATAGATAAACAAAATTTCGAACTCTACTTCTATTTTAGGTTATCCACCTTTTTAGGAACAAAAACTCTCTTTGAAACTCAGATCAATTTGATCTTGAGTTCTTACATTGAGACATTCAGTTTAACTAAAAATAGAAGATAGAATAGAAGAAGAAATCATGCGCTCCAAAAATCTGTCAGTGTTGCATGCAACATGCAAAGAAGAGGAACATCATGCATGTAGGGGTTCATGCATGTGAAGCTGGATCTGCAATGAACTCATCATAGCTGGTGAAGACTTGTTGTAATGTATGCATCTTTGGCCCATCAATCCAACTATCTTCAAACTTGATTCGATCCAATTCTGCTGTATCAAATCCCCTCATACTTTTTATTTTTATTAACTCTCTCCCAACAGCTTTTATCTCTTCTTTGACCTCTACTAGTCGATCTATCAACAACTCTTCTCCATCATCCTTTTCCTGCATGAGTCCTTTGAACCTTTCATTCCATTTCTCATTAATCTGACTCAAAGTCATGCCATCTTTTGTCAACACATTTACATCTACAATTATAGCAATGATTGCTTCTAATTCTTCCAATTACTCAGTCAAATTATTAACAGCTTCTTGAATTTCATCCTTGTGTTTACACAAAAAGCCAGTCCTAAACCAGAGTATGCGAGAAGTTTTCTCCACAAAATATTTGTTGTCTTCCTCAAGTATGGATTATTCCAAAAGAGTTGTTAGAGACAATGCACTCACTCTTTCCAAATTTTGGTTGTATCCTTTGTATTCCTCTTCTTGCTTTTCTGATGCCTCAATGTATTGATGCATCTCTTTTATCAACCCTTTTGTATCCTTGTAACCCTCAAAACCTTTAACTAAAAACCTCACCTACCTCTCAGTTGAATTTGTCTATCCACCAGTCTACCATCTCCGCCTTACCTCTAACCTGCACCAAATCATCTACCTCCTTTTTGCTTAACAAAATAGGAGTCTCAATGGTTGCTACCTGTTGTGATCTTGGAGATGAGAGACTCTTCAAGAATGAATGCAATTGATCTAATTGAGCTTTAAGCTCATCTTTCCTTTGCTTATCCTTGATCATTCTTGACTTGGTCGTTGAGGCCACCACATCAATCAAATTCATTTGCTGATTCCTAGTGGGCCTTCCCAAATTGACCGTACTCAACTGATAATCTGCTAACTACATGTCCCCTACCTCCTTTTCTATAATCGGCATGGCACATTCAGCAATAATTTCTCATTTGTTTGTAAGTCAGGTAGAATGTAGAATTTTAGCCTTCTTTTTAGGCCTTTCCTACTCAATTCCCTTCATCATATCCTCCCAATTGAGAGGTCGTGGAGGTGTTCTTTCCCTCTTTTGCAGGTCCAATTTTAGCCAAGTAGGAGCACTTGGAGCAGTAGTCATCATAGAAGAGGAAGCAATGACTGTAGAAGATGGCTGAACATTTACCTGAGGTTGAGAGTCAACCTTTGATTTCTCTTGTTGCTCTTGCAGTATATGCATCTGCACCAACTTCTCAACCTCTTCTCTATCTCTTTTTTCTTTCCTTTTTCTTTCTTCCTCTTCTTTCCTCTGACTTTCCTCTTCCTTTTCTTTCTCTAGAACTTCTTTTTCCAAAGCCTCTAGTCTTTCTTTCTCTAATCTCTCCGCCTCTAAGGCCTTAAGTTTCTCTACCTTTGCCTTTTCTTCTTCAACTTGCTGCTTCTTTACCGAATCCTTAGCATCCCTTTTCTTTCTCAAGCTCTCTGCTTCTTCTTCTTTTTGGTGAGCTTCCTCTGCAAGTTTCAGTTTAGCAACCAAGATTTCCCTTTCCCTTTGATTGCTTGCCTTTTCTTCCTCAAGGTCATTAATTTTTTGTATCAACTCCAACTTGTCATTCTCTTCTTTGACCTTGAGCTCATGTTCTTGTTGCCTTCTTTGCTTCTCCACTTTATTAGTTGCTGCCTTAGTTTCCATTTCCTTTTGTTTTTCCACTGTAGCCCTTACATCAACACTTCTTGGCGCATCTTCAAACAACTTCCACTGATCTTCTTGTGTTAACATCTGCTCAATATCCTCCTCTAGAGGCATGTTCTCTTGTAAATCTTGCTCTAAGAGGGTCTCATCTGAATCTGTCTCAACGTCCAAATTTCTTCCTCCACTTCTTTTCCCTTGGCAGTTTCAGCCATGCTATGAAGAGCTACTTCTTGAACTTCTTTACTCTTCTTCCTTGTAAGGGGGACTTGTGCGGATGATTCACCTGATGTAGGTGTCAAAACAACAGATCCTACTGGAACATGTCCCTCTAGCGTTTCTTCTTCATCATCAATTGCCTCAAGTTCTATTTCTTCAATGTCAGGAGGAAAGAATTCTAATGGCTCTTTGGGAGGTGTCTTTCTCTTGATTCTCATGTATCCTTTACCCTTCTTAAGGACTGGTCCTTAAGGAGCTTGAGTTCTCAATATTAACCATTGCACACTCCTATCCAATACTGTCCTTCCAATCTTCTTGATATCAATTGTTTCTTCAGCATCCCAGTCAATTAGATCTAGACTCTTGGTGCCAACATTCAAAGCTTCATAAGATGGATCCAATATAATTCCATCATCCACCAATGTGTCAGGAATGTTTCCTTTAACACCTAATTCTGCCATGAGTGCAACCTACAATCTTTCATAGTTCTTCTTTCTCAAATCATACTCATCTTGTCAATCACTCCAAAAGTCTTCTAAAAAATTGAAATGTCTAGTGAACACTGAACGTAGTAAGGCATACATCTTTTTCTTTGGATCAAAATACTTACAAGCAATGTACAATCCCAATTTCAATTGTATCAATTCACTACAAACCACCTTTGCTCCTACTAAGTGTTGACAACTATATTCACCCAACTTCATGGGAAATTTATGGCATCTAGTTTTATGCTTGATCCCGAACTGAGCATTAACTCCAATAGCTTGATATACAAACTCCATTAGTACTATCTTGTTACTACAACACCTTGGAAGCAAATGTGGATGACCTTCAAAACCAGTCAACCTGAAGTATGTAAATTTAGGGTATTGGATGTACCAACATCCCCATTAAACAATGAATGCCATAGCTTCTTGACTCAACCGGTATCTTGCATCTCCATTCAATTGGTTGATAATCACATATAAAAATGCATCATTGACTCTTCTGAAATGAGTCTCAGCAACTTGAAGAGACAATTGATCATAGTGCTCCCATACCTTCTTCTGCCCATCCAAAGCTCCCATTATGCCTACTCTGTTCAACCCTGGGAAAATCCCCAATCTTGCTGCTGCATAAACAGTGTAAGAAGTCATAAAGAAAGATTTAGTGTTTTTGATATTAGTCAGCTAATCATGGATAACATTTGACACAATCATTGACCAATCAAACTGATGGTCACCATGTAAGATTATTTGGATGAAAGGAAACATCCATTCCTTGAAGTGGAACGTATCCCTCTTCCCAAACACCCTGGACAACATCAATATTAGATCTGATGCTTCCTTCTTGAAATCTGCCCTCTTTGGCTGGTCTGCAAGTTTGCTCAGAGATTTCTTTTCCATCTTGAACCATTTTTTGTTTAAATGAGACGTATTGGAGTCCTTATGCTTGCTATACTTCTCCAAGGCCTCTGCTTCAGTTAGCTGCACCAAGTTCTTGGGATCCAGAACACTAAATATATTTTGAAACATCTGAGGAGTAAGATCAATGATCACATTATTCTGCGAATCCATGCATAGTCTTGTAGCAGGATTGTAGGCACTAGTTGCTGTTAAGAGCAACTCCGGGTACTGAACTGATAAAGGGAACATAGTGATATGTGCCAGGCCAGAATCAACAATCCTTTGTGTCCTTGTCATATTTTCTCATTCTGCAAAGTTTCTCCATGTAATTCCTCAAAGTTGTACTGGCCCAAATTAGTATCCATGATATCTGACCAGTCTGATTCCACCTTTGCTCACCTTCACAACCAGAATCCTATGATTATACCTCAAGGTATAAGGCAGTTGTTCTGGCTTTAACTTCTTTGGTTTTGGTGCTGCTTTTGATATTCCTGCCGGTTGGTTCATTCGAGCAGCTTCTCCTGATGTTCCTAACATTTTTAAAATTTCCTGCAAGCAAAACCTCTAATTAGATCCTTAGATATCATCATAAAACACATACCTTTCATATATGCATCAAAGTTGGAACCAGACGAAAACTCAACCTAAAACAGTCTCTTTTACAACACTGCCAGACTCGGAGCCAAACTCGATATAGATACTTCACTAATAATAAATGAGCTCGGAGTCAGAATTGGGAAGGTGATCGGAACTGGGATCGGAATGAAAAAGGGATTTGATTCTCTTCAGATTTTCATATTTTCATATCCGATTTCCACTCCGCCTCTGCTTCCATCCATGTTATTGTTACTTCCCAAAAAGACTTTTGTTGTATGTGGAGCCGAAAACGGGATGGAAATAGAATCGATAACTTTTGTAAAACATAATTCTTAAGTCCATAATCGATTTCGATCCCACCCACACCTAGGTTGACCATGATGTCATCAAATGATTTTGTTGATTTAACATATAACTTCATGATTAAAACCAAGGTCGCTCTAAATGAAAAAAGGCCTTTTAAAATTTAAAATTTAAAATTAAAAAAAAAAAACACTACACTCATATGACCATGGGGAACAATTATATTTTAGGGCCATCATATTAAAATCATTTAATTGTGATCACTAAAAGACACAAA
Organism: Sequoiadendron giganteum; assembly: GCA_007115665.2. NCBI lineage: Eukaryota > Viridiplantae > Streptophyta > Pinopsida > Cupressales > Cupressaceae > Sequoiadendron > Sequoiadendron giganteum. The sequence continues at coordinate 120,845,297 of CM021100.1, read as the reverse complement.
ACCCTAATCTAACAAACCTCATAAAAACTAGGGCACCAATTTTAAACCTTGCCATTTACCAGAATGAAAAACACTACAAACCCTAAGAAAAAACGATAAATCTAATCTAGCCTAACTCACTGTAAATCATGAATCTACCTCTATAAATCCCTAATCCAACCAACACCATCTAAAACCTAATTTAATCTAATCCATTGCAAATAAAAAAAATAGCATGACATGTCATGACCAAAATGTGAAAGCGATCGTGCTCTAAAATACAAAGAATCAAAACGACAGTGCAAGAAACAGAAACTAAGCCAAAACAAAACAAGATAAAACAAGAACCTACTTGAACCAATCATACGAATAATCATGAATTCGCTTAAAAAAAAATGATTGAAAGCACGAGCAGATATAAAGCAAAATGTAACAAACACGACAGTAAATAAATGAAGAACAATAATAAGAAACCCTACCTCAAATGCAAAGAACCCGAGCTAACCTTCTGAACTGATTTGCACGCAATAACCTTCCTCTCTTTCGATCAATTTGCTCAAATGAACTTCGCTGCTGTTTGTTTGTGCTCTTAGATCTCTTAATAATAGTAATAATGATCCATTTAACCCTTAATGAAGGTAAAAATGTTGATTTGTACCTACACGAGTAGATGTCATTAATGTATTAAAATGCAGTTAAGGTGGAGTCGGAACTGTGAGAGAACAAACACTTCTCTGTAGTGCCACTTCAGTCAAAAAGTCAACGATCCAAAAGTGGCGGGGGTGGAGCCAAAATGGAAACTGATCTGAAAGTTTAAGAAATTTCCAAATTTCATTCCCATTCCGAGTCCGGGTCCGCCAACTAAAGACAAAACAAAACCAACTACAAAAAGTAAAGCAAAAGACCAACATAATAAAACTAAATGCAAAGACTTAGACTAAAGCATATATAAATAAATAAAAAGTGGAGGCAGAAGTGGGATCAATTATGATTTTGAAACTTTAAATAAAGACCAACTTAGAACCCACTCCGGTTCTGGTTCCACTAAAGAAAAACAACAGGCCAAAAACAAAGACTGTCGGGATGGGAACAAAAACCAGTTTCAAAAGAAATTCAGAACCCGATTCAGTTCCGGTTCCGCCTCCAACAGACTAAATAAAAAATAAACAAAGTGTTGGAAGCAAAATGACTCCAAACTTTATTTGAAAAAAAACACAAGATAAAGAACCCAAGGGGGACCCATTTTGACCAAGGAAAAAGATGGGTTGTTATGCAAAGCATAACAAATCTTCTGTGACAATTCCATAAAACTTAGGAAGGATTGAAGCAGGGATATTTTTGAGGTTGTCTACTTCATTCTATTGAGCAATGGGGAAAGGAAAAGCTGATTTGTTAGGTCTATTTCTATTTGCATCACCCATGCCTGCGTGATGAAGTTCCAAAGCAAGGGGTTCTCAATCAGATTTTGATCTTCAGAGGAAGCTTCAGAACTAGTCAAATTTTAAAATATATCAGAAAAGAGGTGCATCTCTTCTTCTTCTTCATCTTTGGGTAGGTTCTGATACTTAATTATCTAGAATAGATCAATATTTTTAGGAAGGAATCTCCCATGAGCATATCTCCTCTTTTCTCTATGCATATGGTATCAACTCACTATCAACCAACTCACACAAAGAATTGGCAAAAGAATAGGGGGGTCATTACTTTCCTAAATGAGGGGTATACTAAGAACAATTTATAGAAATACTATAGCAAGAAAAACTATCAATGACTCCAAAGAACACCCTAGTTTGACACCATCCCCAACAACGATGCCAAAAATGCTGGCCTCCTACAATGATTTAACAACTAATCCCTTACAACTGTGATTTAGAGATTGGACATCTAACTTGAATAGCTATTTCAATCAGCATGAAGGTGCATTTAACTTTTCAACCCAGGGACGTGAAATTGAAAAGGGTCAACACAGTATGTGCACTAGGAATCCAAAGTAGCCATGTTCATCCTACAGCTAAGAAAGAGTCAATGCTGAAAGTAAATTTCTTGAAAGGAGATAACATAAGTGTTGAGCATCAACCAACAACTATATTAAGCTAAAATGCATGACATAAATAAAAATTTGAGTGAACAAACAGGAAACTACTGTGTCTGCTTTGGTTGCAGGAACAGTCCTAGAATGGAATTCTAGTGGCTGCAGGAATAAACAATGCCAAATTCTTAACTAATTACTGAACAAAAAATAGCTAACAAAACTAAGGGACATAATACTCACCAAGTGACCCCCCTTGGATGAGTATCCCCTAAAACAAATGTAAACTCAGATGCATGAACTTATAACTTCATTCCATTCATTGGAAGACATGAGTGCAATCGAGCAACATGGTTTTACTAATGAAAAACTAAGAGTGTGACTACATCATCGGATTAAGCAACCTCTGATTAAACCCTCTGAAGGAGCATCCGAGTATTATTTATAGAAGCTACCACTAAAACCTAGCAAGGTGGTTAGCTCCAATAGATTCAGAAGATGCCACATTAGGGAAAGCACAGAAAGTGGAGAGGCGACTATGCACGCACAAAATATATCAGACATGTTTGCCTTAATGTGAATCTGGCACAACAATAACACCTATATTTTCTCAACAACAATTAAGATCATTACAAGGTGGTTACAAATTTGATTTGAATGAGGAATCTTTCCATTGTCGAGAGCCTTCCTTCATTGGATGTCCACCTTGTTGACCAGTATGGTGGATGACCAATTGGTAGAATATTCTTTAATTGTAGACCTTTAATTATATCTGCTTGACAATAATAGTATGCACAACAACTGCATATATGTAACTATCTCAAAGTGAAATTCATTAATCACATGCAAAATTAACACAGATAGTTCATATAGCATGTCAATATCATTTAAAAGTTATGAAAATAAGTTCATGTCCAATGTCTATGGTTTTAAGGAAATATCATAAAAATTGCAACATCCATGCATCAAAGTCTATGACAACTACAAAAAATCGATAACAAACTCTATCAATAACTAGACCATAAACTAGACTCATCACATCTAATATGTTAATCTGATTTTAAGATTTGAATTCACTTGCATAAGTTTGTATTGTAGCTTTCCTTCACCTTGATTTTCACCAATGAGATATTTGGTGGATGGGGTTTGACTCAAAAAAAAATTGATGGATGAAGATGATAGACTTAGTTTTCATGTTTAGGTCCTTTTCTAGGTGTAACTAGTCAAAAATCCTAAAAGTTTTATTTTTGCAGTGTTTTGAAAACTTAGGAAATTGTCAAAAGCATTAATATATTGATCAAATGCACAACAAAAATGACTGAGAAGAGCACTATGGAGACTCAAGTGCATCTTTTTTAGAGAGATTCATGGGTCAAATAGGTCAAAAGGTCCCCATGATGAATCAAAAGTGTAGGTATGTAGGTCAAAAGTGTCATTCTTTTAGACAAAATTGTAAGAAAATATTTCAAAGGTACCACAATATAACTCAAAAGTATAGTTCAGTGACTTAGAACCATAGGTTTGTATTTCAGAAGTGCAACTCTAGTAGAAAAATATATAAGAGATTAAATTAGAAGCACCAAAAAATAGATCAAAATCATAGTGTTATGACTCATAAGCGCCATTTTGTGACTCATAAGCATAAGTCTTTATAAAATTGTGTTTTTCAAGTGGGTGACTTTTTTGGGCAGTTTGTTTTCTTTGGCAAGAGAAAAATTAAAAAACAAGATGGTTGATGACTACAATGTATTAAGGTTGAGTGGTTTTTAATGGTATTGAAAAAGAGACATGCCAGGCACATTAACAACCCTAAAATTATTTAAGTAGGTGTGTTGCACTAGTATAGTCCACATGATAAAACACCTCAAGATAACTACAAGTAACTTCTCTCTTCTCAAGAGTCAATACCTAGGGGTCTAATGGCTTAAGGGATCACCTTTTCCCTTACTTTAGATGTTTTTACACCATTAGCCTAAACAATTTCTGCATTACTTAGGGAGTTACATGGTAATTAAATTCACACTTGATACTGAGAATTAGACCACACTAGATTGGTGGTTGATGGTCTTAGATTTGCTAAATACAAGGTTTTTAGTGGTATATGTGAACTAAGGGCCCATCTACAAATGCTTGAGTCTAGGAGGATCTCTCCTATCCTCTTCACCAAACAAGTCTTGGTAGAACAAGGGTCTTGTGGCTTAGCCATGAATGATGATGGATCACTCTTGAGGTACATCTTTTTCTTTCCCCTCTTTATATACCTTAGGAAAAAAATGTGGTTGAGGTCATCCTTGAGGTGATAAAATCTCCAAGAACACCCTCTAATGAGAAATATTGAAACTAGTGATTTTGGGAGAGCATACACAAGCTAACTCAACCATAGATATGAACATAAAATAAATAATTATCTATAAGGTGTTTTTGATATCCAAAATCATACATAGCACAAGGAGAGAGCATACACACCCAATAACTTACACAAACATGACAAACATGTTCATTGTCCCTTAAAAATTTGATGTGTGCAACTAATTAGTGATAAAAATAAACAAACTTTAACAAACATTCTACACCAAATTATGTTAGGAATCTCACATTTTTGTTCTCTCTCCTAGTGATTGCCAATATGCAACGATAGAGTTAATAGATCCAAGATCACAAGAGGTTAGTTTGAAAAACTAGTATCAATGATCATAAATAGATCTGTTAAACTACATGTTAGATGTGCCAAAATAATAGTGAAAAGTGTCAAAGTACCCATTAGATCTAATTAAGAATAATTAGAAGCATAGCTATACCTGTCAAATGCGTCATTATACCTATCAATTGTGATGTTCTATCTGATAAAACCATCAATATGTCTATGAAAAGTGCTAATATGTTATTGCAACCAAAAATAATTTCTAAAAGGAAGATAAAAACCTACAAAAATGAATGATTAGTTAATTTTAAAAGTTACTTAAGGGTTAATTTGAAAAATAATAGTTGTTAGATCCCATAAAAAACACTATTATGCAAGTAATAATAATTGATATTCAATCAATGATGTAAATGTAGACACTTAAAATTGTCATGATTGATATCATGCATTTGAATTCAATTACTAACACCATTTTCATCCTAATTCAACCCCTTCCAACTATTTAATTAAATAATCCTAATTGTTTAATTAAATTCACCAATTTCTTCTATTAATGGAATGATCAACATTATTAGGTTAGTTCACCTCGTTCATACTAATTTTCATCATGTTTAATTAAATAATGTAAATTATTTAATTAAATTCCTCAAGTCCTTTCATTTGATGAAATAATTTGAATTATTTAAAATTACATGTCATTACTTCCCCTTTCTAATTAAATGAGCTAATTGTTTAATTAAATCTTCTAAATTCCCCCTGAAGAAGGGAAATATGAATATGATGGTAAATAGATGAAATTCATAAGAGATAAACACAAAATGTTATACCTTCAGAATCTTATCCTCTTCATGGATTGAGCTCACAAGAAGCACCCATTTCTTGCATATTTTCTCTAATGATTAGGATGGATGAGGTTGCTCAATATTTTAGCATGATGATGGTATGATGAAGATGGATTGGAGGGATGTTTTGATAGCATAAGGATGGGATGAATGTGTGTTCCAACAATGAGATTCAAGGCCTCATTATATAGAATTTTGGTGAGGAATCAAGGGCTAAGATTGAATGGTTAATGGAGGGTTGAGATTAAAAGAAGGATGTGGTTTGGATCAAGGAATGAAGATTTATTAGCCTTGTGACAAGTGTCACAAGATGAATAGGGGTGAAATGGTGAGGTGTTCTCACACATGTGTGAGCACACATTGGGAAGAGATGCATTAAATTTGTGTAAGAGATAGGGTGGCTCATAGGGTGGCTTGTGTAAGAGGTTAGTGGGGGTAGGTGAGATGTAGGAATTTAAAATTAGAAAATAATGATAATGGTGATTAAGGATGAGGGTTAGATCAATTAATCAAGGATTAATTGATTAATGAAGATGGGTTGAGTTAATAAACCAAGGGTTTATTAACTTTGGTGGAGTTAAAAAGTTGGATAATGAGATAATAATGATTAGGATGGGGATAAGTTAATTAATCAAGGATTAATTAACTTGAGAAAGGTTAGGGTATGGGGAATAAGGAAAAAGGCTAGCTTTAATAAAATAAATGTGGGTTTATTTAATTAAATGCGGTAGCATGTAAGGATAATGAGGAAATTAATTAAATAAAATAAATATTTAATTAATTAATTATTAGGATAAGGGACATAGGCTAAATTAAATAAATAACAAGTATTTATTTAATTAAATATTATTTTGGGTGACTACATTTTTCCCCTCTTTGAGATAATTTTGCATCTAAGAGAAGTAACATCATTTAAAAGATGAATAAAACATAGTGGGTAGGAAAGGGATAAGGACTAGAAGCATGATTCTCCAGTCACTAGTGAGGGTAAGGAAGGATGACGAGGAGGTAGTATGCCCCCTCAAGAGGAAATGCGGGTTAAGAGAACACATATGTGCTCTTGAAATGGATGAGAGAACTAGGAGGATGAAAGGATAGATAAAAATGATGATAGATGGGAGAAGATAAGGATGATGAATATATGGATGGAGAGGGAGGATGGATGATCATCATGCTGCAATGATAAGAGAAACCTATATTTTATATTGTACTTGACATTATGCACCAAGGTATAAGGAACCAAGATGACAATGTGCCAAGCACGTGATCAAAAAGGTCAAGTGCAAACATATGCCTTATAATGCCATGATATGGAAGACCATGATGCCCCTATGGTAATATAGTGCAAAAGACCACGATAAATAAAAACAATCATAAAACACACAAGCAACAAGAAAGCATGCACAACAAACCAAAAGCAAACAAGGACTATGCTCCAAGTCAAGCTAAAAATCGATTGATGGATTGGTGATGATGATAAGGATAACAAATTTGATGATAAGAACAATGAATACCCGAAGGATTGTTTTGTTAATGATAAGAAAAACACATGGATCGAGAAGGATACATCTATATGATAACAATTGGATCAAAGTGGATCAATGGATTTTAGCTGATTTGGATTAAGATGATAGATTGCTTAAGGATGATGCAATAGCTTGTAATGTTGGATTGCATGGATTAGGATTGATTGCATTGGTTAATATTGTATGGGAATGGTTGGATTGGGAGGATAGATGGATGGACAAGATAAGATGATTAGGATAGAGGAATGGATGGAATCTAATAACAAGGGAGAACAAATTCTTAGGAAAAGTATGGAAGGATAAATGGATTATGTGGATAGGATATAAATGAATAGATTGGATGGAAGCTAGGCGATGGGAGATAAGAATATGGTGGATAGGAGGATGGATATCTGAGGACTACTTGAAAAGGACTAAGATGCCCCACACTAGAGGTAGTGAAATCATGGATGGAAGAATAGTAGCATGAGATGGAATGATAGTGCACAAGGGATATGAATGGTAGAGGAATAAAGGTTGCATTGTCCAAATCATGCATGGATATTTCTCCCCTAGCTTTATGAAGATCAAGGGTGAAAAGAGGGGTGAATTGGCTAGGATAGGGGGATAGAGATATTATATGAGATATACAATGAAGGATAGGATGATCAAGATCAAATGGATAAGATATAGATGCATGGATATATGGCCCCTAGGCTCTTCATCAAGATCAAAGATGGGAAGGTAAGATGGAGTAGGATGATGGATATGTGATGAATGATATGGATAGGATAGGATACATGGTGATTATGAAGATCCTTATCCTTGTCAAGATCAAAGGTGGAAAGGGGAGGATGGATTTAGATAGAATGATGGATAGATATTGAGTGATAGTGGAGGATGGGAATAAGATGCGGTATATATGAAGCTTTCCTCAAGTGTAGAGTGCAAGGGGATGGTGAGGAAGGACTCAAGAATCTAGTTCCATAGATGGTATCCCTTGATTATTTTCTATTATGCTCATAGAAATTGGTAAAATGATAGTGAGGGGGATAAGATGGATTGAAAGATGGAGAGAGATATGGATTTATGCGAAGGATTGGATAAGAAGGATGGAAAATGGATGTTGGATACAGGATGGGCTGGTGGAAGACATGTAGATTAGTGGATGGGAATGTTTGCAAGATCAACATTGAAACACACCTTGAAGGGTGGTGGAATTGAGGAAGTGAAATGGATATTGGATTTTGAGGTTTAGATGGAGGAGTGGGTGTAGATTTTGGCACAGAAGGATCCAAAATAGATGGAGGTGATGAAGGACTATTAAATGGGGTGAAGGACTTAAGGTTGGATGAAGCTTTTGGATTAGCAAGTCTGGATGCCAATTTTGATTTTTCTTTGGGATACATTTATTCTATGAGTATTTTTTGGAATCCACATGGTTTTTCACTTAATTTTTTGCTTTATGGGCCTTTTTGGCCTTTGGGATTCCGATTTTGGATTTTGGATCATATTTTTATTTGATTTTTCATGTCTTTTTGAGGGGACATGTTGTTCCTTTAATTTTTGTGAATTTTTGGCTTTATGCATTTGATATTTGGCATCCAAATTAATTCCAAGAGCAATGGGATTAGTAAATGGATATGAATGATGTGGATGCGTTATGTATGAGTTGTTGTAAGTAGTATGTTGGAATGACTTCAAAGGTATGTGCCTTTGGTGCAGGAGCACCTCAAGGTCTTTTGGTGAGATCTTGTTTTTTCTGGCTTGTAGGTGGTTCTAGCCAACCACCAAGGGAATAAGGACTATGATGTAAAATCCCAAGATTGTTATTGATGAGTGTATTTGAAATAGGTTTGTTATGGGCTTGAGGTTTGGGTAAGTCTTAGACACTGTGAGCATTTTGAGTAATGTTGCCTTGGCTATTTGTCCTAAAAGTTGGAAAATGGCATTAATGATGCTCTAAGCCCAACCCAAGGGTCCTAAAACGTGGGAGAAAGGTATATAAGGTCAGAAAAACCCTAATACCTGGGGGAGAGGATTATTTTCATGAATTGAGACTTGGAGAGTACATTTTTGTGATTGGAAGAGAGCAAGTTTTCATTGAATTTCTGTGTTTGAGCCTTCATCTAGTCAAGAATGGATTTAAAGGATTTATATGATGCTTTGTGTCTTTCATTTGTGTCACTTAATTACCTTGTGTAGCATTAGATTAGTCATCTAGACCGACTGGTTATCTTTTTGCAAGTTTTTGGTGTTCTTGGTCTCATTGCCGATTCAGGCCAGTTTTGTGAATAATGAGTCCCACCTGACTTCCTGTGGCTTTCTTCTCATGGAAAATTGAAATCAATTTGGGGACTATGTAAATAGTGTACATATAGATTTTGGGATCTTGGTTTGCAAGGAAGGTGATGAAATCATCAAGCATTAGGCGAGTGCAAGTGCATTCTGGCTAGTAGTTTGGAGAGGACAACAGCAAGGAGAGTTGTTAAATGGATTGATTTGTGCCAATAAATAGTATGGCAGTGTAGGTACATGTATCTCAAACATGTGTGTACCAAGAGGAGAGCTAAGGAGGTATTTGAAGCCCTCAAAGAAGGAAAAAGAGCCAAAAACCCTAGAAACCCTTGAAAATAAGGGGTTTTAGGACAGTCACATGTATAGACACTTGTAGGACCTAAGACCTAGTAAATCTTGGATTCTTGATGGTCAATAGAAAGAATCTACAAAAAAATTGGGGGTTGTTAAGACTGTTTGTGAGAAAAGTCAAGAAAACGGGTTCTAGGAGGCCTAATTGGGGCAAAAGGCTACAAAGCCTAAAATTGAGTTTTTCAAGGAAGCGATGGGTAAAAGGTGAAATAATCCATTAAGATGGATCAGTGAGGAGAAAAATCAACAAAGGGAAAACTAGAATACCCTTACCTAGCCCTGGAGTGGTTAGGACACTTTGGGACAGTGTGTAGCCCAAGGAAGCTTAGTGGTGGATTGGGAGTGATGGTGAAGAAATTTGAAATTGGTGGAGAGTCTTACATGGTGAGAGGGGTTTAGGAGTGATCCCTTAGTAGGGAAAAGAGGAATACCCTAGGAAGACCAGAGAATAGGTCTTGGGAAGAGCAAGAGTGCTCTTGAAGGGTAGGACTCCCCATCAAATTGGTATCAGAGCCATAAAAATGCTTGGGAATTGAGAAGTGAATGTCAAAGAGTAGTGAATCCATAGGAGAAAACACCATGGTGAACAATGCATAGCTATCTAGAGACTTGACATAGCAACAAGAAAATAATAGACGACTTGAAGAAGCTATGGAAGAAATCAAATAAAAACTAGAAGAGGTTGCAGAGACTGCAGGCAAGATGAAAATGCAGTTAGCAGAGGACAAAGACAAGGGTAAGGACCACATTGAGGAAGAAATAGAACCAAAACCTGACGCTCCATTAGTAGAGGAACCCTTCCTCAAAGCATTGAAGGCATTTTGTGGAAAGGAACTAGAAGGCATCCCTGTTTTCACAGGAAGAATGGATATAGAGTTAGTTATGGAATGGATAGAGGGAATGGAGAATCACTTTGAATGTGATGGAATTACAGAGGCACAAAAGGTGAAGATAGCCAAATCAAGGTTAAGAGGACAAGCATTAACTTGGTGTAAGTTCTTGCAAGAAGAAAGAGAGAAGGAAGGAAAGAATCCAATAGGAAATTGGAAGACAATGGTGGCTAAAGTGAAGGAAAATTATCTACTTGAGGACTATGACATCCAATTGCACAAGAAGAGGAAAAATCTTAGACAAAGAGACCTAGATGTAGCCGCCTACATAGAAGAGTTCCAAAAGCTAAGCCTTAGGTCTAGAGTGCAAGAAATTGAAAGCATTAAGTTTGCTAGGTATTTGAACGGCCTTAGATGGAACATACAAGAGGAGTTAAGTCTCTTCAAACTTACTACCCTCCATAGCTGCTATCAGATGGCTATTAAAGTGGAAGAGAAATTGAAAAAGAAACAAGATTCTAACACCAGGGGTAAAGGAAGAGGTAGAGACTCTAGAGGTGGACATAGAGGAGGTTTTGGTGGAAAGAGCAATGAGAATAGAAGTCAAGGAGATTCAAAGGTTGGTGAAAAATCCCATGAGGAAAATAGTAGATACAGAGGTAGAAGCTCTAACAATTGTGGAAGAGGCAGATCAGGAGGATTTGGGAGAAGTTCTCATTTTGCTTCCATGAAGTGTTACAATTGTGGATAGTTGGGTCATCCGGCTTACAAGTGTTCTGACAAGCCAAAATCTTCACAAGGTGAGAGGAAGATTACCTATGTTCAAGAAGAGGACTATTCCAAACATTTAGACGTGAGTTTAGATTCAGAGAAAGGACATAATCTCATGTTGAGAAGGATATTGATCAAAGCACCTACCGAGGATGAACACAAACATAGGAGAGCTCTTTTTAGAGTCAAGTGAAAGATACTAGGTAAGGTCTGCAAGGTCATCATTGACTTAGGATCTATTGATAATGTCATATCAGAGGAGGCAGTGTAGATGTTGAACCTCATCAAGATACCCCATGTGTGCCCTTACAAGGTTACTGGGTTGAATAAGGGGCAAAATATATTGGTCAATGAACAAGTATGGGTTGATTTTTCTATAGGGAAGTATCAAGATAGGATACTATGTGATATGTTACCAATGGTTGGATTCCATTTGTTGCTTGGAAGACCATGGCAATATGATAGGGAGGCAGTACACCATGGCAAGGAGAACAAGTATTCATTCAAGAAGGATGGAGTGACTTACAAAATTCAGTCTTTGTTGGAAGAAGGCACAGTGGAAAAGGAAGAAACCAGTGCACTTTTGATGAGTGGAAAGGAATTCCTAAAATACATGAAGGAGGAAGAAAGAGTTGTCTATGCAATCATGTTGAAACCAAAGGAGGAGGAGTCACCTAGTTTGCTACCTATGACAATAGAAGTGAAGCAATTGTTGGATCAGTTCAGGGATATCATTTGTGAAGGCACACCAGATACACTACCACCTAAGAGGGCGATCAGTCATCAAATAGACTTTGTACCAAGAGCAACATTGCCTAACAAGGCTGCATACAAGATGACACTAGAGCAAAACAAAGAGATAGCAAGGAAAGTTCAAGAACTTTTGGACCAAGGGCTGATCAAAAAAAGAATAAGCCCATGTGATGTTATAATGGTGTTGGCACCTAAAAAGGGAGATAAGTGGAGAATGTGTATTGATTCTAGGGCAATAAATAGGATAACTATTAGATATAGGTTTCCTATTCCTAGGATAGAAGACTTAATCGACTGTTTAGGGGACCTAAGTACTACTCCAAGATTGATTTGAAAAGTGGCTACTATCAGATTAGGATGAAAGAGGGAGATGAATGGAATTCAGCATTTAAAACCACATAAGGGTTGTATGAATGGTTGGTGATGCCATCCGGGCTTACAAATGCACCTAGCACTTTTATGAGGGTGATGAATGAGGTCTTAAAGGACTATATTGGAGTCTTTGTGGTTGTCTACCCAGATGATATTCTCATCTTTAGCAAAACAAAAGAAGAACATATGAAGCACCTAAAACTTGTGTTGAAGAAACTTCAAGAGTAGAAGATCACCATTAATATTGAGAAAAGTGAGTTCATGAAGCAAGAGCTAGTCTACTTAGGATTTGTAGTATCTCAAGGGAACTTGAAGATGGAAAAAATAAAGGTTGAAGCCATTCTCAGTTGGCCTACTCCCAAGACAGTGACTGAAGTTAGGAGTTTCCATGGATTAGCTCAATTCTATAGGAAGTTTGTGAGAAGGTTTAGTGAAATTTGTACATCGATCCTTGAAACCATCAAAGGAGGACTGAAAACAAAATTTGTGTGGACCAAATAAGCCAATGAAGGATTTGAAAGATTGAAGAGGGAGATAGCTACCCAACCTATCCTAGTTTTACCAAGTTTTGACAAACCATTCATAGTGGAATGTGATGCAAGCAATATAACAGTGAGTGATTTCTTAAGCCAAGAAGGCAGGCCAGTGGCATTCTTTAGTGAAAGGTTGAATGAAGTAAATTCTAGGTACTCATCCTATGACTTAGAGTTGTATGCTTTAGTACAAGCTCTCAATAAGTGGAGGCACTACCCGTTGCCCAAAGAATTTATGGTATTTACCAACAATCAGGCCTTAAGTTACATCAATACTCAGGAGAAGCTCAGTTTGAGGCACATCAAATGGATGGAGTTTTTGCAGTCATACACCTTTACTATCAAGCACAAGAAAGGGGTTAACAACAAGGTTACATATGCTCTTAGAAGGAGATTGCTTACCATTCAAGAGATATAGTTGCAGAGCATAGGGGTTGAAGGATTCAAATATCTATATGAAGGAGATTCTAATTTCTCGGTGATCTACAAGGTATCTATTGATTTTGAAAACCATTTTCACAGTGAATATGCAGATTATACTTTGCAGAATGGTCTATTTTTTAGAGGGAAACAATTATGTGTTCCAAGAGGTTCCATGAGGGAGAATCTTATTCAAGAAAAGCACAATGGCAGTTTGAGTGGACACTTTGGATTGAACAAGACCCTAGACTTAGTGGAAAGGTTCTATTGGTGGCCTAAGATGCAAAGAGATGTAAGAAGGTATGTGGAGCAATGTGGACTATATCGGAAGGCAAAGGGAACATCAAAAAATGTAGGTCTTTATCAGCCATTAACCATACCAAGTAGACCATGGGAGTGCATAAGCATGGACTTCATAGTAGGACTACCTAGGACACTGACTGGTTTTGACAGTGTGTTTGTGGTAGTGGACAAATTCAACAAGATGAGGCATTTCATCCCATGCAAAACAACACATGATGCAAGTCAGATTTCACACCTATTCTTCAAGGAGGTAGTGAGGATACATGGGTTGCCAAAGAGCATAGTTGCAAACAAAGATGTGAAGTTTATGGGACATTTTTGGAAAACTCTTTGGAAAAGGCTAGGAACCAACTTGTCTCATAGCTCAATATATCATCCTCAAATGGATGGACAGACAGAGGTAATAAATAGGGTAATTGGTAACTTGTTGAGGTGTCTAACTAAGGAGTATGGACAAGGATGGGAACAAGTGATTCCACAAGAAGAATTTTCTTAGAATGATAGCACAAATAGGACTACGGGTAAGAGTCCATTTGAGATAGTGTATGGCTTACATCCAAGGGGTGTACTTGAGCTTAGAGATCTAGAAGGTTATGAAGGAATCAGTGATCATGCTGATCATTTTTCTCAGTCAATGATAGAGGTTCATGAGCAGGTAAAGAAGACATTGATAGAGGCTAACTAGAAGTTGAAGGCTAAAAGAGATGAAGGGAAGAGAGATCTACAATTTGAGATAGGTGATATGGTGATGGTATACTTGAACAAGGCAAGACTATAGAAAGGCATACCAAGTAAGTTGCAGATAAAAAGGATAGGGCCATGTAAAGTGTTGGCTAAGTATGGATCAAATGCATAAAAGGTGGAGTTACCCAAGGAGATGTCCATTTTGCCTATCTTCAATGTGAAGGACATGGTGAAGTATAAAGGACCAAAAATGGATGAGGAACAATATAGTGTTGAGGTGAGTAAGGATGTGGAAGAACTCAAGGTACCTGATCAGATCAGACCACAAGTGGACAAGATTCTAGACTCAAGGGTGAAGAAGAAGACTAGGCACAAGATATACATGGAGCACCTAGTGAAGTGGAGACATCAACCAGAGTTAGAGGCTACTTTGATAGCAGAAAGTGACTTTAAGAAGCATGGAATTAGTGAGGAGCTCTTGACACCACAGGTTCCTTAACTTCTTTGTTGCAAGGGGAGAATGGTGCAGGAGCACCTTAAGGTCATTTGGTGAGATCTTGTTTTTTTTTGGCTTGTAGGTGGTCCTAGCCAACCACCAAGGGAATAAGGACTATGATGTAAAGTCCCAAGAGTGTGCTTGATGAGTGAATTTTAAATAGGTTTGTTAGGGGCTTGAGGTTTGGGTAAGTCTTAGACACTGTGAGCATTTTGAGTAATGTTGCCTTGGCTATTTGTCCTAAAAGTTGGAAAATGGAATTAATGATGCTATAAGCCCGACCCAAGGGTACTAGCATGTGGGATAAAGGTATATAAGGTCATAAACACCCTATTACCTAGGGGAGAGGATTGTTTTCATGAATTGAGACTTGGAGAGTACATTTTTGTGATTGGAAGAGAGCAAGTTTTCATTGAATTTCTGTGTTTGAGCCTCCATCCAGTCAAGAATGGATTGAAAGGAATTATCTGATGCTTTGTGTCTTTCATTTGTGTCACTTAATTACCTTGTGTAGCATTATATTAGTCATCTAGACCGACTGGTTATCTTTTTGCAAGTTTTTGGTGTTCTTGGTCTCATTGATGGTTCAGGCCAGTTTTGTGAATAACGAGTCCCACTTGAATTCACATGGCTTTCCTCTCATGGCCACTTGTAATAAAGTTGGGGATTGTGTAAATAGTGTACATATAGATTTTGGGGTCTTGGTTTGCAGGGAAGGTGATATAATCATCAAGCACTAGGCGAGTGCAAGTGCATTTTGGCTAGTAGCTTGGAGAGGACAGCAACAAGGAGAGTTGCTAAATGGTTTGTTTTGTGCCAATAAAGAGTATGGGAGTGTAGGAGCATGTATCTCAGACATGTGTGTGCCAGGAGGAGAGTTGAGGAGGTCGTTGAAGCCCTCAAAGGAGGAAAAAGAGCCAAAAACCCTAGAAACCCTTAAAAATAGGGGGTTTTAGGACAATCACATGTACGGACACTTGTAGGACCTAATACCTGGTAAATCTTGGAGTTTTTATGGTCAATAGAAATAATATACAAAAAAATTTGGGGGTCATTAAGACTGTTTGTGAGAAAAGTCAAGAAAACGGGTTCTAGGAGGCCTAATTGGGGCAAAAGGCTACAAGGCCTAAAATTGAGTTTTTCAAGGAATCGATGGGTAAAAGGTGAAAGAATCCATTAAGATGGATCAGTGAGGAGAAAAATCAAAAAAGGGATAACTAGAATAACTTTCCCTATCCTTGGAGTGTTTAGGACACTTTGGGACAATGTGGAGCCCAAGGAAGCTTAGTGGTGGATTGGGAGTGATGATGAAGAAATTTGAAATTGGTGGAGAGTCTTACATGGTGAGAGGGGTTTAGGAGTGATCCCTGAGTAGGGTAGAGAGGAATACCCTAGGAAGACCATAGAATAGGTCTTGGGAAGAGCAAGAGTGCTCTTGAGGGGTAGGACTCCCCATCAGCCTTGGTTGATATTGATTTGGAATATGAGGTGATGGACAAAGAGGATAATGGTATTTTGGAATAGGAGTGGTAGGTGGTGGAATGTAGGGACCCAAAATGGATGGAGGGAATGAAGCACTTTATTTTGGGATATAGAGACCCAAAATAGATGGAGGGGATGTGTGATTGGGGTTTGGAACATAAGGGCCCAAGATAGATTTGGAGGATGGGGAATGTGTATGTTTGGATTTAGGTGGATGGATTTTAGATTTAGGATGGGTGGAAGGAGTACCAATTTTTAGAGCCTTATATCCAAGTCCATGATAATTAGGATTTGATTGGAGTTTTAGGGGTTCTAATATTTCTTACTCATGAAGGCCTAAGCCTTTTCCTTGATAATGTATGGATTGATAAAACGTTTTTCCAATGGGATACTTGTTGTTTTGGAAGTAAGATGTGATTCCATTTTGAGGGGGCTATTACATGGAAGGGATGATAGAATCTTGGAGTAAGCCAGTTTGGATGAAAGTGGAGGAACCCATTTGATAATGGGTAGCTTAGATATGGGTGATGGGATCTTATGGGGGATAAGGATAATGAGATGGGGATAAAGGGATGCTTTGATCTTGACTTGGGGTGGGAACATGGGATGTGGTAGATGATATAGTGTGTTCTTGGTCATGAGATGGAGGGGGGTCATGTAATGGAGTGGAAGGGGTAATTTGATCTTTATATTGAGGGGGTCTATGCTAGCATGCTTTGGATTAGGATATGGGCATGGTTCATTTGATGTGGATGGTGTGATGGGGGATGAAGGTTGGAGGGATGATTCAACTTGGATGGATGGAGTAGTAGAGGATTAATGAGACTTAGGGGATTGAGATTTATCTTGATGTGGAGGTGATGAAGGTGGATGCATGACATGGGAAGATTTCACAACTTTTTTTTTGCATGGGGAATTAAGCACCTTTGAAATTAGTCCTTAGATCCAACAATTATGAGGGACATGAGATGAATTTTTTTGGTAAGATTGGGGTGATGTGGATTGTAAGGATGTCAGAGATGAAAAAGTGGAATAAGAGGTGGAATTTTCCATGGATTGGTAAATAGATGATGAGGATGAGGAGCTTGAAAAGGATGTGGAGATGGGGGTTTGGGATTGGGAGTTTTGGCTAAAGGCTTGGTCTCCCTTGTAAAAGTAAGGGGAATCGTAAGTAAGAGGGGATGGGTCGGGATTGGATGAATTTGGAAGTTTAGCACCAATTCCAAGGAGATAACTAAGCATACCATCCTTCTCATTATTAAATTGGTGGATGAGGAGATGATTGGTGATGGGATCCGATGAGGATGATATGGGTGATGAGGGTGTGGGTGGGGTTTGAGGGGAATGTTGGATGGGGAAATGTGGGATTTGGGACTTATTTTAGAAATTATGATGATGGATTAGGAATGGATTGTGGATTAGAATAATAATATATGAGGATGAATATGGAGGATGGTATTAGACTTGGGATCAAATGTCAAGACCTTAAAATTATTTTATTTGAAAAAATATGATTCTCTATACTTAATAAAGGCTAATGCTCTTAAGAAAGATTTGATTGGATCTACTTAAGATAAGAAAGGTTCTTAAGAAAGTTTTGATTAAAGATTAAATCAAAATAAGGTCTTGATTTTTGATGGGGAGATTTAATTTCAAATGGATGATATTGGATTAAGGATAGGATCCTTAGATAAAAATTTTGGATGATGATGAAAGTATATGAGGTATGAAGGAGGTTAAGTCCTTAACCACTTTTGATGCTCAGATGATGGTTCTTGATTAAGGATGGGGGATTGAATGTATGGTGGAGATAAATAGGTAGTAATGGATGGTTGGATATTGAATGAGGGATATATTATATTAGGATGTGGTTAGGATGGGATTAGGTTGATAAAGGGATTGGATTAAGATGATGATGAGGGATGGGGGTTAAAGATGATAGTGAAGGATGTGGATTAAGGATGATAGAGTAGGGTGTGGATTAAGGATGATGATAGATAAGGGATAATAGGAACAAGATGGATGATTAGAATGATAATAGAGGATTATGATAGGATGATGAGGGGGGATGATTAGAATGAAAATGGGGGATTAGGATGGGAGAATTAGGATAAGGTGATTAAGATGAAAAGGGATGATTAGGATGGGAAAAATGGTATTATTAGGATGTGAAAGGATGGTTAGGATAGGAATAATTGTTTGGGGTGAGGTGAAGGTTTTGTTTTCCTTACTAGGATATAGAATTGAATGCACACAAACAAACAAAGTGGCAAAGTTTGATGAATTTTTTCAATGTGTGTTCAATCTTCAGCCCCTTTGGCTAATTTGTTTTTCCTTGGTATTGCACAAGAAGACACTCTAAGAACTTGTTCACAATCCTAAATTAGTCAAGTGGGTTTATAGACTAGTGTGGTTCCATGAAATTGGATTTCCACAAACTTGGAATCTCCTTCAATGCAAGGGAGGGACACCCTTTCGGGTTATGTATCACCTTTTATCTATGAGAGTGGACAACTAGGGGACTCATAGAATGGAAGAATCACCCAATCACCCTCTCCCTAGAAAGATACATGTAGCCTATGCAAAATCAATGATTTTTGTCTCACTCAAGGGAGCCTTATGATGTGATTCTATAGGGCACAATTTTCATCCCTTGCACCACACTATCCTATGACCCAAAGGTCTTAATATAGGATGCACAAGGCTACTAGGGCATCCTATATATAACTCAAGAGTATGTGAGGACCAAATACGTAGATGAAAGGGAATAATTCCAAACAACCAGGAGGAGAGGGTAACCCACTCTCTACCTTCACTTCTCCAAGGTATAAAGTTCTTGGAGGATTAGCCCAGATTGACAAAATTCCATTTCCAAGAGAGGTGTCTTTAGATTCACCTACCGCTCTTTATACTCTACCAAAACATAGGAGTTGGGGTCATCCCCTAGGGTGATGAAATCCCTAGGTGGGCCCCCTAAAAGGAATGATCCAAGTGTTTTTGATCCCCAAGATCACACGAAGCTCAAGGGGAGAAATACACATGGGTTCATTGTTATAAAAATAAAAAATAAAAAAATTAAGTGATACTTTTGATACTCAAGATCACACTGTTAGTGTTATTTCCAGTTGAACCTTGAAACCCTCTAAGGGGTGGCCAACCCTTATGCTCAAGAATCTACAAATTTAGTGGCCAACTCACGAGTAGGGACTCTCAAGCCCTCACTCCTACTCTTTGGGCTCTATGAAACCCAAGAGGGTACTCCACATCATGCCCAAGAGATATTTAGTTCTTAGAGATAACTTCCATACAAAGATCAATTACTATTTAGTACAAATAGGCATCCTTCATCAAATATTTGACTGAATTTTCAACAAATTACTATCTAGTGCTAGGAATTAAGAGGAAATTCAGATTTACATGTTGTAGTTGAAAGTATTTTAAATGATTTTTATTCTCACTTCAAATCCCTAGTCAGGTGTAATAACAACTAATATATCAGCCATTTACTCAGAAATTAATGGACTATTGTCATACTACATTGTAGCATTCAACTCATTGTGTTTAAAACATAAATTCTTACCAAATCCTATGCTCTTCCCTACAAAATTGTGGCATTATCTTAAGATTTAATCAATTCTTTGAATTGAAGCCGAAACGAATCCACACAATCAATTAAAGAAATTGAAGTTGAACTAAAAGATTATTAACCCTTTCACTCATAATTTGCAGGAATATTACATAAGAGAGTATACACATTATAACTTAATATTTCCTTCATATTTGTGGCTTTTATAAAAATATTTTAAGATCACTACATATATGAATCATACCCTAGAATTATTATTGTTCTATTGATCAAAATTTATACAATATGCTTCTTCTTGAGCTTAACTTCTCACACAGACCATTATGAGATTCAAAATTTGAACCCCTATAGTCAGCCTTGAAATCCCCTTTATAGAACAAGGTAGCAACAAGAACTGGGTTGAGTTACAGTTACATTTCACTTGCATTTCATTTCTAATTTCATTAGAATATGAGATATTTCCCCAAGTCGTTACATATAATCATTTACAGAGCAGGGGAAAACAAAATTTCACACCAAACCAGTAATTGTTAGTCGAAGAAGTCCCACTAGCCTTCCAAAAGGCTTCGTCATCACAACATAAAAAACTTGCACATCTACACCAAACCAAGAATAGTCACTATCAACACCAAAGGCGAAATCAAACATACCAGCCAAAAAGGAATGAGTCAGCACAAAAGACCAAAAACCAAGCATCACCTTAGAAGAGAACGAGGTGCTATCGTGCTTTGTTGGTAGCAGGGTAAGCACACCTGCTTGGGGTCCTTATTGAAATTTGGGAAGAAACCACCACCTCATCATCATATTCAACCACATTAGTCATGGCCATAAGATATTGGTGGTAGCCTGAATCAATTTCATCTTCACTATCAGAAGGATCATCAGAGACTTCAATGGGAGAATCATGTTTTCCCAGAGAAGCTCGGTGGTACATATTCCTTCTTGCTTCCTCCCTCTCAGGCCTATCACACTTCTTCCCTTTCTCCTTAACCATTTCCTTACAAATAATTATACTTCTCAGATGATATGCATGCTTGAAAATGCTATGTGCAGATTGCTTACCATCTTTTGTCTTCTTCTTTGGAGTTACATGAACTTCAGGAATATCTTGCTCATCTTTGGGAACGTCACTCTGAGACTCAAGGAGATTAAGCCTCCTGGACCTCCACACATGGTTGATAGACACACTCAACTTATCCATCTTTACTAAGGTAACCACGCTAACAACCCAAGGCAGAGACACCAAGAACAACTACCTCAAACTCTGCAATTCGTAGCAGCTGCTCCACACACTGACACTCAGATTCTCAACACTCGAAGACAACAAATGGTGAGAATAAAAAGGAATAAATCCTCATTAAATAGATCAAATGGAGCATGTATGTATTAATGTTCCAAGGGAGTTCACACAAGTGAGCTGACAACCCTTCTCTTGATTCCAGATCTTAGTTGTCGATCTCCAGGATGTCGTGAAACTTGTTTATCAACATCGATGATTATTGGAGAGCAATCATTCATACATATCAGGATCAAATTGAGTAATTTTTCATGTGGAATAAACCATTAATGCTCGCTCACATGAAGACAAATGGCTATCATGTTCATATTTCTAGTTTTGAATGTCAACTTTTGATCTCCTTCTAAGATGGAACGTCGAACGAATTAGATTGGGTCAACAAGTTTTGAATTTCATTTGCTATTGCTTAGTTATCACTCAACCAATGAGAAACAAACTAGCAAGATGCCAAATTATCCACCCATGGGCTCCACCATCATAACCCAGGCACAAGAAAAGATACACATGTCACAAGCCTGTTGACCCCGCAACTTTGAATAAAGCATTATTTTATTTGTGTGGGGTCGGTGGGGAATGATCCAGATCAAACCTGTTGATCCGATGGCTATTAATATTTGCACATGCATAAAATTTAGTTTTAAAATGGGATCCGACTAGGCGGTTGATGACTTGACCCTTAGGAACAAAGATAAAATACTTAAGTCATATAATATGAAAATCTGAGCCCATTCATAGGAAAAATTAAGCAATGAAAAGGCACTTGGTGACTAAAAAACCTAACCCAAGGAGCCGGTAAAGACAATGGCACGAATGGATCAAGTTGTAACTTAGACGATTGGTAACTGGGTGTGGTAGTTCAACGAAAGATTAAAAGGCCAAGGGTTTAAGACCAACAAAATTTGAAGCGAGGGTTTTCAGACCAAAACCCCAAACCCTACCCTCGGACACAAAGACAAAAGACCATGAAAGAGCAAGGACTAGTTCAAAATTATCCAAATTTAGCCAAATTTAGAAGCACTACCACACACTAGGTGCGAGAGGAGATAGTACACACCACTCACTCAAAGACACATCACAAAAAAGTTCATTAACCTTAAGAAACAAAATGTGCCTAGATTAGTGGAAAAAGAAAGCCTTAGACATGCGAACCTACAAGAAAGATGTTAGTAGTTTGATGATTTTCCTTTGACAAATGATTTCGAGCTGAAAAACAAGTTGTTAGATGATAAGATGATCAAATAAAAAGAGTGTTAGCATGAAGCTAATCATAGAAATATGATGATTTTTTCCTTAGATGAGCATCAGAGACCTGCAACATACATTAGTAGCCCAAAAACAGAGATTAGATGCAAAAAATAACTAAAAGAAAGCTTAAAAATGCAACCTATAATTTAGGCTTAATTTTGTGGATAAATTTGTGCTTCTGCTAAATAGATGCACCATTTTGTGAGTAGAGGTGTAGTTTTGCAAAATGTGCTAAAAAAGGCTTTTGGGGGTGAAAAATGGATGTTTCTGAGTTACCCAGCTTAGAAAATAGTTAGAAAATGTAGGTAGGGACACATAATTGCAAATATAATGCCACAAAAACCTGATTAACCCCAAAATATGTCTCTTAAAATAGAGGCGTGATAGTTTTGAACACAAACACAATAGTTTTGAATAGAGGCACCACTTTGCATAATGTGCTAGAAAATGGCCTTCGAAAGTCAGAAAATGAAGTTTTGCACTAACCCAAATGGGGAAATGGATAGATGAACATGTGGGGGACTTAAAAACATGCACATATAGCCAAAATATACCCCCTAATGCAATGAAAATGAGCTCAAAATGAAGAAAATCCTAAGTAACCTAGAAAGCTTGCACAAAACCCTAGTCTCACAAAGCTCTAAAAACACATAGTTTAAGAATGAAAATGATAGATAAACCTAAGAAGCAAAGTTTTAAGAAAATGAAGACCTTTAAACAAGATGTTAGAAGTCAAACAAACCATAGATCTAGGTTAAAATGATGAAAGAAGTGCTAGAAAACAAAAGCGCAATAGTTTTCAACAAAGATGCCATAATTTTGAACATAGGAGCCATAGTTTTGAACTTAGGTGCCATAGTTTAGCACATAGGTGCCATTCTATGCAACAAAGGTGTAGTTCTACACTGATTGCCCGAAAATGGTGCCTGCAACCTCAAAACTCACAAAAAATTGATGCAACATTAGAAAAAGGGGTGTGAAGCCATCGAGTGTGCCAAAATGAAGAAGGGAAGGATGAATATAATGGTAAATAGATGAAACACGTCAGAAACAAACAAAAAGATGTTATACCTTAATAATCTTCTCCTATTCATGGATTGAGCTCCCCATTTCTTGTAGGTTTGCTCCAATGATTGAGATGGATGTGGTTGCTCAATATTTTAGCATGATGATGGTATGATGAAGATGGATTAGAGGGATATTTTGACAACATAAGGATGGGATGAATGTGTGTTCCAAGAATGAGAGTCAAGGCCTCATTATATAGAATTTTGGTGAGAGGAATCAAGGGCTAAGATTGAATTGTTAATGGAGGGTTGAGATTGAAAGAAGGATGTGGTTTAGATCAAGGAATGAAGATTGATTAGCCTTGTGAAAAGCATCACAAGATGGATAGGGGTGAAATGGGGAGGTGTTCTAACACATGTGTGAGCACACATTGGGAAGAGAGGCATTCAATTTGTGTTAGAGATAGGGTGGCTCATAGGGTGGCTTGTGTAAGATTTTAGTGGGGATAGGTGAGATGTAGGAATTTAAAATTAGGAAATAATGATTATGATGATTATGATGAGGGTTAAATCAATTAATCAAATATTAATTGATTAATGAAGATGGGCTGAGTTAATAAACCAAGGTATTATTAACTTAGGTGGAGTTAAAAGCTGGAGAATGGGATAATAAAGATTAGGATGGGGATAAAGTAAATTTATCAAGGATTAACCAACTTAAGAAAGGTTAGGGCATGAGGAATAAGGAATAAGGTTAGCTTCAATTAAATAAATGTCAGTTTATTTAATTAAATGTGGTAGAATGTAAGGATATAAATCAAGAAATTAATTAAATAAATAATAAATATTTAATTAATTAATTATCAAGATAACGAAAATAGGATAAATTAAATAAATAACAAGTATTTATTTAATTAAATATTATTTTGGGTGGCTACACCCCCATCATGCACAATTAAATAATATTCTAATTATTTAATTGACTAATTTCTTTCATCCTACCAATATCTTCCACTTGCAAATGAATATTTCAAATTCAAACCATTTCCCTCTTAAATGGAAATATCTTGCACATTCCTCCTAAATTTTAGGATTTGTGTTTCTTCAAATCAATTTGAACCATTGATTAATTCATCAATCCATGTCAACTTTCAATCTCCTCCATGGATTGAATTATTGATTCATGCCAATTTCTCTCCTCGACTTGCATCCATTAATTAATCAAATTGATCTTTTCCATTGATTCACTCGGTTTTCCTATAAATAGCCTTCATTTCTTAAGCATTTCATCCACTTTCATGGAGAGGATATACATTATAGTTATTTTCATAGCAACCCTTATGAGCATTTGATTAATTTTCTTCCATTTTAGCTATTCTTGCATCTATTTTCCATCTATTCTCCATTGGAGTATCATTGTTAAGCTTGTTTCAACCAAGGGATTGGGAAAGGGCTGACATTCCACATCAATTAGCACCAATCCCCCAATGGGATGAGGTTTGATGTATTAATTAGGTTTCCTTTAAGAATTTCATTGATATATGATATTTTCATGGCTTCTTAGTTTAATATTTCAATAATTTCATTGGGAGGGTTGATGCTGATGTGGTGGTTGTGGTGGTGGTTTTTGTCATAAGGGAGGTACTAAGGGAGGTTTCCCTGGAACCTGTCCCACACCAGCTACTGCCCCACACCTAGTTGTTGTCCTTGATCCTGATGGTGTCTATCCCCCAAAACATATCCATTATTACCATCATGGGGAGGTTGTTGTGGTGCTCTACCTCATCCCCTACCTCTAACTCTACCCCATCCTTTTGTTGGATCAGTCAATCAAACTGGGGCATGTTGTAAGAACCAAGCATCATAGGCGATTGTAATTCCTACATCATAAGGTCCCCTTGCATAGACCCATGGTTAGGGGATAGGCTGTCTAAAATCATCTATAGCAACTTGAGGTGGAATCTATTGACCCCAATCAATCTCTCTAACAGTCTATGCAAATATAGCCCTGTATCCAGGAGGGACTACATAGTGTATCGTTGATGGTTTTTTTTGCACAACAACAGCTCAGATAGAATATAGTATTCTATCTCTCTTGAACGGTTGATCTCTATGAGAAAAGAGATAACCCCAAGGTCTCTTGGGTGTCAGGTCATGACAATGCAGTGAAACCACTCAGTGATAAATGTGAAAATGATATTAATCATAAAGGGACCTTACAAAACAAATGTTGGAGACTCTAAACTTATCAGATTTTACAACAGGGTGATACTTGAGTTCCTACTTTAACCACAGTTCAAAGAAATAGCAAAAGGTAAGGGTTTCAAAAATCCTAAGATTGATATTACTCCTAAGATCAAAAATACCAATGAAGAAATACTTGGAATGATCCAATCCCTTTAAAACTACTTTCTGTTTAACCCAGGCTATACCTGCAATCTCATAGAAACAGTGCAATCTTCTAAGGAATTAAAGATTTTAAGATTATGCACATTCATCCAAGCCAACCTTAGTTTTGCAATTGACATGGACAAGTGACCACAATTGAACTAAGCATATAATTAATAGGTACAAGTTGACCTTGCGCAATAGTCCCACAATCAAGAAGCTACCCAAAGTATGAACCAAAGATTGCTACAACACTCCAAGCATTAAATCACAAGCACCATTAAATTATTTACTCTAAATCTAAAATAAATTTAGATGTTTCCAAGTAATTTAGAAGATAGAATAAGAACCATGTGAGACAAATCAATCCAAGGAAGGCACCAATAATAACACAATGTCTTCAATTTTATTGAATCACAAGTAATAGCAACAATTTTGATATTTTGTGTTACAATATTTGCTTTAAAATGAAACTAACTCCTAATTATTCTAATCGAATATCTAACCCTTTACAAAATTTTCTATCCAACAATAACCTACTTTTCTAACCAACCAACCCTTTATGAATGAGGCGAAATACCATACTTATAGAGATTTCATCCCGTGCGAGCCCAAGCTAGGGTTACAGAGAAGGTTAGGCACCAACCAAATCGGCCAAAACAACTTGCAATAAATCACCACCCTCCATTGAATGCATGTGGCACCTTCCTCAGATCTACCTAGTATCTCTACAAATCTTGATTCAGACATAACAAACCCCGCAGGTCCCATCTGCCATTAATGCCCCACCCGTGTGAAACAGAAGAACGACAACATGTGTACAACACAAGTTTGAATATGAACCACCGATCAACATCTAGGTTGGGCATATGAATGAATCCGATTGAGTCAAACCGGTTTGAGTTTTCCATGTCACGTCCACCTCGGATGAATGGCCATCGAGCGCGTCAACCTTTCATGCACGAATGGGTTTCGCCTGCCTACAACCGTAATATGTACCTGACTGTATCCCGTGGATCTCGCAATATCTTCAAAGTACACCCATCCTTTCTTTGGCCCGATCCAATCTACATTCAAAAGGGCCATAATTAATATTCAATATAGCATCAAAATCCAAGTTAATCCACCAGAGTCCCTAAGGCAAGAAAACCACGCACAAGCCCAGGTGGAAGCGGAACCAAAACCAGATGGGAGCGGAAAAAAAACCAAAACAGAAATGGAAACAAAATAGGTGGAGGCGGAACCAAAACCAAAATAGAAACATAAAAAAAATAAAAACAAAAATGGATACAAACAAAGGAGGCGGAACCAAAACCAAAACAGAAACGGAAACAAAAAAAATACAGAAACGAAAACAAAACCAAAACAAAAATGAAAACAAAACCAAAATAGAAACAAAACAAAAATGTGGAGGCGGAACCAAAACTAGACGAGACCCTTTGCAAAGTACTGAGTTTAGTTCCCACCTCGATTCTGGTTCCGACAAAGGAAAGAGGAAGACCAAAGTAGACCTAAGGGGAAGAAACCAACCCAAAGGCCGAAAACAATGAAACAACAAAGACGTGGAGGCAGAACTGGAATGGGAACAAAAATCAAACTGTGAACTTTTTTAAGGTTCAGAGTTCAATTTCATCTTGATTCCTCCTTCGAAAAATGAAAGAAAAAGGAAAATCAAGGGAAACCTAAGGGAAGAAACCAACCCAAAGGTCAAAGACAAGCAAAAAAATGAAGAAAACAAGAAGGCAAGAACCGGAGCTGGAATCGGAACGGAAACCGAACCGTGCACTTTTTAAAGGTTCAGAGTTCAATTTCCTCCCGATTTCGCCTCCGACAGAACAAATGAAACAAGGTCTTAGGAGGAAAAGAACAACTCCCAAGACCCAAACAAAAACACCAAGGAAAAACATAAGGCAAAGGGAACCCACCTCCAAAGAGGACATCTGCAAGACTCCATAACCACTAGGAACTCAAAACAAAGGCACCTTACAACCAAGATAAGCATTCAGGAATAGTGCAATGTAACCCAACCCCACGACCAAAGGACCAAACCACCAAAAAAAAAATCCCAAGATTTTTAAAGACAAGCTCAAAAAAGCGCAAGGCCACAGAAAAGAGCCAAAAGGCCAGGCAAAAGAGGGTCCCTACTTTCAATGGGACGTGTGTGCAAAATTGCACAAGAAATGGCGACTTCGTCGGGGAAATGCTCCCAAGCATTTCAATGACAAACTGGAATGAACCCAAAATCTCTAGTTTCAAAGACCAGATATGGATGGATCAGGTTACCTATGGACAAGGTTTTAGAAATCACAATTAAGCAAACCTTTCCTGTACTAGGGTCGAAGTGTGTGTATATGCATTCATTTCCTTTTTACTCAGTGGCAATAGGGACTGAACTTAGTCCGATAGTGCTACATAAGGATTCTAACTCCAAAAGAAACCTGGATAGAGCCTCACTGCCAGTTAGGTGTCCATAGCCCCGATGAGGTTATCACTATGATCCTCCCTAGCATAGCTCTACTGCCATCCAGGAATCCATAGCTCCAGTAGAGATATTAGGATACCCTTGATAAGGTGAACATTTCTTTTGATTTTAAACATTTTCTTTTCTTTTCTTTTCTTTTGATATTCTCTTTGAGATCTTTTAAAATTTCTCTTTCACCCTGCAAGTGATGAAGTCTGCACTCAGGGATGAGAACCACAATAGCGGTGGAGAAGAATATAAGATTTTTCAACCAATCATACCTCATAAGGACCATATGCAACCTTGGAAACCTTAAGATTTGTGTGTAATTATGAGACCCAAATATATTTTAGAATTTGACTTAATCAAGTGAGTCTAATTCCAAGTACATGTAACATGAGATAAAAGGATTCCACCAATTGGATCCAAAAAGATGATTGAAGTTTGTAAAAGAGATCCTCAGAACAGCCCCAGGCAAGTAACCAGTTATACAGATGCAACAGACCCAAAATAAATCCAAAACCCATAGCAAGAGAAGAGAAAAAAGAAAAACCAACCAAAGCAAACCAACGCAAAAACAAATCAACAAAAAGGAAACCTAATCTACCTATGTACAAGGAAAGAGCTGTAAAAAGCTCAAGACTGGAAATAATGCTTCAAATACTGCCCATTAACAGGCAATGGGATATTTTCTCCAGTGAGAGTTTTCAAATGGAAAGCATTATCCCCCATAATTTCTGCAATCTGATAAGGGTCAAGCCAAAGTCTATCAAATTTTCCATGCTCCCATTTTCGGTCATGGGCCTTATCCTAGTAGAGAACCAAGTCAGAGATTCTAAAGGCTTTCACCTTTTCTCTCCTATCAAACCATGTCTTCACTACACCTTGATGTTTGGAATTTTTTTCTAGAGATTCATCTCTTCTCTCTTCAAGGTGTAGCAGTTCAGCCAAACGGGCTTCACGTTTATCCTCCTCATCATAATACTCATTAATGAATTGCAAAGTAGGGATCTTTAGCTGGATGGGAAACATAGGTTCTAAACCATACACTAAGTGATAAGGAGAGGTTCCTAAGGATATTTTTTGTCTAGTGCGATCTGCCCAAAGAGAAAATCTAAGCTGGGTGTGCCAATCCTTGGGGTTCTTCTCTAATAGTTTACGAATGACTATCAAAAGGTTCTTATTAGAGGACTCAACCAACCCATTACCCTGCGGATAGTAATTTGATGCAAATTTTATGACAATCCCATGATCATAAGCTTAGTTAGAAAACTTTAATGATGTAAAAGCAGGAACATTATCACAAACCAAAGCCCATGGACATCCAAAGCGATTAATAATACCTGACTCAATGAAATCGATTACCACTTCTGAAGTGCATTGTTTGCATGCAAGAGCCTCGTTCCATCTAGTAAATTAATTGGTTACAGTAATAATATACATGTGTCCCGCAGATGAAGGTGGATTGATTGGACCCATAAATTCCATTCCCCATTGTGCAAATGATTTTACCTCTATGACAGGTTGAAGTGGAAGGGTTGCACGTTTCTCCTTACTTGTTGCAGTCTGACATACATGGCACATCCTCACATGGTTATGTGTGTCTTTGAACAAGGAAGGCCAATAATAGCCTGCCCTCAGGATCTGACTTGTAGTGGAAGGTGTCAATCCATGGCATGTGCCATACTTGCCATGAAATTCAGTCATCACTCTCCCAACTTCCTTTCCTAGGCATCTCAAATAAACCCCCTCATGATTTCTCTTGTGCAAGACAATTTCCTTCATCATAAAACTTCCACTCTTCAAACGCAAAGCTCTCTTTTATATTAAATTAAGGTGTTCAGGGCATTGCTGGTTCAATAGATAGTAAATAATTTCATCATGCCAGCCTCCTGGAGACACTTATTAGAGGTGGTATTGTTGGGCTATGAGATCAGAACCCATCTCAGCCATTTTATTTTTCAGTCCTTGCCCTCTTACCAATTTCATGGGTTGGGTCTCAATATTATACTCCTGCAACATAGTTACCCACTTGGCTCTGCGTTTTGCATTAACAACAACTTGACTATCGGATCAGGTACTATAGTAAAGACCTTATTTCTTAGAATATAGTGTCTGAAATTATTCATAGTTTTAACCAGGGCATAGGCTTTTTTTTCCACATTAAGGTATCTCAGTTTTGCATCCTTTAAGGGGGCACTCATAAAATATATGGGATGTTCATTGCCTTGATCACACTTTTGAGTTAACATTCTAGCACAAGAGTGATCAGAAGCAAATGAGTATATGTAAAAAGGTTTCACATAATCTAGACTTACCAACACCGAAGCTTCAACAATGGCTCTCTTGATTTCTACAAATGCCTCCTTAGCTTCTATGCTCCATTCAACTTTTGCTTCTTATTTTAGCATAGCATTCAAGGGCTTCACTATTTTTGCAAATCCAGTGATAAACTTTCTGACAAAGTTAATTTTCCCAAAGAATGACTTCATTTCCTTTTTGCTTGCAGGAGGCTGAATCTTCAGTATAGCCTCCACTCATTCTAGATCAATGGCAATGCCCCGTTCTAAAATGACATGCCCTAACAGTTTTCCCTCAGTGACTCCAAAGATGCATTTCTTCGGATTAAGTGAGATGCCAAACTCCATGCACCTTTGGAATACTTTGGACAAATCTACTACATGCTCATCTCTCTTCTTAGAAAAAACTGTCAAATCATCCATGTAAATAATGATGCATCTACCAATGATGTCTCTAAAAGCAATATCCATTGCTCTTTGGAATGTAACTCCGACATTGATTAATCCAAAGGGCATTCTTCTATAAGAAAAATTCCCCCATTTTGTAGTAAAGGCGGTTTTGTGCCTATCCTCATATTGTACCATAACCTAGTTGTACCCAAAGTACCCATCCATAAAAAACATCATCTGAGATCCATTGACAACCTGAAGTACCTCATCCAGTGAAGGACTGGATAATTGTCCTTTTCTGATGCCTTGTTGAGATTCCTAAAATCAACACAAAGTCTGATTTCTCCATTTTTCTTCCTTACTGGAACCAAGTTTGGAACCCATGTTGAATGTCTTACTGGGAATATGATTTGTGTTGAAAGTAGCTTCTGCACCTTTTCTGAATGATAGGTTCCAGTAGAGCATTAATTGGCCTTTGTCTTTGCCTGAATGGCTTAACATTTGACTTTAGGGGAATAGTATGCATGATGATTGAAGTATCATATGTATTTAAGTCATCATAAATCCATGCTATCATGTCTTGATAGGTGTGCAATGCTTCAATAATTCCTCTCCTCTCCTCTGGAGTGCACACTTTACCCATAAAGACATTTTGACACCATCCTGGGTCCCCATGTTGTATGTTTCACATTGGCTATTGAGAGACTCCCTTTTGGCTTGCTGCTCTTGATCTTTTATCTTATCCAAATAAAAAATTCATTCTAATTGCACCATGCCTCTTGGGATAGTGTTAGTTTTTAGGTTAATGACCCCTTCTAGGTCCATTTCAGCCTCTTGAGGTTCTACCTCATCAATCACCTGAGAAGCAAACACATCACAGTTAGTGATAAAATCAAGAATATACTTATCATCCTTAAATACCTAGAAATTGGTTACGTTGTCAGGCACTGAGGGTACTGGAGTGAGATCCACAGTGAACTTGTTCAAACCTGAGAGCGATAAGGGTTGCAATGTACTTGTTGCTTGTGCTAGAGAATCAACAGTTTGATTCTCACTTCGGGGGATCAATTGAATGTTGAAGGCATCAAACCCTTCAATGAGATCCCATAATCTATGCATGTAGTTGGTCATTCTTTTTTTATGGCACGAGTATTATTTCCTTTTTTAACTACTAGCTCAAAATCTCCAAACACTTGCAAGATCCTGACTTTCTTTCTCAATGCCATTAATAATCCATGGACCAAAGTCTCATACCCAGCTACATTATTAGTGTATTGGAATTGGAGTCTATGAGCAGCAAAATAGGTTTTACGTTTAGGGATGATCAGTTCAAATCCTACTCCAGCACCCTACATTGATTTGGATCCATCAAATATCAATGTCCAACAACCATCAACTCCTAATTTCTTCAAAATAATTGTGTCCTTGCTACTGCCCGGAGGCTCTTCAGGAGGCCTTGGGTTCTTTCCTCTTTGATCATTTTGAGCACTCTATATATCCATCTTGATAGTTGGGGTTGGATTAATACATTTTGTATCTTCCCCATTGTTGTTTGGATTAATACATATTTGTATTTGCTCATAGCCAATCATATACCTAGTCTTTTGTGCATACAATAGTTGATCTTGGTCATCATACCAAAGGTGTGCTTATATCTAGGGTCTCCATCTGAACAAGTTCATGTCGCTAATGACCCACCTCTAGCATGCAATCCTTGCAATGCTTGTGTGATGGAGGGTGGTAATGGATCCATATTTGTACACTATTGGCTACTCCTCATCAATGATGACTAGGGTGATAATCAGTATGAGCACAAAACTGTGCTCCCATGCCCAAATGTGTAGTAATGTAATGCCTGGTTATAGAATCTATTCTCGCATGCATAAAACCTGGTGCATATCTTGATATAAAGAATCGAGGATCACATGGACCCAAAAATAGAGATTCATATGGTGCACCATGCATCCCCTTCCAAACAAGTCCCAAATAAAAGCCAAAACCTTTTCCCCATATTTCAGGAACAAGCACTCCATAGATCAACTTTCTGATACATGTGCTCAATACTACTGTAGGGCAATATGGTGACTATCTACCCAAAGGGTATCTATACCAAGAACGTCATAAATCACATCCATCCTGACATTGAAATAATAAATAATCTACTTCTCGTGTATCAAATCCCACAAAATGTGCCATACGTCCTCCAAGGTAATCATCACCTCACCCGTGGGAAGATGGAAGGAAGATGTCTCGCTATGCCAACACTCCACCAAGGCTGTCATCATGACTACATGTGTATGAATCTCTGGCATATGAGCTACAAACCCTAATCCGATATCACCGAGAAAGAATTTCTCTTCGTCACCACAATGGCATATGTGAGATAAAATGTTGGGTCTACACTCCCAAGACATGAGTGATCGAATGTTCTCCTGCACACACAAAGCACATGGTGTCAAAATTATTAAAAAATAACCAAATTTTGAGTTTAAAAACCTAAATTTGTAAATGCGCCCCTGTTTTACAAATGCCTTGGTGTGGCAATTTGTAATTGCATCGCATTCTGACAATTATATCGCTAGTTGCAAATCTATCATGTCATTCAATTGTGCCTCTGAGACCAAATCACCTATTGCGCTCCTATTCTACAAGTGCTTCGTTGGAAAAAAATACCCTATTAACCCACCCTTTTACAAGTGCACAACTAACCTACAATTGCATTCCTTAACCTAAATCGACTATTGCATTGCATTTTTTAAATGAGTCAAAGAAATGCAAATACGTTGTCGACTGGGACAAAGCCACTGCAATATTGTAGCATAATTCTTTGACCTAACTAAACTCAAAATTAAATGCATACAAAATTGTGAACAAGAAAATTTTCGAAGTGTGTACCGAGGGTCTTGTGTTGACGCACCGTTGGAACTCTCAAACTTTGTCTGCTAGGTGCTACGGGAGCGTGAGATCAGCCATAGCGTCAGAAGGTCAGAGGAAAATCTTAGGAAATCTCTAAAGAAAAGTGTGCAAATTATTTTAAAATGACCCCTTAACTCCTATTTAAGCCTGAAAATTAGGGTTTTTGACCTAATTTAAGGGTCGAAACAAGATTTTTAATCTTTTTAATCTAGTTTCAGAGCTATGGAGCCTTTTTGAAACATTTTTTAGCATCCTAAGCCTATTTTTCGTGTCTTTTTCACACTTGAACCTACCTTATGTTTTTGTCACAAGCTCGACCAAAAAATAAAAAAAAATTCTCGATCTCTCGAGGGGCAGTATACCAACATAATTCCTTCCCCTAGGGCAATAGTGGGGCATCCAAAAAAATCATGAATTTTTAAATTTTTTATTTGAGTAGCAATGTTGATCTGAAAAGTGTCAATCTTTGAACCAATGCAATAGGTACCTCGATTCAAAGGGAAAAATGTAGACACTTAAAATTTTCCTGATTGATATCACACATTTGAATTCAATTACTAACACTATTTTTATCCTAATTCAACCCCTTTCGACTATTTAATTAAATAATCCTAATTGTTTAATTAAACTCCCTAATTTCTTCTATTAATCAAATAATCAACATTATTGGGTTAATTTATCCTGTTCATACTAATTTTCATCCTATTTAATTAAATAATGTGAATTATTTAATTAAATTCCCTAAGTCCTCTTATTTGATTAAATAATCTGAATTATTTAATTAAACATTATTAATTCCCCTTTTTAATTAAATGAGTTAATTATTTAATTAAATATTCTAAATTCCCCCATCATGTACAATTAAATAATATCCAACTATTTAATTGACTAATTTCATTCATCCTACCAATTTCTCCCACTTGCAAAGGAATATTCCCATGGAATATTCCTCCATTTCAAATTCAAACCATTTCCCTCTTAAATGGAAATATCTTGCACATTCTTCCTAAATTTTAGGATTTGTGTTTCTTCAAATCAATTTGAACCATTGATTAATTCATCAATCCATGTCAAATTTCAATCTCCTCCATGGATTGAATTCTTGATCCATGCCAATTCCTCTCCTCAATTTGCATCCATTGATTAATCAAATTTATCTTGGCCATTGATTCACTCAATTTTCCTATAAATAGCCTTCATTTCTTGAGCAATTCATCCACTTTCATGGAGCACATTTGCATTGTAGTCATTTTCATAGCAATCCTTATGAGAATTTGATCCATTTTAACTAATCTTGCATCCATTTTCCATTAATTCTCCATTGGAGTATCATCTTCAAGCTTCTTTCAAACAAGGGATTGGGAAAGGGTTGACATTCCACATCAATTTAGGACCAATCCCCCAATGGGATGAGGTTTGATGTATTAATTAGGTTTCCTTTAAGCATTTCATTGATATTTGATGGTTTCATGGCTTCTTAGTTTAATATTTCAAGAATTTCATTGGGATAATGACTCAATTATCTTAAATACTTAGTTTAATTCTAGTAATTCAATCAGGTTTAGCTTAGTTCATGATCATGTTCACATTTTGGTGCCAGGAGGGTTGATGCTAATATGGTGGTGGTGGTGGTGCCTATCATAAGGGAGGTACTAAGGGAGCTTTCCCTGGAACCTGTCCCACACCAGCCTACTACCCCACACCTGGTAGATGTCCCTGATCCTAATGGTTTCCATCCCCTAGATCATGTTCATTATGCCCATCATGGGGAGGCTATTGTGGTGCTCTACCTCACCCCCTACCTCTAACTTTGCCTTGTCCCCCTGCTAGATCATTCAATCAAATTGGGGCATGTTGTAAGAAATAGGCATCATAAGTGGTTGTAATGCCTGCATCATAACGTCCCCTTGCATCGACCCATGGTTGAGGGAAAAGCTATCTAAAATCATCTATGCAGACTTGAGATGGAATTTTCTTACCCAAGTCATTCTCTCTAACAGTCCATGAAAATATAGACTTATATCCAGGAGGGACTACATCCTGTACCTCCCTAAACTATCTAGCAACTTGATCATGTAGGTACCTCTCGACCATATGGTGCTCACGACCAAGCATATACCTAGTATTTTGTGCATAGAATAGTTGATCCTAGTCATCATACTAAGGGTGTTCCTATATCTAGGGTCTACATCTAAACACTGTGATGTCAATTACTCGCCTCTAGTATGCAATCCCTATGTATGATGGAGGGTGGTAATGGATCCATATATATACACTATTAGCTACTACTCATCAATGTTAACTAGGGTGATAATTGGTCTGAGCATGACTACAAGAGTTGTTGATGAACTCGAGCACCCAGGGTCACTTGCAAAACTAAGATTAACCTTCCACATGAGAGCAGAATGAGGATGAAATTTTTTAATATGGTGCAATAACAGAATGATGATATTATCACACTCAAAATGATACAATATGCATCAAAAATCCCTTGAACTGACCAAGCTGATATGAGCTCATCTGGACTAGATAGGAGGGAGAGGTGAGTGTTGATTATATAGTAGAATATGAGCATATAATTCCACGAGGGGTAATAACTCCCAAATAACCAAATTAGGTGGGAGTTATGCCTACTTGGAAAATTCCAAACATGTGGCATAACCTACTCAGAAGGAGACATGAGAGTGGTTTTGTGAGGTGGCATAAAAGGCCAAAAGAGGGTGTGAGACTCAACCACCCAAATGTGGGTGAGAGCGACACATGTAATTGATGGATTATGCCACGTGTCCTCACATAAAACATGTCTCACATAACCTAAGTATGCTTAATAATGTGTAGGAAAAATAAATATTAAAAATTATACAATAACACCCCCACTTAAGCATAGCTTAGGTGGTTGAAAGGATGAAACAATGCAAAGATGGGTCTCGACTACAAGGCCATGTTAGGTACCCATGTACAATGATGAGACCTATCAAAATATGAGAAAGAGAAAACCCATAGGACAAAACTCCCCCCCGAGAGAGAAATCTAAGAGAGACCATATAGTCCCCTAATGTAGAATCTTCTACATTATTGGTGAATGCTCGACACAAGAAGCTGAAGATGATACAAG
This sequence comes from Sequoiadendron giganteum, assembly GCA_007115665.2. Taxonomy (NCBI): domain Eukaryota; kingdom Viridiplantae; phylum Streptophyta; class Pinopsida; order Cupressales; family Cupressaceae; genus Sequoiadendron; species Sequoiadendron giganteum. The sequence goes on along the minus strand of CM021100.1, from coordinate 120,808,303 downwards.
ATCGCTGAACAATATTCCTCCCCTTAGGAAGAAAGAAAACCAAGGATTTATGTAGGAAATCTTCCCGTTCCTAAAAGGAATATGTAGGAAGAATGATGAAAATTTATGATGTCTCTAAACTTTACGTAGGTGTCCCCATGTCGATGCCAAAATTTGTCGCCATCAAATTAGGTGTTCTAGGCCACACTACAAAAGATGACAATCCAAAACCTAGTTGAGATGTATGTAGAACAAAATCCAAAGATAGCTCCTCTGAAGACAAAGGTGACTCCTCCAAATGTTTCTCAATAGTGGCCACAATCATGTCAAACTATGAAGAATGATCATGTGGGTAAAGAACAAGAGGGTTAAAAGGTTTCCCCTCAACATCTGAAGAAGATGAAGTAACTTAATCAAAGAGAAGATGTATGCACTTAATTGTTTCCTCCAAGACTGCAAGATAGGACTCACAAAACAAACCTGCAACGTCTATCAAGTACAAATCCCAAGTAGCCATGTTTGAAAGACAATGAATTTCCTGTTGCACTAATTCAATAGAAGCCATAGATGTAGCAATACTAGTATCATCAGAAACAACATGAGATGTAGGAGATGGAGTATCAACACATGTCTATGGAACCTCAGTTGAAATAATACCAGGATTCAATTGACCATACTGAATCTCCTCAAAAGTGTCGACACTAGATGCTTGAGTGTGTACATTAGCCGAAGGAACATTAGAGGAAAAATGTGAGAAGGTGTATACTCGAGATTGATGATGTACCTCCCCAACTGCAACAATATTGCTTTTGTGCAAATCCTAAATAATCATAGAATCTGGTGTGAACTCAACACTCTTTCCTTCCTCACCATGTGTAATCTGATAGATAGAAAGAATATTTTTTGACAATGAAGGAACATAAAGGACATCATTGAATGATCCTTCATCTATGTAAATTGATCCTTTCCCAAAAACACACATATATGTGTTGTTATCCATCAGGATATTTGGTGATGAACAAGTTTCAAATGAAGAAAACATAATTTATGATGAAGCCATGTGATGTGAAGCTCCAAAATCAAGGATCCATCTCCCTGACTCAGAATCTACAATTGCTACAAGTGCTTTCCCCTTTTGTTTCTTCGACTTTGGTTTAGAAGAAGATGATGAATCCTTTGACATAGTTGAAGGTAAGTTGATTTTATACTTTGTCAAAATATTCTTCAACTCATTAATTTATTTTAAATAACATTGATATTCATCATGCCCAGATTTCTTGAAATATACACATGTGGGCTTCTCCTTTTTAGATGATTCCCCTTTTGAGGAAGAGGATTCAAATTATTTATGTGGCTTGTTCTTTTTCTTCTTTTTTTTTTTGATCAGGATGCCTTGATTCTTTCTGTACCTTAAACTCACTAGCCACCAATTCTTGTGACTTGGAAACCTTGATAAGACCCATTTGAATCAGCTTTGCTTTCTCTTGGATTAGAAGATTTGAAAATGCATCAAATGTAAGCACAACATATGCAGCTCCCATAGAAATCCTATTAATGTGAAAGCTAGAAACAAACATAGAATACTCAAGACCAAGCTTGGATAACACATTTAGAATCAACTATAAATCCTCCTTAGTGATATTGCAATCCTTTAGTTGTGTTCTTAGTTGCTTAATCTTGGAGATATAGTCTTGGATGTGGTCAAATTTTTTTGGATCAAGATTCATCAAATCATTATCAATCTGATAACCTCTAATCTCAGTTTTACCATACAAGTTTTCAAGAGTCTCCCAAGCCTCCTTAGGTGTCTTGCAAGATGAAATTATAAATCAAAAGATACTAGTGATCAAATGTAACCAAGAGTTTTCTCATGATTGATCTCCCACAAGGATTTTGCACCAGCATGAGTAGGTTCAAGAATAGATTCTTTTACATATCCTGTACAAAGTTTTCCCCTCAGATAATTCCACACTGATTGTTTCCATGATGCATAATTATATGGAGTTAGAAGTTCAATGTTATGTTTCCACATTGTAAGAACACACAGAAACTAAATGAATGCAATAAAAAAACCACAAAAATGCCCCCCAAATTCACTTAGTCAATGATCCCCATAGAAAAATATGATGGTGACACTTTATAATTAATGCGTTTACAATTCTTAAGTTATTACAAGAGTTTTACAATGTCCAAAATTGGACTCAAATACTGAAAGTACAAAATAATATTAGAATAAGAACCTCATAATAGAACCATTGTGTAGTGCTCAAAAAAATATCAACTTTCAAAATAAGAATCACCTTAATCTAAGGTTGTATATGAAAGTTACAGCCATTTGAAGTTCCAAAAAAGTGAACTATCCTTTAGATCTGCTAAGAAAACTGATTTTCTAAAAAATCTGATCTCTTGAGAAAAAATGGATACCACCACTACGAATCCTATGAAATTCTAGCCCAAATAAAAAAAATTGCTTGCAAAAAGACCTTTGTATGGCTGAGAATGGGTCATCTAAAGATTGGATACAAAATAGAAAACTTCAACGGTGAGGGGGCAAAAAATCAAACTCCACCTTCCTGATGTAATGATGATGTCACTGCCAATTTTAGTTGAAAACCTCCAAATTTATTGGGTCCGCCAAAGTTAGAAGTTATGCCAGATGATTTAGGACTGAGCACTCCAAAATTGTCAATGACGACTAAAATTTAGAGGTACCCCCAGATCTGGTGGAAGCGCTAAAATAGTTGCTAAATGTAGCAGACTGCTCAATGGGCATGAAGGTTGAGGGAGGGTACTCTGCATAGTATGTCGCTGATTTGAATTGTTTTTTTGAAATTTCTAAATGTTTTGAAATTAAAAAAAAATAATAATAAAATATTATGGGGGGGGGAGCCACCCCACACCCCATACAAAGGGGCCCACAACATGTAAGGTTGCGGCCTATGTGGGGTACCTTGCATAGTTACCCGTACGAACCTGCGCAGGGGTCCCTTTTTGTAATTTTTATTTATATTTTTTCATTTTTTTGCTTTTCTATTTTTGATGATGGAGGATGACGCAGAAAGGTGCAGGTACGATCACACAGATTTCTCATGAATTGTACAAAATATTCCTTCCAAAGATTCTTCAACCCTCCAAAAATGGTCAAAATTTTTCCAAAGCCAAAATATAGAGTGTTTTATATCAAAATTCATTTGCAAAGCATTCTAGACTCAATGGCAATGTCCATTTTGGCTGAAAATGCACCCATCAAAAGCTCAATGCTAAATTCCTACCAAATCGAGGAGCTTGCAGATTTGAATGCTCTAATACCATGTAAGAGTTTTTGATGAACTCGGGCACCCAAGGTCACTTGCGAAACCAAGATTCAACAAAAGCTCAATGCTAAATTCTTCCCAAATTGAGAAGGAGCTTGCAAATCTGAACGCTCTGATACCATGTAAGAGTTGCTGACAAACTTAGGCACCTAGGGTCACTTGCAAAACCAAGTTTAACCTTCCTTATGAGAGAAACAAAAGGATGCAATGTTGGAATATGGTGCAATAATAGAATGATGATATTATCACACTCGAAATGATACAATATGCATGAACACTTCATTGAACTGACCGAGCTGATATGAGCTCGTCTGGACTAGATAGGAGGGAGAGGTGAGTGTTGATTATATAGCAGAATATGGGCATATAATTCCAAGAGGGGTAATAACTCCCAAATAACTAAATTAGGTGGAAGTTATGCCTACTTGGAAAATGCCAAATATGTCTACTCAGAAGGAGACAAGAGAGTGGTTTTGTGAGGTGGCATAGAAGGCCAAAAGAGGGTGTGAGACTCAACCACCCAAATCTTTGTGAGAGCGACACATGTAATTGATGGATTATGTTACATGTCCTCACATAAACCATGTCTCACATAGCCTAAGTATGCTTAATAATGTGTACGAAAAATAAATATTAAAAAACCTACACTAACAACAACAATATGTTCCCATGCAGAAATGTATAGTAATGTAACACTTGTTGATAGACTTTGTCTCGACAAGAATACAACCTGGTGCATATCGTGATATAAAGAAGCAAGAATCATAGGGCCCTAGATATAGAGAGTCATATGGTGCACCATCCCCTCCTAGAAATGTCCCCAACCAAAGCTGAAACCTTTGTCCCATCTTTCCAGCACAAGCACTCCATAGATCAACCCTACGATAACTAGAGTCAAATTAGGTACCTATCCTTCATATTGTGGCAATTCAATCTGGTGACTATCTACCTAGAGGGTATCTATACCAAGAATGTCATAAATCACATCCATCCTAGTGTCAACATCATAAATAATGTGCTCCCCGTGTATCAGAACCACAAAATGTGCCATACATCCTCTAAGGTAATCGTCGCCTCACCTATGGGGAAATGGAAGGAATATGTCTTGTTATGCCAATGCTCCACCAAGGTGTCGCCTCACTTATGGGGAAATGGAAGGAAGATGTCTTGTTATTCCAATGCTCCACCAAGGCTGTCAGCATGGCTAAGTGTGTATGAATCTCTGGCATATGAACTACAAACCCTAATCTGATAGCACTGAGAAAGTTCTCTTTATCACCAAAATGGTGAACATGAGATAAAATTTTGGGTCTGTGCTCCTGAGACATGAGCGATTGAATGGTCTCCTGGACACATGAAGTGCATAGTGTCAAAATTATTAAAAAGCAACAAAATTTTGAGTTTAGAAGCCTAAATATGTAAATGTGCCCCTATTTTACAAATGCATTGGTCTTGAAATTTACAATTGTGTTTCCTTTTGATGATTACGTCGATATGTAAAAATGTGTCACATCATTTAATTGCACCATTGAGACCAAATCGCCTATTTCACTCCTATTCTACAAGTGCATCGTTGGACCAAAATACCCTATTGTGCCACCCTTTTACAAGTGTGTGACTAACCTACAATTGTGTTCCTTAACTTAAATAGGTTATTGTGTTGTATTTTTTAAATATGTCACCGACTGTGACAATGGCAACACAATTGTTTGACCTAACTAAAGTCAAAATTAAATTCATAAAAAAGTGTGAACAAGAAAAGTTTCGAAGTGCGTACCGAGGTCTTGTGTCAGTGGGCCGTTGGAACTCTTGGAATCTATTTGTGAGGTGTTGGGGGAGCGCAGGATCAACCATAGCGTTAGAAGGTCAAAGGAAAATCTCAAGAAATTTCTAAAGAAAAGTGTGCAAATGATTTGAAAATGACCCCCAAACTCCTATTTAAGCCTAAAAATTAGGGATTTTGACCTAATTGAAGGAAGGAAATGGGATTTTTATTCTTTTAATCTAGTTTCGGAGTTATGGAGCCTTTTTGAAGTGTTTTTTAGTGTCCCAGGCCTATTTTCATACCTATTTCATAGCTCAACCTACCTTATGATTTTGTCACTATCTCAACCTAAAAATCAAAATTTTCGCTCAATCTCTCGAGGGGGCAATATACTAGCATAATTCCTTTTGTTGGTGCAATAATGGTGCATCTTGAAAAATCATGAAATATTAAATTTTTGATTTGAGCACCAACATTGATTTGAAAAGCGTCGGTCTTTGAACCAATACAACAGGTACCTCAATTCAAAGAGGGGAAAAATGTAGACACTTAAAATTGTCCTGATCGATATCATGCATTTGAATTCAGTTACTAACACCATTTTCATCCCAATTCGACCCGTTTCAACTATTTAATTAAATAATCCTAATTGTTTAATTAAATTCACTATTTTCTTCTATTAATCAAATAATCAATATTATTAGGTTAATTCACCTCATTCATACTAATTTTCATCTTGTTTAATTAAATAATGTGAATTATTTAATTAAATTCCCTAAATCCTCTCATTTGATTAAATAATATGAATTATTTAATTAAATATCATTAATTCCTCTTTTTAATTAAATGAGCTAATTATTTAATTAAATCTTCTAAATTCCCCCACCATGTACATTTAGATAATATTCTAACTATTTAGTTGACTAATTTCTTTCATCCTACCAATTTCTCCCACTTGCAAAGGAATATTCACATGGAATATTCCTCCATTTCAAATTCAAACCATTTCCATCTTAAATGGAAATATCTTGCATATTCCTCTTAAATTTTAGGATTTGTGTTTCTTCAAATCAATTTGAACCATTGATTAATTCATTAATCCATGTCAACTTTCAATCTCCTCCATGAATTTAATTCTTGATCCATGTCAATTCCTCTCTTCAATTTACATCCATTGATTAATCAAATTGATCTTGGCCATTGACTCACTCAAATTTTCTATAAATAGCCTTTTTTTCTTCAACAATTCATCCACTTTCATGGAGATCATCTACATTATAGTCATTTTCATACCAATATTTATGAGTATTTGATCCATTTTCATCCATTTTAACTAATCTTGCATCCATTTTCCATCAATTCTCCATTAGAGTGTCATCTTCAAGCTTGTTTTAACCAAGGGATTGGGAAAGGGCTGAAATTCCACATCAATTCAAAACCAATCCCCAATTGGGATGAGGTTTGATGTATTAATTAGGTTTCCTTAAGTATTTCATTGATATTTGATGTTTTCATGGCTTCTTAGTTTAATATTTCAATAATTTCATTGGGAGCGTGACTTAATTAGCTTAAATACTTGGTTTAATTCTAGTATTTCAATCATGTTTAGCTTAGTTCATGATCATGTTCAAATTTTGGCACTAGAAGGAGGGTTGATGCTAATGTGGTGGTGGTGTTTGTCATAAGGGAGGTTCTAAGGGAGGTTGGCTTGGTACTTGTCCCACACTAGGCTAATACCCCACACCTGGCTATTGTCCTTGATCCTGATGGTGTCCATCCCTTAGAACATGTATGTCATTCCCATCATCGGGAGGCTATTGTGGTTCTCTACCTTGCCCATACCTCTAAATCTTCCCTATCCCCCTATTGGATGAGTCAATCAAATTGGGGCATGTTGTAAGAACTAGGCATCATAAGCGGTTGTAATGCCTACATCATAAGGTCCCCTTGTATAGACCCATTGTTGGGGGACAAGTTGTCTGAAATCATCTATAGCCACCTGAGGTGGAATCTACTAACCCAAGTCAGTCTCTCTACCAGTCCGTGCAAGTATAGCCCTATATCCGGGAGGGATTACATCATGTACCTCCCTAAACTATCTAGCGACCCTATCAGGTAGGTACCTCTCAACCATATGGTGCTCACAACCAAGCATATACCTAGTATGTCATGCATAGAATAGTTGATCCTAGTCATCATACCAAGAATGTTCTTGTATCTAGGGTCTCCATTTGAACACTGTCATGTCGTCAATGAATCACCTCCAGTTTTCAATCCCTGTAGTTCCCGTGTGATGGATGGTTATAATGGCTCCATATCTATACACTACTGGCTACTACTCATCAATGTTGGCTAGGGTGATAATTTTTCTGAGCACAACAATGTGTTCCCATGCCCAAATGTGTAATAATGTAACACCTACTAATAGACTCCATCCCCACATGAATACAACCTAGTGCATATTGTGATATAAAGAAGCAAGAATCATAGGGCCTCGAGTGTAGAGAGTCATATGGTGCACCATCCCCTCCTAGACAAGTCCCCAATCAAAGATAAAACCTCAGACCCATCTTTTTGACATAAGCACTCCACAGATCAATCCTCTGGTAACCAGATTCAAATTAGGCACCTATCCTCAATATTGTCGCAGGTCAATCTAGTGACTATCTACCCAAAGGCTATCTATACCAATAACATCATAAATCACATCCATCCCAATGTCAACATCATAAATAATCTGCTCCTCGTGTATCAGAACCCAAAAAATGTGCCATACGTCCTCCAAGGTAATTGTCACCTCACTTGTGGGGAGATGGAAGGAAGATGAATTGCTATGCCAATGCTCCACCAAGGCTTTCATCATGGATAAGTGTGTATGAATCTCTGGAATATGAGCTACAAATCCTAATCTGATAGCACCGAGAAAGAAGTTCCTGTCATCTCCAAAATGGTGAACACAAGATAAAATGTTGGTTGTGCACTCCCAAGACATGAGCGATCGAATGGTCTCTTGCACGTACGAAGCACACAGTGTCAAAATTATTAATTTAAAACAACAAAATTTTGAGTTTAAAAACCTAAATCTATAAATGTGCTCATATTTTATAAATGTGTTAGTTTGGAAATTTTCAATTGCATCACCTTTTGAAAATTACATCGCTATATGCAAATGCATCACGTCATTCAATTGCGCTACTGAGACCAAATCACCTATTGAGCTCCTATTCTACAAGTGAGTCACTAGACCAAAATACCCTATGGTGCCACCCTTTTACAAGTGTGTAGCTAACCTACAATTGTGTTCCTTAACCTAAATTGACTATTGCATTGTTGGCCATGACAAAGGTGTCGTAATATTGTGATGCAATTATTTTACCTAACTAAACTCAAAATTAAATGCATTAAAAAGTGTGAACGAGAAATTTTTTGAAGTGTGTATCGAGGGTCTTGCGTTAGCGAGCTGCTAAAACTCTCAAGCTCTGTCTGTGAGGTGCTAGGGGAGTGCAGGATCAACCATAGCGTCAAAAGGTTAGAGGAAAATCTTCGAAAATCTCTAAAGCAAAGTGTGCAAATGATTTGAAAATGACCCCCAAACTCCTATTTAAGACCAAAAGTTAGGGTTTTTGACCTAATTGAAGGGTAGAAATGGGATTTCTAATCTTCTTAATCTAGTTTTAGAGCTATGAAGCCTTTTTGAAGTATTTTTTAGCATCCTAAGCCTATTTTCGCACTTGTTTCATAGTTGAACCTACCTTATATTTTTATCGTTCAATCTCGACCTAAAAATCAAAATTTTCGCTCGATCTCTAGAGGGGGCAATTTACTAGCATAATTTATTCCACTAGGGAAATAGTGGGGCATCTTGAAAAAATCATGAATTTTTAAATTTTTGATCTAAGCAACAATGTTGATAGGAAAAGTGTCAATCTTTGAACCAATGTAACAAGTACCTTGATTCAAAGAGGGGAAAAATGTAGACACTTAAAACTGTCCTAATCGATATCACACATTTGAATTCAATTACCAACACTATTTTCATACTAATTTGACCCCTTTTGACTATTTAATTAAATAATCCTAATTATTTAATTAAATTCACTAATTTCTTCTATTAATCAAATAATCAACATTATTAGGTTAATTCACCCCATTCATACTAATTTTCATCCTACTAATTAAATAATGTGAATTATTTAATTAAATTCTCTAAGTCCTCTCATTTGATTTAATATATTTGATTTAATAATCTAAATTATTTTATTAAATATCATTAAGTCCCCTTTTTAATTAAATGAGCTAATTATTTAATTAAATCTTCTAAGTTCCCCCATCATGTATAATCAAATAATATTCTAACTATTTAATTGACTAATTTCTTTCATCCTACCAATTTCTCCCACTTGCAAAGGAATATTCCCATGGGATATTCATCCATTTCAAATTCAAAACATTTCCCTCTTAAATGGAAATATCTTGCACATTCCTCCTAAATTTTAGGATTTGTGTTTCTTCAAATCAATTTGAACCATTGATTAACTTATAAATCCATGTCAAATTTCAATCTCCTCCATGGATTGAATTCTTGGTCCATGCCAATTCCTCTCCTCAATTTGCATCCATTGATTAATCAAATTGATCTTGGCTATTGATTCACTCAATTTTCCTATAAATAGCCTTCATTTCTTGAGCAATTCATCCACTTTCATGGAGAGAATCTACATCATAGTCATTTTCATAGAAATCCTTATGAGAATTTGATCCATTTTCATCCATTTTAACTAATCTTGCATCCATTTTCCATCAATTCTCTAATGCAAGAGCATCCGGGTTCAGGGGTAATCTTGATCGACCCAAAATAAAATATTTCATTTTAGTTTGGATGAATTTTGGCATTTTTAGTTTTTCGGGGTTGAATGGCAACTTGATCGTAATCAACTTTCTTTTTGTTGGCCAATTGATGAGTTATTTGATGGAGCCCACATATTTCCTTCTTTCATAATCCAAATATGAGAAGATATGATCCTGCACCAATATTATTTTGATAGCATAACATCCTCTATCCAAGGATATTTAATCTACGCATTGTTAATACTTCTAATATTCTAATGTTCATTGACAAGGCATCATGAGAGATCAAAGGCCAGTAACCACATCCAATCATATAATTTAGAAAGGCAACTTCTTATGGGTATAATTTCTAAGTTTATTATTTAAAATATGAAGTATATATAAACTCTTTGGATGCAAAAATCATGAAGACCAAGCACTTCATATTCAACACTAATACAAATGTGAGAATAAAAATTAATAAATAAATAATCAGAAGAGAAAGGCAGCATTAGAGGAGAAAAGAAGAGAGGAAGGAGAGGATGCCTGAGAGGGGAAAGACCTCTTGTTTTATAAAATGTAGATTCTAAACAAATAAGGGGGCTACATAAAATGGAAAGTAAGGTTGCATTGGGTTGGAGAGGATGCCAGGAATAAAGAAAAGAGGTTGCTAAGTGAAAGAAATAGATTTTAGTTTTAGTGGTTGTCTATTTAATGAAACAACAATATGGTGAAGGTATAAAGAGGGATTTGAAAAGATTGAATCATGGATGAAAGGGAATTCGTTGAAGGTATGTAGCCATTGAGTAAATAATAGGTTGTGTTCCATTCAGGAATAATAAAGTTTTAATTAAATACAATGAAAACAGAGCAGGTTGTGGCATATGGAGAGGTCAAAACATAAATGATGTCTAAAATTCAATACCTTTTCTGAGAATAAGATACAAAGGTGAAGCTGGTTGAATGTGTAGGAGAGGCCATTAGAAACTATCTAATCAAAATTATAGATCTAAATTAATGAAACTTGAGTTTGTTTGCAATTTTTATTTTCATTGAATGTTGAATCGACAACTATGCTTGTGGAATTTGTTTTGTGATTTGATTTGGTGTGTAGAGGGGAGGACCCTCCTACTTCAATTGGTATTAGAGCAGGGAATCTTGAGCGTGGAGAGTATCCACTAGGATATGTGGGAAGTGTGAAGTGGTAGATTTTTCCAAGGAGTTTGAGAGGATTGTTGTAGGTGAGTGTGGACTCCTGAACATTTGAGAATTGAGAGGGAAAAAACGTGGACACACAAATAATGTGAGTTGTGGAAGATTGTAGCAGACAAACATGGGTTGGGTCGTGAGGAGACCCGTATGAATACTATTTTGGGAGTAGTATTGGGATGATGTGGAGGACAAAATGTATGAAGCATTGGAAAAGATAGTTGGTGAAGAAGTAGGAAAGCTCGAGGCAAGGCTCAAGAAATTGTAAAAAAAAATTGGAAAGGTGAAAAGAAAGTGGCAAAGAGGAGCGAGAAGAAGAACGAGGATAGCAACCTGAGATGGAAAGAGGAAGAAGTAAGAGCAGCCCCTACTAATGAAGAAGTTGCAACAATGGCATTCCATGAGGAAGGCGTGACAATAGAAGAAAAAAAGACAAATGTGAACAACAAATAGGTCGTAATTGAAGGCGAAGGTGAATCAATTTTTTTTCTCAACTGTTGGCGATTGAGGAAGAATGGATGACTAAGCTCATTGATGCAGTGAAGAGAGATTAATGAAAGATTGTAATTGTCAACAATTTGGAAGACGTTGCAGTAAAATTTGATATTGTAACCACGAGTGGAGATGGGGTAAATTGGTTATGTGTTGTTATTTCATTTTTGGATGTAGTAGTAGAATATGAAATGAATAGAGAATAAGAGCATGTAGTAGATGTTGTGTGGTTGTGTGTAGAGTTGGTTGAGGATGTTACAGGGTATTGATGGAGGTGGACGGTTAGAGGTGGGTTTGAATTTATGGAAGAGGAGGAAAGTGTAGAAAGCATTTGGTGGAGGTCGAGCTTTGGTGGACATGAGTCCATGAGGGGGAAAAGGAGGAAGATGTGGTGTTGTTGGAGGAAGGTGGTGCATGTTCCGGAATGATGTTGTAAAAGGTGAAAGAAATATTGGTTTTTAGCATTTGGACAACGAAGGAGTTTGCTGCAAGTTGATGGCAACCTAAAAGAGTAGTGCTAGTACTCAACTTTGTTATTGTGATCCCATGCTCACAATATTTATACTCGGCTTGTCTAATGCTAGAGAATCCAGGTACAGGGGTAATCCTCATCAAACCAAAAAAGTATTTAATTTTGTGTTTTTTTTCAGTTTGGCATTTTTAGTTTTTTTGGGGTTGAATGACAACTTGATCATAATCATCTTTCTTTTCATTGGCCAATTGATGAGTTATTTGATGAAGCCTACATTTCCTTCTTTCATAATCCAAATCTGAGAAGATATGATCCTGCACCAATATTAGGTTGATAGTATAACATCCTCTATCCAAGGATATTTAATCTGCCCATTGTTAATACTTCTAATATTCTAATGTTCATTGACAAGGCATCATGAGAGATCAAAGGCCAACAACCACATCCAATCATAAAATTTAGAAAGGCATCATCTTATGGGTATAATTTCTAAGTTTATTATTTAAAATATGAAGTATATATAAACTCTTTGGATGCCAAAATCATGAAGACCAAGTGCTTCATATTCAACTCTGTAATATTGATGTGAAAATAAAAATAAATAAATAAATAACTAGAAGAGAAAGGCAATGTTAGAGGAGAAAAGAAGAGAGGAAGGAGAGGATGCCTGAGAGGGGAAAGACCTCTTGTTTTATAAAATGTAGATTCTAAACAAATAAGGGGGCTACACAAAATGGAAAGTAAGGTTGCATTGGGTTAGAGAGGATGCCAGGAATAAAGAAAAGAGGTTGCTAAGTGAAAGAAATAAATTTTAGTTTTAGTGGTTGTCTATTTAATGAAGCAAAAATGTGATGAAGGTATGAAGAGGGCTTTGAAAATCTTGAATTGTGGATGAAAGGGAATTCATTGAAGGTATGTAGCCATTGAGGAAATAATAGGCTGCATTCCATTCAAGAATAATAAATTTTTAATTAAATGCAATGAAAACAGAGCAGGTCATGGCATATGGAGGAGCTAAAATATAAATGATGTCTAGAATTTAATACCTTTGCTAAGAATAAGATACAGAGGTGAAGTTGGTTGAATGTGTATGAGAGGCCATTGGAAACTATGTAATCAAAATTGTAGATGAATTAATGAAACTTGAGTTTTTTTGTAATCTTTATTTTCATTGAATGTTGAATTTGGGCAAGTATGCATGTGGAATTTGTTTTGTGATTTGAGTTGGTGTGCAGAGGTTATGACCCTCCTAAGTCATTCTCTGGACATTGGAGTATCATATTAAAGCTTGTTTCAACCAAAGGATTAGAAAAGGGCTGATATTCCACATCAATTCAACACCAATCCCCAAATGGGATGAGGTTTGATGTATTAATTAGGTTTCCTTTAAGCATTTCATTGATATTTGATGATTTCATGGCTTCTTAGTTTAATATTTCAAGAATTTCATTGGGAGCATGACTAAATTAGCTTAAATACTTGGTTTAATTCTAGTAATTCAATCATGTTTATCTTAGTTCATGATCATGTTCACATTAAAATTCTATAAACAAAGGTCAAATGTGCCAATGTATGGATCAAATGCACCAAAAAAGGATTAGATGTGATCCTTATAAGATAAAATGGGTAATCAACTTACCATTATTCATCTCCTTATGCACTCTATCATCCTAATTGTGATATGAAACGTTGATGCAAAAAAATAAACACAATCAAAATCCAGAAACAAAAAATTGTAAGCATTATGGATTGTGGAAATCTCATAGCATTAATTAAAGGATTAGATGTGGCAATATGGTGAATAAAAGTGTCAATTTAGTTGATAGAAGTACTGATATCCCAAAAAAAAGAGCCAATATGTAAAAAAAAAGCACCAATCTACTCTTGTATCTTTCAAATTCATAAAATGTCAAATAAAACTGTTAAATTTAGGGACATGGGTCTCACTAGGCATGCCAAAATTTGAGTGTATTAAAATGATGAATCTAAAACTGAGAATAAAGAAATGCAAATACCCAATTCAACAATTGAACAACTACTTCAATAGAGCACGTGCACAAATAAAATAAATCAATTAATTATAACGTTAAAAATATGACTAATTCTTATTCCATTGTATGTCATAATGCTTTAATGTGATGATATGTGGATTTATCTTTTTTATCACAACCTTGATAGAAAATGAGTGTCAAGATAACACAAATGTTCTAAAAAATTATGGATTATCAAGATGATTGTAGATGATTATTGCCTTGGAATGATGGTGATTTTATAGCTTTCACCTAATATTCATCAATTATGGAGGATGATTTTAAAGATTAATGAATGAGATTGATTGATTGATTGATCATGATGAATGTGCAAGTGCCATGTGTGTTAATGAAGGGCTTGATTGATGAGTTAACTTGGTTGCACAAATGAGTGGAGTGAAAGTGAGTGTGGGTGAACAAGAGTTTCTTTTTCAGTCAACTCATTTAGAAGAGTATAAAGATAACTAATTAAATAAATTTATTTAATTTCATGTGTATGAGGGAAAGATATATTTAGGAAATAAATAAAATGTTATTTAATTTTCTTAGAAGAATTAAAGATAGAAAAAGCAATTAAATTAATTAATTTTGTTATAAGAAGAAATGTTAGCTAATTAAATAATTATTAAAATTATTTAATTATAGTAGATAAGAAGAATTAATTTAATAATTAAAAATTATTTAATTAAGTGAATGAGGAAAACTGAAGAATTGCTTAAATAATAAAAATTATTTAACTAATATAGATAGAAGAAATTAGGAAACTAATTAAATAATTAAAAATGAGAGAAAATTGATGAATTAATTAAATAATTAAATTTGATAATTAATGTTGGTGATAGAATTTTTTTAATTAATTAAAAAATTATTTAAAAAATATTTAATTAACGTGGATGATGTGTTAGCTTAATTAATATTAAATGGGTAAATTGATGAGAAATGATGATAGGAATGTGTTAGTTATTCTGAGGTGTCTAAAAAAAATTTAAAAAAACAATTTTTTTTTATTATAACTAAATTGAGTCTAATCCCCACTTTACTATCTAAGAAACTTATTTTTTTGTGACCTTGGAAGTAAATTTAGTGAAAACATAATTTCATGATAACTCCTTAAAAAATTATACAAACTACCTCAAATAGAATAGTTGTATAATTTTATTTCTAATTAACTCCTTATTCATGCTTGAAAAAATAACTCCCTAAATAAAAAATATACCCTTGTTTCTTACCTTTCAAGTGCTAAAACATGCTTAGATACCACTTGTAATGAAATTAATTTCACAAGAGAAAAATGTAATAGAGGAAAAAACCAAATACTTAATAATAATAAGCCACTTCAAAGGAACATCCTTTAAAAGTCTTCAATAAGAACAAAACTTATAACATGATGCTAACCAACTACTTGTGTTGCTTACTATACATAGGCATCACTAGGCAATATTAGTACCTAGCCCTAATGAGGTTGACCTAACATATACTAATTATACATAGGAACTCATAAATGAATCAGTTAAAGATAATGTGAGTCGTAAATGGTTATCACATATCCCAATATGATCAATGGGTTAAGGGAATAGTAGAGAGACAAATAATGTTTGTATGCATTAGGTGAAATTAGGGATGGTGATAGCCTCTACAAGGATTAGATGAAAAATTGAAACCTCATGTGCATAGAATCAAAAAGAAAATTAAAATTTATAGTTATAAATATTTTACTTTACTATGAAAGTTAACTTATATAGGAATTTTTTAATATCAAGAATTAAAAATAGCTTCACATGTATAAAATATAGAAAACTCATTATAAACATTCGTATTGAGCTATTGACTTCTATACGAATAAAATTACCCTTTTAAATAAATCAAGGATGAGAATTAGCCTAGAATTAATTTAATTTCGAAACATGGGCATTAGGAATTGATAATTGTGATGCTATGATTGGAAATTGAATATGAAGAGATTGGCCTACTTAGATCTTAGAGAAATGATGAAGAATAATAGGTGATGCTACACATGATTTTTTTATCCCAATATAAAAATAGATTCTCTTAGTCTATTTGTCACAAGGTCTAAATAGTTGTAGAATCATGTGTAAGTTAGATTCATACTCTTAAGATCACTAATGTTATGTACCTAGGGATATGATATTATAATGTATTTAGGTGGATGAAGATGTCGACATGTGGAACACATCCCTTAAGTTGGTTATATTGATTCATGTGAATAACTTGTGTAATTAATTATATCATGAGTTGAGTAGGCCTTCGTTAGGATTACCCCTCCATTATATTATTATGTGGAGGTCTATATAAAGGAGGTGATTATCATTGTAAGATAGGTGTGAAGTATGATATTGTATTTAGTATCTCTTGGAGATATAATGTGGAGTAGCTTCTTCCATAAGGAGTATTGTATGGTGTTACCCTACCTCAAGGGATTACTCTATTTCGGCATATATTTGATATTAGGGCATATTGGCCCACAAAAATCTCTAGTGTTGTGTGAGATATATCTTCTATAATATATTATTTCTATTGTTAAATGTTTGGATATTATCAAGTGGTATTATAGCATCAATTTGGGAAAAAGTGGATGAAAACCTAGTTTTTAAAGATTCACCTATAATTTTTAAACAATTGTGAATTTTCAACACTAAGGTTCAACTATAGTTTAAAACTCGGGTTTTTATCATCAATAGTTTATAAATTTATTGAAATTTTATGTTTTTTCATAAATTTGTCTTCTAGGCTACAAATCATGTTATTTTTTGAATTTTTTACATTTTTGGAAAGGGAATCAAAATTCATTAGGGGTCTATAATTTTATTTTTTGAATTTGAGGATGAATACATCATGTATTGGTTGTATCAAAGTTTGTTCAATAGAATTTGATAGAATGGCTATCTATTAAAATCATTTTTTCATAAACATTAATGTAGATTATTACTTTTGATGGAAGTGGAGATACATTAGAATGGTGGTACAAATATTAAATATCTCTTGGAAAATCTATAGTATGGAAAATATAGTTTCATTATTTTTAAGAGGTGAAGCTAGACAATGGTGTGTGTTGGTGTAAATAGATGTTTTACCTATCTAGTTATTAGTAGGTCCTATTTAAATGTTAAGTTTACTTAGGTCATAGGAAGGAATCTTTCTAGAAGGTGTTAGTTGTCATTAGATATTATCTTATCTTTTGACTTTTAACACATGTGTTCTAGGTAGTTATGATAAATTGTCACATGACATAGGATTAAGATAAGTTTATTATAATCTTGTTTAATCCTATGTATCACCTTCACTATATAACCAAGGGGTTCTCATTTGTAAATCAATTTTATTGGATTTAATTCCATTGCAATCTTGAGATTGTATATTGATCTCCCTTGTGCTTTCATAAAGTTCCTAGATCTTGGGTGGCTATAATCTTCAGCAAAATCTTGCATGGTGTAGAATTATTCGATACCAACTCTTACATGGTATCAGAGCTTGTGGGATTGCTTCTTGTTAGTCTTTATTGAGAGATCTAGGTTGTAAATCTTGGTAGACCTTAAAAGGTTGAGTATACTCTTCTCTTGCATCGAATGATGACCTAGAGAATCAAAAAATCTTGAAAGAAATACTAGATTTGGGGGTTTCCTCTTTGTGGCTTTGTATTTTAGATTCAAATAAGAGCTTGTTGGTGCAAATATGAGCTCATCACCATTAACATCAAAGGGTTTGAGAAAGTCAGTTTTTCCTTTTGTTTTGTCCAAGTTAGACATATGAGGCCAGATCTATGAGGATTTGAAGCTGAAGTGTGGTTTCCAAATCCAAGAGGTAGCTACAATTTTAGAGAACTTTGGGTTAAAACAAACCCTTCCAAATTGCATCCAAGAGGTTCAAAAACCTCAAGATCGACTATCAAATCATAAAAATTTGAGTACTTACCTTAGGACCTTAGAAAAATTTATCCTCCTCAATGTCGTATAGTCATTTGTACAATCATATGATCGTAGTGTTATAATTACACAACCATCGTCACAAGAAATAAAAACAAGTTGTAGAGGTGAAAATATTTGTAAAGGTTTTCTAAAGTTTGTTTGGAAAATTTTTAGATTTAAAAATAAAAAAGTTCAATAGAAAATTTTATTGTCTGCATATTGCAACATCTTGCAACCATACACATGACATGCAACCGTCCCTCAATGGACCATGTGGGCATGCAGGATAGTCAGTGGACCCTTCATCAAACCTCACCAAATGATCTAGTCGCAAAATATTTTGCAATATAAAGGCATATATCGACACACAAATATTCCGAGTATCCAGCCAAGGGCATATTTTGTTGAATATTCTAAAAGAATATTTCTCTATAGATTTTGTTGACTACCAGACCCACACTGATTGTGACTTCCAGTCAACCATTAAATTTAGTCACATCGATTGTTGATGTCAGCATTACGTTAGCATCCATTTAAGATTTTTTCCCCTTCTCCAATGCAATTTTCATTTTGGAGGACAAACTTCAAACTCTCATAACTCAATCGTCCAACCTCCATTTTTTGAGTTTTTTATTTGGGGTAGAATTTTGGACTCTTCGCAGTGGTATAGTTGGTTTTTTATTTTGGTTCTTTGTGTTTCTAGAAATTGCAAATTCTCATAGGTGTTGTTGAGCCATTCTCGTTTTGGGAACTTCCGAGTCTTTGATCTTTGCCCCTATGGTAGCATTTTTGGGTGATTTTTTTTTAAAGTGCATAATTTTTTGTGTACTTTCTAATGGTGTAACTATATGGATCTCATCTATTGTAAATAAAAATTACTTTGAGCTTGTGGCTAAATTTGGCAATTTGTATGCACTAAGATCAATTCCACTTTGCTATTTTTGGCAACTGGCACCTACAATCATACTAAGTATAAAGTGCCACAAATCATATATTGTTGGGGGGTTTCTTGATTGATTAATTTTGGGGGATAATCTTACAGTGATTGATTGCTTTATTTTGCTCGATTTGTGTTCTTGCAATGGGAAAATCTCAAATTGAACTCCTAAATCCATATAATTATGCTACATGGAGAAAATCAATATGAAATTATCTCACGGGGAAGGGTCTTATAGACTATCTAAAGGAGAATATTTCTCAACCTACTGATGCTAAATAATTGTCAAGATGGGATATTGAGTGGGAGAAAACACTTGGATGCATATGTTCATTCATCTCATTTGATTTAAAATTTCATGTTGAATCACATAAACCTAAAGAGGCTTGGGAGACTTTTGAGAAATTGTATGGTAAAGAAAATAAGATTAGGGGATATCAGGTTGGCAATGTTTTGATGAATTTTGATCCAAAAAGTTTTTACCACATCCAATATTACATCTCCAAGGTTAAATAACTAATAACACAACTAGAATATTGCAATATTGATAAAGAGGAATTATAATTGATTCTAAATGTGTTATCCAAGCTTGGTCCCAAGTATTCATTGTTTTTTTTTGTCTTTCATACCCATTGACTTTCTATGGGAGCATCATATGTTGATCCTAAGTTTGATGACTTTGCAAATCTTCTAATACAAGGGTAAGTGAAGTTAACTAATATGGGTCTAATCAAGTCTTCAAAGTCAAGCATTGTTGGCTAGTGAGTCTAAGGTACAAAAAGAATTAAGGAATATTGATAAGAAGAAAAATAAGAAAAACAAAAAACTACATAAAGAATTTAAATCCTCTCCCTCTAAAGGGTTTTTGTGTAAGAAGGAGAAGCCTACATATGCATATTGCAAGAAAATAGGGTATGATGAACATCAATGCATTCAAAACAAATTGATGAGTTGAAGCATCTTCTTAAGAAGGCTCTGATGAGAGCCATTTATGCCCCATTTTATGCCACATTTTATCCTTTTTCATATGCCTTCAATCACATTCCCATATTCTATTTCTATATCTTATCATAACATTTTACCAATCCACGTTGCATATGATTAAATATATATGAGTGATATTCAATATGGTTCTAGGATAAAAATATAAAAAATAATTATTGATTATCTTTACTAATAAGTGTTGTCATTTTAAACCTTGGAAAATATATCTTGCAGCATGCAAATTTTCTATCATCTTTATACAGACTTCCTGTCACCTTCATAGGAATATAGCTCATGCTTATTGGTGCAATTTCCTCTTTTATGTGGTTGGCTTAAATTTCACTTATTTATTCCTTCAACCACATGCCATAGGTGGAGACAATTCAACCACCAACTATACAACACTAGATTTCCTCTCTACATCATTAAATCCAAATGTTATGGTTATATTGTTATCTTGTTATGATGACATCAAAGCGTGATTATTATATTTCTGGGAAATCAGTTAGTAAACAGTGTCATTAATATATTGTTAAGAAACCGGTTCATTTTGTTAAGGAAATATTGGCCACGAGGCCACACAAATCTTTCTTAAACCAACCGATTTACCTCAGTCACTAACTTATAAATTGTAAACATATTTATGTAAAGATATATAAATACTCGTATGTAATATCACCTTATCCATAAGGATGAAAATAATACATTCAATATTATAATTAAACTATTTTGAAGTCTTTCTCAAAAATTATGTAAGATTTGTATTCATCGATTGATCGGGAGGAAGGGCACCCCCTCTTCAGCCGTCGATGAAGTGTAAATATTTATTTATTTTTTGTAGAGTATGTTTCTATGTGTTATGATTTTAGTTGATTACGTTTTGTATTGTTATGTTTCTACGTTTGATATGTGTTAATGATTTTCATTTTATTTCCATGTTGTAGATTTAATTGATATGGTTTTCACGTTTGATATTTGTTGATTAAATTTTTGTTTTAGTATTTACTATCATAATTTTTGCACAACTCTTGTCATATTTTTTGTTATTCCTATCATAGAAATATTGCAAAAACCAACGACAAATTTTGTAGCAGTTCCTATCACAGAAAAACCAGAAACATTAATATGCTTTTCAACTTAGGTAAATGATTGAGTTTAGGAATGCATTTTCATCCCCACTCACCTCATGACTTGTAGCCCTTGTACAAATAGCCACAACACCTTCCATAATCTTACGATCCTTGGATTGACATTGAGACCGAGTTGAGTCTAGTTTATTCTTTACTCTAGTTTTGGCCTATCAGGATCAAATCAATTAGTATTCTTCATCAAAGTATAATAGACGTAAAAGGAAAGCACTTCTTGTCATTGCATATTCTGAGTCAAAGAGGTGGATACTAGATTTGGGAGCCTCACATCATATAGCTTCATCAGAGAGTATGTTCTCTTCATTTGAGACTTGTTCATCACCACACATCCTGATGGTGAACAACATTTATATGTGTGTTTTTGGGAAGGGATTCATTGACGTGGATGATAGAGCATTCAATGATGTTCTTTGTGTGCCTTCATTGTCAACCAATATCCTTTCTATCTATCAAATCACACATGGTGGAGAAGGCAAGAGTGTTGAGTTCACACCAGATTCTATCATAATCTAGGATTTGTATAGCAGAGATATAGATGGAGTTGGGGAGGTTGGTCACCAATCTTGAGTCTACACCTTCCCACATTTTTTTCCTACTAATGATTCAAAAAAAATTCACATTGAGGCATCTTGTGTGGAAACTTTTGATGTGATTCAATATGGTCATTTGAATCATGGTCTTGTTTCATCTACTGAGGATCTAATGACGTGTGTTGATATTCCATCTCCTCCATCTAATATTGCTTCTAAGGATGCTTGTGTTGCCACAATTTTGGCTCCTTGTGATTTAGTGCAACAGCTTCCAGAGATGGCTACTTGGGATGAGTACTTGACAAACATTATTGGTTTATTTTGGGAGTCCCACATTTCAGATTTGGGAGACACCACTGATTTCTTTCATCTTCTCTTTGATGGAGATGATCCTTCTTTAGTTGTTGTGAGGGAGCACTCTTACCCTCTTGTTCATTTTCTACATGATCATTCTTTTTAGTTTGACGTGAGTGTGGATTCTTTTGGACAACATTTGGAGGAGGCTTCTTTATCTTTAGAGGAGGTATCTTTGTCTTTTTATTGTGTTCTACAATCATTTCTAGGAGATTTTGGATTGTCATCTTTGAGAGTGTGGCCTAGAATGATTGTTTGGAGGGTGACAATTTTCAACATCGACATGGAGGAACTTGAGTAGTCTTTGAGGACATCACACATCATCCTTCTTCTCACATCTTCCTTTTAGGAATGGGAAGACATCCTGTATACCATCTTGGTGTTGTTTCTTCGTAAGGGGAGGAATATTGTTCGACACTATTGGATCATCTTCAACATTCCATGTCGAGCTTCTACCATCATTGTAGGAGACCCAACATTGAGGGGAGGGGGGGGTTGCATGGATCTCTTCTTCTTCTCTCTTATGGGGGGGTATTTTTTCTCGCATGGGGTTTTGTTCTCATTCTTCATTGAGAGCATCTTGTTTTCAACTCTCTTTTGGGGAGGAGTTTTTTCCCACTAGGTTTTCTCCTTTTCTCTATTTGTGAGAGATTGCATTGCATATGTACATGAGTACCTAACATAGACTCGTAGCCGGGACCAATCTTTGTGTCATTTGCATAATATTAATTAGCTTCTCCCTAATTTACACTCAAGGGGGAGTTTTGGTGTAAATAGGTGTTTTACCTATCTAGTCATTAGTAGGTCCTAGGAAGGAATATTTCTAGAAGGTTTTAGTATTATCTTATCTTTTGAATTTTAATACATGTTCCCTAGGTAGTTATGGTAATTTGTCACATGACATAGGTTTAAGACACTTGTCCTAATCCTATTTAATCCTATGTCTCACCTTGGCTATATAAGAAAGGGGTTCTCATTTGTAAATCAATTCTATTGGATTTAATTCCATTGCAATTTGAGCATTGCATATTGATCTCTCTTGTGCTTTCATGAAGTTCCTAGATCTTGGGTGGCTATAATATTCGGCAAAATATTGCATGGTGTAGAGTTATTCTATACCAACTCTTATAGTATGAACCATTGGATGAGGATATTTCTTCCTTGGATGAACTGGAACAAGCTTTCCTAGATAGATGGGATCCAAAAGAAGAAGAGGAAGAATATGATGAAGAAAATAAAGAACAAGAGGAAGAAGAGGAGGAATAAAATGAAGACGTCAGAAGGAAGAAAATACAAAAAAGGGAGAAAAGGGGGAAGAAAATAAAAAAGAAAATGAAGAAGAGGAAGAAAATGAAGAAGATGAACAGGAAGAAGAAAAAGAAGATGGAGAAAACTTAAAACAAAAATGAGATGATATAGGTTCATACATTTTAGCTGCAAGGAAGGAAGATTCAATCCTTCAATTTCATGGGTGCATTCAAAAGGAAAAGGTTATTGTATCTATAAACCCTAGCAACAAGTATAACTTCATCAACATGGAAGTAGCCAAGAAGCTACATGTACAAGGGAAGAAGATCAAGGATAGTCACATATTAGATATAGATATTCAAAATTTTGAATATTTAAAGCCCTTTATGGATAAGTATGTTTTGGATTCAAAATTTCATGCTTTGGATATGGATGGGTTGGATATTGTTCTTGGTTATCCTTGGTTAGAATATTTGGGAATAATAAATATCAATGTGCAAAAGAAGCTCATAAAACTTTGGTATAGAAGGAAAAAAATTACATTATAGGATATTGCACATAAAGAAGTCCAAAGGAATATCAAGGAAGAGAAATTCAAATCTCATGAAGGCTGTAGCAATGAATTAGAGGAAAAGAAAGAGGATCAAGATGTTGAGAAAAATGAACAGACAAATAATTCTACTAAGGAATCACTAAAACAAGTGGTAGGAAATGGTGAAGAATCAAAGAAGGTTTCAATGACATCAAAGGGTGAAATATATAGGCATCCAAATCATTGTGAAAGGAAAGAATCATGGAGGAAACCATCATGGATATATGATAGTATATGGAATAGACAAGGAGATTACTATGGACCTACATGGAATCAAAGGAACAATTACAAAAATCAATTATATGATAGAAGTAATGACTACTCATGGAAGCAAAAGAGAAATTACTATGATAAGGGATGAAACCAAATGGGAGCAACAAAATATGGCTCAAGGATGAGATCTAGAAATTTTCAATAAAAATACACAAGGATCAACTATGGATGGTTTGATGATTGGTCATGGAATCATATTTATAATAACTCGCAAGAATCATACTATTTGGCTTCTTCTCATTTTTTGGGGACAAAAAATGTCAAGGAGAGAAGACACCTTATGTACCTAGGGATATGATATTATAATGTATTTAGGTGGATGGAGATGTCGATATGTAGCACACATCCCTTAAGCTAGTTATATTGAGGCATGTGAATAACTTGTGTAATTAATTATATTAGGAGTTGAGTAGGCCTTCATTAGGATTACCCCTCCATTGTATTATTAGGAGGTATATATAAAAGAGACCTAATTATCATTGTAAGATAGGTGTGAAGTACAAAATTTTATCTGGGATCTCTTGGAGATATAGTGTGGAGTGACTTCTTCCATGAGGAGTATTGTATGGTGTTACCCTACTTCAAGGGTTTACTCTATTTTGGTATATAATGGATATTAGGACATATTGACCCACAAACATCTCTAGTGTTGTGTGAGATCTATTTTTTACAATATATTATTTCTATTATTATATGTTCGGATCTTATTAACTAATAACTTTAAAAAAACTTCTCCAAAAAAATCTAACATCCTAACAAATCCTAGCCAAAAGAAATAATTTATGTGATGAATGTATGATTATTGTGAGAAAAAAAATCATGACCAATTTATTCATATTTTTCAACAATGATGATTTTCATTAATGAATTATAGATATATGTTAGAATTGGCTATGGATGCCAAGATCTATGGACCAAATAGAAAGCACAAAGAAGAGAGAAAATAATATGACAAGAATAAACTGTATTCAATGTCAATGATAATGGAATTGCTTGTTTTTACAATGAGAGACCCCTTGGTTATATAGCCAAGGTGAGAACATAGGAGTGCATAAGATTATGACAAGTGTCATAATCTTATGACATGAGACAACAATGAAAAGCTATCACTCCACCTAAAGTGGAAAGTGATAATGTGATAACCACCACAAATAGTGGATCACCCACAAAAGGTGGAAACCTAATCACATGATATGTCCATGAAAGGTGGAGGTGATAAAGTAATAAGAAGATAAGTCCACCAAAGGTGGAAATTCTCCAACAACTCCTATGTGGTCCCTAAGTAAACTTAACTAAGGTGTAATTATGACCTAGGACAAGGTACAAAACATTTAATTACACCAACACCCCCCCTTAAGTGCAACTTAGGGAGAATGTACACAAATGAAAACAATGCAAGATGGGTCCCAACAACTAGGCCATGTTAGGTACACATGTACAAATGCAATGCAATCTCTCACAAATGGAGAAAAGGAGAAAACCTAGTGGGACAAAACTCCTCCCAAAAAGAGAGATGAAATACAAAAATAGAAATGCTCTCAATGATGCATGAGAAGGTAAAAACCCCATGTGAGGAAAAAGACCCCCCCATAAGAGAGAATTAGAAGCGAGACAAGGTAGCCCCCCTCAATGTTGAGTCTCCTACAATGATGGTAGAAGCTCGACATTGAATGCTGAAGATGATCCAATTTTGCCAAACAACGTTCCTCCCCTTAGGAAGAAACAAAACCAAGAATGTATGCAGGATGAATGATGTCTCTAAATGATGCTCAAGTATCTCCATGTTGATGCCGAAAGCAGACACACTCCAAACAAGCGTTCTAGGCCACACTGCTCAAGAGTACAATCCAACATCTAGTAGAGAAGAATGTAGAACATGATCCAAAGAGAATGATATCCCCTCTAAAGAAAAATAAGCCTCCTCCAAATGCTGTCCAAAAGTATCCGCACTCATGTCAAACTACAAAGAATGATCATGTAGAGAATGAACAAGAGGGTCAGAGTGTTCCCTTGCAACAACTGAAGAAGGAGCATCTTCATCAAAGATAAGATGAATGTCATCAATGGTGTCCCCCAAATCTGCAAGATGAGACTCCACAAATAAGTCTGAAATACCTGTCAAGAAGCCATCCAAAGTAGCCATATCTGGAAGACAATGTATATCCTGCTGCACTGAATCACAAGGAACCCAAACTGTGGAATCACAAGCATCATCAACTACAACAGTAGATGGAGGAGATGAAATGCATGACTCAAGAACTAGATCTGATGTGAGAACTCCCAAGTTCAAGTAGCCAAATGTCTCCTCTGAATCATGGTTCACACTAGAAGTGTGATCAACAGTCGAAAGAACAATGTCACCATCAAAAGAAAAATCTACAAAGGTATACAATCGAGATGAATGATCAACCACCCTGGTAGCAATGATCTCTCTACTCTCCAAGTCTCGAATGATGACTGAATCAGGTGTGAAATCCACAGTTCTCCCATTTCCACCATGTGTAATCTGATATATGGAAAGAAGATTGTTCATCAAATGAGGAACACACAAAACATCTTGAAAAGTGTTGTCCCCAAACTTAATAGATCCCTTCCCTATTACACTCATGTATGTATTGTTTCCCATCAATATAGGAGACATAGAACAAGGCTGAAATGAAGAGAAGATAGATTGTGAAGATGCCATATGATGAGATGCTCCTGAATCTAGAAGCCATCTACCTAATCCTGGACTTGAATAAGCACAAAGAGCTTGACCTTTATATCTTGATGTAGATGCTTGACCTTTGTCCTTAAACTATTTTGAAGAAGAAGAAGGAGAAGATTCAAACATTCTAGAAGGAAAATCAATTTGATTTATTTGGAGAAGATTTTTTAACTCATCAATATCCTTCTTATAACAATAGTGTTCTTCATGTCCATCCTTCTTGCAATATGCACAAAAAGACCTCTTCTTCTTAGATGATTCTTCTTTTGAATGAGTGGATTTTGATTCTTTATGTGGCTTGTTCTTTTTCATCTTTTGCTTCTTATCAAGATTCCCTGATTCTTTCTGTACCTTTGACTCACTAGAAACCAATGCATGTGGCTTGGAAGACTTGATTAGACCCATGTTCATTAACTTAGCTTCCTCTTAGATTAGGAGATTTGCAAAGTCATCAAACTTAGGATCAACCTATGATGCTCCCATAGAAATTCGATGGGTATGAAAGCCAAAAACAAATATTGAATACTCAAGACCAAGCTTGGATAACACATTTAGAATCAACTGTAAATCCTCTTTTTTAATACTGCATTCTTTCAACTGTGTTCTTAATTGCTTGATTTTGGAGATGTAGTCTCGGATGTGGTCAAAACTTTTAGGATCAAGATTCATCAAATCATTATCAATCTGATATCCCCTAATCTTATCTATTTTACCATATAAGTTTTCAAAAGTCTCCCATGCTTCTTTAGTTGTTTTACATGAATCAATATGAAATTGTAAATCAAATGAGACTAGTGAACATATGCATCCAAGTGTTTTCTCATGATTAATCTCCCATCTTGTGAATTCATTAGCATTAGTAGGTTGAGAAATGGTTTCCTTTAGATAGCCTATTAGACCTTTTTCCCATGAGATAGTTCCATACTGATTTTCTCCATGTAGCATAATTATGTGAGTTAGGAGTTCAATTTGAGATTTCCCCATTGCAAGAACACAAACCAAGCAAAAGAATGCAACCAATCACTGCAAGATTACCCCCCCAAATCACTCAATTATGAAGCCCCCCAAGAAATATCAGATTTGGCACTTTATAATTAGTGCGTTTACAATTGCCACTGCCAAAAAATAGCAAAGTGGACTTTGATCTTGGTACATGCAGATGCCAAAATAGGCCACAAATTCAAGTAAACTTCTAGTACAAAATGAGATCAATCTGATCATACCACTAAGAAGTACACAAAAAATTATGCACTTTCAAAAAACACTGCACTCAAAAATGGTACCGTAGGAGCAAGTTATGAGCTCCCAAAGTGCCCAAAATGAGGATGAAGCAGCAACATCTGTGATAATTTGCAATTTCTAGAAAAACTAGAAGCCAAAACCAAAAATTGATTGCACCACTGCGAAGAGCACAAAAAATTAGCCCAAATCAAAAAAAAATTGCCCGAAAAAAGGAGCCAAAATGACCGAGATAGGAGCCTTCAAAGTCCGCCTTCAAAAATCAAAATGCAAATGGTGAGGGGTCAAGAATTTTCAAAAGCACATTGACGTCAGCAAGTCACAGGGTTAAATTTGACGGTTTGAAGACCGTCACCGGAAAAAATCCCTTGCCAGAAAATTTGATTGGAAAATTCTAAATCTTTTCAATCCGCCAGAATATTCATTCGCCGTTAAGGAATTTTTTTGTGATGCTCTGGAATATTTGTTGATGCCGAGAATTCTGTGGTTGACGGAATCTTTTCAAAACACTAGAATCCTTTTCAATTGCCGGCTGGGTTTGTGGGCCGTGTGGGGGGTACACGGTGGGGCCGCGGGCCACAAGCCACGTGGCGCTTGTGGTACCCTCTGCAGTACCTTGTCCCTGTAGACCTGCGAGTACCCTGCGTATGCAGAGGTACCTGCAATTTATAATGGCTGAAAAGACATTTTTTGTCTTTTGATTTTGATTTTTAATTTTTGCAAATCAAAAAAACAATTTGAATACAAAATATTTTCAAAATGAATATTTTCATAAAAAATTTCAAAAAATTTCAAGCGATTTTTTTTTATTTTTAATTTTTTTTTAAATCGTACCAACGATGCAATGATTGCGATCTGGGGCTGTACGGCTCTCTGGGCAAAAAAAAATTTGCCTCACCAAATGACTTGCTCCGATTTGGACGATTGGACAGTCGATCTTAGGGTTTTTGGACCTTCTGGACACGATGGCAAGGTCGGATTTGACCCAAAATGCTCCAAAAAAAATGCAACTACCTTCTGGATCTGGCAACCACAATGCAGCTTCAAACCCTCATAAATTTGGCCTCATGTGTCCGATTTGGACAAAATAAAAGGCAAAATCGACTTTCTCGAACCTTCCAAATGTAATCATGAGCTCAGATTTGCACCAACAAGCTCCGATATAAACCTGCAATAAAGAGCCAAAAATGGAACCTCCCCAAATCTAGTACCTCTCTTCAGAAAAAGACTCTCCAATGGCACCCAACCCGCTCTGATACCATGTTAGAATTGGCTATGGATGCCAAGATCTATGGACCAAATAGAAAGCACAAAAGAAGAGAGAAAATAATATGACAAGAATAAACTGTATTCAATGTCAATGATAATGGAATTGCTTGTTTTTACAATGAGAGACCCCTTGGTTATATAGCCAAGGTGAGAACATAGGAGTGCATAAGATTATGACAAGTGTCATAATATTATGACATGAGACAACAATGAAAAGCTATCACTCCAGCTAAAGTGGAAAGTGATAATGTGATAACCACCACAAATAGTGGATCACCCACAAAAGGTGGAAACCTAATCACATGATATGTCCATGAAAGGTGGAGGTTATAAAGTAATAAGAAGATAAGTCCACCAAAGGTGAAAATTCTCCAACAACTCCTATGTGGTCCCTAAGTAAACTTAACTAAGGTGTAATTATGACCTAGGACAAGGTACAAAACATTTAATTACACCAACAATATATTTAGAAAACTAATATAATTTAATTAAAAAAATATAAATATAGTAAAAAAATAAGATAAAGTTAATTGACAAATTATAAATGTATTTAATAAAATAAGTTAGGGCTTAATTTTTATAGCTAGCCCTCCCCTATCATTTTTCCTCATTTGTCTCAACTATTATTATCACAATGTGTCCTCTTGAACAAAATTAGCCATAAAAAATAGGTGGATCTTCCTACACGGCCACTCTAGAACATTTTCTTTTGCATTAACTACCCTCATGTGGAACAAGTCATTAAAATAATTTTAGGCTCAAAGATTTTTGGTGGGCCATCTATTACTGTAATATTGGTCCTCGTCTTCCTATCTAACTATATGGATTTAGTATAGAAAATGGAGATTTTGAACTTAGTGGCATTTGGTTATGTCTAAGACTACATGCTAATCATTGTTGTGTATCACCATGTAGTGTTTAACTACGATGGAGGACCAGCTTGGAGAATAATTGGTGACTTAGACCTCTAAAGCTTTCCCCCCCCTACACATGGTCCTCCTCCACCACCACCAATCCCTTCTATAGCCTCCACCACTCTAAAACCTCCATTGCCTCGTCTATTGAACAACTTTATTTTTTATTTTTTATTTTTATTTTTGAACAACTTTATTGATTCCTAGAAGAATAGGTTTTTTTGTTTTTTTTTGTTTTTTTTTGTTTCAGTCCTTTATGCTTTGCTTTTTGAGGACTTTGATCAATGGCCATCTCCTTCTCTTTTTTAATTTTATATTTCTTAAACTTTATATATATATATATATATAGAGGTGGTCTTCCACTTTTTTTAAATGAGTAATTTGGAAAATTTTGTAACAGGTATAAAAAAATCTATAATATGGTTGAAAAATATATTTTACATAAGGTATAAATCATTTGATAAATTTTTAGTTTGGTAAATATTGAATTCTATGACAATTTGTACATGAACATTAATAGCTTAATTTGTATTATGTGAGGAAAGTCTAACAAGCTCAAATTTAGAGATAAATGTTCTAAGATAACCATACCTAATAGAGTACGAGTATGTTATGTGGAATACAAAAAAGTTGTAGTGAGAATTAAATACTAATTAATAGAAATATGATTCTTTTTAGCAAATATTCTACATCATTAAATATATCATGATCAATGACTTACATTCTACTCTAGCTTGAAATTTTAAAACACATAAATTTTGACTTTAAGTTTTTAGAATATGTCTATTTAAGAGACAAGTGAAAATAATTGAATGATGCTTTGACTTGTTATGGACACAATATTAATATATCATTAATTTATTGATCTTCAACAATTTTAGTGATTGAATGGTAAGTAATGCTCATTTGGATGAGAATTAGATAATAATTCTTAAATAAATAAAAAAAATTCAATAAAAAAATCATTAGTAAGTTGATTTAAAGGGGGGATCACACCCTTATATTGATTAAAAAAAAGAGCACAAAAAGGAACCTAGACTTCCTATCATAAATCTTAGGTGAAGTACATGGCCACCAACCTCCATATTAATAGTATAATTAGTAATAAAAAGAAACAAAATATTATAAAAATAATATTGGAATATGAAAAATAACAAAAAAATCAAGAAGAGGGCAACATATAATATAGATTGAAAGAAAGCATGAAAATAATTTAATTGCTTCCACTAGAATCACCTATATTATTAGATAGAAAAAACTAAGCCTATCCATGAGAAATTGCCACCCCAAGTAGGAAGAAAATAATATCAACCATAATTGTAGCTATACCTAGAATGGAATCACACATTTGATATTTATGACAAAGTAGAGAATGATGAAAATCTTAGAGGAAACCCTTTGCCAAACTATCCTTAGCCACCTTGAGGACACATCTAGTAATAGATAATTTTCCCAAAACCTTAAGAGGAAAAATACCACCAAGGTCCCATGAGTCTATATTTTATTTAGAGCCACCAACCACTATAGATAACTTATTATTTGAAATATGGACCTTGAAATCAAAGATTTCAAATCGACCTAAAGTATTATGTCCATGATATTAGAAAGAACATTAGAGACGGTGCCACTTACCAAGTTATCATATGGAAAATAATTTACAACCTCATCATCCATAGTGTGTCTAATAACAGTTTGCACCTATACATTATCTAGAAAGAAAATATTGCTTAGTTTGGAAGATCAAACCTATGAGCATCTTTGCATTCCCATTTATTCAAATAAAGATGAACATGCATATTAAGCTAGAATTTGATAGCTACAATGTTTAGAAGAAAATTAAAATACAACAATGAGAATGGAAATGACCTCATATAAGAAGGAACTCAACCATCAAAGGTGGAGTAATTGATACTCTATTAATATATCATCAAACGAAGAGTTTCAAGAATTTGTTTACAAGCAAGGAAATAATAACTAATAAAGATTCAAACATACATGAGTGTTGTGAATGGAATATATCACCATTTTTAATTAAAATATATCCAACATTGACAAAATAGTATTTTTATAAATAGTGTGGCCATCATCTAGTATATGATTATCATCAACTTAAGTTGTGTTTTAGCTAGAAGTTTTCATAAACCCACATTTCAAGTTAATTCTTTTTTCTATTGAAGATAGTTAACCAAAACAACATACATTATAAGGGGCAAAAGCTCTAGTTAATACACCTAAATTATTATAAGTTTAGAAGGAAACAAAATGCAATTGCATACGAAGAGCTATCGATGCACAGTCTATACAAAAAACAGATATAGACCCAATATTAATCCCATGCTCTAATTATATTGTTGGAGAAATTTTCCTCATCATAGTCATAAGTGCCCAAGGGGGGCTCGATTGTGCTTGGTCCACTATCCTTTGGCTCAAACTTGGGTAGTTCTTTCTTCTAGTTCATCTTCTCTAGATCAAGCAGTGTGCCTTTCTTCTCCCCAATGAATTTATGCAGCAAGTCAAGCTCCTCCTAGTTGATATTGTTCCTTCCATTTGGGAATAAATGAACTGATTGTATCTTTTTTTTGTACACCAGTGTAACACCTTCCTCTAATAGAATCATGAAATGGTCTTTAAGAATGTCTAACATAACAGAAACCGGAAACAAGATCATAAGAAAAGTGAGTTTACTATTAAACTCAGTAAGAAGCCCCCTTTTTCCCTCAAAGATCTCATCATTCCTCTTCTTCCAAAGAAACCAAAAAATCTCATTTGATAAACAAGCCAAAAGGTATTCAATTTCATTCCAAACTTATCCACATAACCAACAAGAATTTCAGACCAAGAAAAGCCAATGTTTCCATTCCAAACAATAGGATGTTCAAAAAATAATTGCCAAAGAGCCAAAGCAAATTTACAAGTAAAAAAAAGATGCTCAAATGACTCAGGTTGATCATAAAATTCACAAACTTTAACAACTAGGCCATAGTGACTCAACACAGAACCAACAACAATTTTTTTAAAAAATTAATTGCCATCTAAAATAGGCTTTTTTGGGTTCCTTGGAATTATGCCAAATGTGGGAAAGAATGAAAGACCATTTATTACTAGACCAATCTAGGTTCCAGGATTGGTTAATCCAGCAAAAGATCTCCATCGAGCCAGACATCTTATATATTTTACCGATCGAAGCATCAAAGAGTTCATATCCATCTTTCCAATGAATCTAATCAAGTTTATTTGAATCCTTTACAATATTACTAGGGGATCCATTGTCAAGACCATTGAAAAACATTGAGTATGTTTTCCTTTGAGAGGGAGGGCACCCTGGTTACGGGACATAATAATCCAGCCAAAATAACCCTAGACAGAATAACCCAGTCACAATAACCCAGGGAAAAAATAACCCAGGGTCATAATAACCCATGGACAAAATAACTCGTGGTCAAAATAACCCATGGACAAAATAACTCGTGGTCAAAATAACCCATGGACAAAATAACCCATGGTCATTTTAGATCAAGCTAGTAAACCAATTGAATATACAATTACCAATAGAGGGAAAAAGTTTCTTTTTCATGACAGTATTGATGAGAATCATTTTTTAATATTCTAGTTTACTAGCTTGATCTAAAATGACCATGGGTTATTTTGTCCACGAGTTATTATGTCCATGGGTTATTATGACCCTGGGTTATTTTGGCCGAGTTATTATGTCCTGATACCGAACACCCCAATTCCAAAACCAATTGATCTCAAGTTTTCAATTTGTCATCCTTCAGAATATCCTGGAAAGAATCCACCCCATCCGATGCCAAAGTTTAGCTGGTTAAAGCCAAAGGCTTCCCATTGCACTTGATATTCAACTAAATAGATCTATTGCCATCACAAAAATTTGGAGTAGACCCAAAGGCTTCCCCATTCACAATTAACTTCCTCACTTCAACCCATGCCTTCCACAAAGTAGCAAATATCATGGACCCAAAGACTTTAATCTCAATTGGAGAAAAGAGGAGATCCTGCAAATTCAAATTGGACCATTGCTTACCTTTTTTTTGGATTAGACAGACTTAAATTATTTTTTATCAGAACTTTCCATGGCTCATTCCCTATAATAGATTGAAGAGTCCACTTGGCTATCAATGCTAGGCCTTACAATATCAAATATTTAAGGACTAAGCCTCCCATTTCTTTGAGAAGGCAACACCATTCCCATTTCACATTATGTCATTTTTCGGAACCCTTACCATCAGACAAAAGATAGTCTCTTAATTTCTTTTGTAGTTTATTGAACTGAACATTAGCAAATAACCAGGTTGAGGAATATTAGACAGCATGAGATGCAAAAACTTTCTAAACAATTTGCATTCTACCAGCAAGGGACAACAAGTGGGTTTGCCATTTAGTATGCTTTTTTCAATTTTTATATACAACCATTCCCACATATTTTTAAGGGAAGGAGAGACTGAAAAGGGAATACCTAGATATTTGATAGTCTTATGAGGTCCAACCCATTGCCAATTTTTATTAGTCGACAAACTTGGAGGGTCCAAGGTCCACCCAATGATAGAAGATTTATGAGGAGAGATCTTGGACCCAGATGCAATACAAAAAAAATCAAGTCTTTTGAGAGTGTTGTCAAAATTAGCCTCAAAAAGTTCAAGGAAAAGGGTAGTGTCATCAACAAACTAGGCATTTAGAAGAGGGTTACCATTAGGAAGCTTGATTCCATGAATGGGAGGAGAAATCAAATTAGTTCTAAGGATATACTGAAAGGGATCAATAGAAATAACAAATAGGGTAGGGGCAATAGGACATCCTTGACAGATGGACCTCTAAAGCAAGATGGGCTTAGTAAATTCTCCATTAATATCCACTTGGGTAGAAGCACCATTGAATAAAATCTTGATCCACCTACAAAATTTTTTTGGAAACCCAAAAGCCTTTAACATCTGTAAAACAAAATTCCATTCTATTATGTCATAGGCTTTCTCAAAGTTCAATAGGACCATTGAAACATTTTGATTGTCATCCTTAGCCCAGTTCATCCCTTCCCAACTGGTGATCAAATTCTCTAATACATACCTACCTAGAATAAACCTAGTTTAGGATGGATAAACAATTTTATTCAATACTCCCACAAGTCTTCTAGCAAGTGTTTTGGATAGAATCTTATAAGACACATTTAGCAGGGTTATTGCTCTCCAATTTTTCACCAAATCTTTTTCACCCTCCTTAGGAATTAGCTTAATTATTCCCCTGTTCATATTGGCACCCAAGGATATATTCCATAAGGAAAAGTTAGGGGGTTGGAGTCATAGGATAGAAAATATGTGGTCAAGGCTTTCTATCGAAATAAACCTCATATGGACCTTCTTTGTTTACAATAAATAAAATTTGTTGGGAATCAAGCATAGCATGTCCTTAAATTCATTTGGCATGATGCAAAAATCTTATCCACAGTACATGAGAAAGGTAAAGGAGGAGCTGCAATTCTTGTTCCCCCTAAATGGGCTAATAATATTTCCTCCTGGGGTACTTCTCCCTATAGTATAATTGTTTGGATGGTTCTTACTCATGGGTAGAAGTCTTGGGGCATTTGCACCCTCTATGCCCCTAATGATTATAGAGAAATATATGAATTATGGAAATGGATGTCATCCTACCTTCCCAAGGTGCCATGGCTCTGTGTGGGGGATTTCAATATGATTGAGAACAAATTTGATAAAAAAGGGGGTATTGACTCTCAATGGAAAGGTAATGAAC
The DNA here is from genome assembly GCA_007115665.2 of Sequoiadendron giganteum. Lineage (NCBI taxonomy): Eukaryota > Viridiplantae > Streptophyta > Pinopsida > Cupressales > Cupressaceae > Sequoiadendron > Sequoiadendron giganteum. The sequence goes on along the minus strand of CM021100.1, from coordinate 120,772,337 downwards.
TCTTTTTGGGGGCTAAGATGAAAAGGATTTTAAATATTGTGGATCCTCTTGAGAGAGGTAGAAGAACATCTAACTCCATTTGGTACACATGGTGTAATAATCAGGCTCTAAACAAAATGATCTACTATAGGAATGATCGATTCTATGGTAATAAGGAATTCATCTCTTTCCTTGGTTATTCTAATGGTGCTATGGTGTTTGTTCTTCCAACCTCTATGTCAAATCACTCTCCTATTGAAGCTAGAGTTTTCTTTGGAGATACTTAGCGTAATCCACATGTGAGAAAATTCTCAGCCTTTAAACTAAATGCCTCCCTTCTTCAAGACCACGATTGTATGGATGGTATTAAAACTGTTACCCTAATCTCTAAGGCCTTGAATAGGGGGCTCAACCCTATACAAAGATGGGAGATTCTTGTCTCTTCTTGGAGAAAACTTTTTGGCATTGTTGGTAAGAAAATTTCCTTAGACAAGAATAGATTGGACAATCTACTTTAAGAGAAACTTTGTCTCTTGAAGGGCAACTTCCAGATTCTTCACCTAAACCTTCTGCGGAAGCTATGATGATTAGAACAAAGTCTTTGCTGGGGAAATTACAAAATTATAGGTTCCAAGGCCAAAGAGTTAGAGCCAAAATGAACTGGCTCAAAGAGGGTGATAGAGGATCTAAATATTATTTGAAGTCAATTTTTTTGAATTAAGTGTATTTAAAAGACAAGTTACAATGATTGGATGATAATTTTTATGACTTGTTTTTGCAAATTGAAAGTTACTAAAGTCGTGTTTTATGTGTTATCTATCATCCAATTGCCATCTCCGTCACCAAGCCCCTTTACATCACAAATTTCATTTACTAGAAATGGTCCACCCACCATGCTAGTATAAATTATTGGTCCACATCATGCCAACTAACAATATTGAGCATTTGGTGCATCCTTATTAAATCACTCACATCCTTCTTATTGTATTTTTTTTAATGCTTATAATATTTGTTGTTGATGCCTTATGTTTTCATTGATGTGCTACCATGTATCTTCAAGTGCCTAATAAATCAAAGCTATATAGACTTGCATTGGTCTAGAATGCTAGTGAGAATAAGGTCCTAATGGTCCAAGTTGTACATATTCTATAGACTACACATTTTCTAAATATTTATAGTAATACCTTAGTAATTTATTCCTCCAAATCTCATCATTAATGTATTAGAAAATCATAACATATTTATGGTGGCACAATGCAAAGATTCTAGTTGGAAAATGATTCACATGAAACATTTATTGCAATAAAATGAAAGATAATAAGAACTCCAATCTTGATTCTTGAAGAGACATGCAAGGTGAAAGCCTTTATTAAGGCCACCAAAAATTTAAATTTACAATGTGCAAGGTAATTTCATAATAATGTCTCACATTTGATGGCTTTGGTGATGGTGGCTTAATCTTTTGGACATTATCTCGTACTCTTTGGTAATATTTGTCAATTTAATGGTTCAACTTCATACACAAGATTTCAATGCATAGAAACAAGCTAAGTTAACCATTTATAAAATAGAAAGTACCAACTTAGTCTTATCAAATCTACAGAGTTATATATTAGGAATAGTAACTACAAAAATCAGTCACTAACCATTTAGTATTCTAATACTTTATTAGTGCCATTGATAGAGTGAATTTATTGAAGTTGTAGAACATCATTCAATTTCCTTGTACCAAAATTATAAAACTTGGGCTGTAGTATAACAAATTTATAATTTGACTCAAGTTGTTAAGTGGTTGGAAGTGAGTTTGCACCCGAAATTTGAAAATTATGATTTAGTTAAGATTCATGGTAGAGTCATCCAGTCTCATATTTTCTATAATCTCGTATTATTGAATATCTAGACATTAGAATTAAAATACTTACAAGTGATGACTTTCATCATAGGAACTACACATAAAAGATAAGTAAAATTTAAATGTGTATTTTAAATTTTATAGAACAATCAAGTTCAACTATCTTATTAAATTTGTATATGATTATACAAAGTGTATAACAATATGATAGATATTTTTCTATGCAATATGTTATTTGTTTCAACTTCTTTGAATAAAAAATTACAAGTCTTTTCAAATTAAATTTATTGTGTCAAGAATTGACTCTTACTTTTGCAAGTGAGTCATAGTACTATGGATGCTAAGTTGAATTTCATAAGATAATTGTACCTATGAGATTGGAGTTGACACATTGAATTAGTATTGTAATGTGATATACAATGAATTGTAGTAGTTTACTAGCCTTAGTGTTACCCACACCTAAAGGATTTTTGTACATATAATCCAAAGTTCTATGGAAAATCATTTATTGACATTGTGAATGACCACATAGTCAAATTCATCATATAAACATTGCCTATTAGTAGACTAGTTATGGATTGTAGTGAAATATTCATTCAATATTTTCAAAAAGAGGAACTAAAAAGATTTTAGAGGATTATGATTCCAACTTCAAAATTAAATGTTTATATATGTTTACATATTTTATATATGTGTTGGTAAATAGATTTGTCATTATAATATTCCACTAAAATCAATGAGAATTGTCAAATGGATGGCGACAAGTCTTCACCATAGTTGGAGAGATCACCATTGAATTGGTGATCTTTCTTTACATTTCAGAGGGGCAACTTTGTTGCAATTTGATGAGAATTTTTTAGGATTTTTGCAAGTTTTAAGAAAAGCATCTATAGATCCCTCGAGAAGAAGAAAAACTGAAAAGAAGAGGGAAGTTCAATTATTTGTCCTATCTATATGAGAATAAGTGATGAAAGCTTAAAAATTAAACATACAAAGAACATGTAACCAATGAAGAATATAATGACACAACGCTCAAGAATATTCATCTAATTCCTACAACTCAAAATACAAAGTTTATATTCAATTTCAAATACAGCCAACCTACAAGAAATGCATGAAGAATGATCACAAATATAACATAAGAAAAACCTTTCAATCTTGAAGAATAATTTGACACACATATCTGAAACATTTTTTCATTTATTCAAAGATTCGAAAGAACAGAGACTCCTAACAACCTCTACAGAGAGACTGAAACACCCCAAATTATTACCCCATAACCAATATTTTGTTCCACCTACAATGATATAAGTTTACAATATATAACTGTGACTGTTTTCCTTTTTCACTTCTTGGGAGTTTACCTATTAAAGCATCTGAAAAATATTTATTACAAAGATTAGATTTTAGAATGAGAAATTTATAATAAAATATCAGTCTTCAGTGTAGATTCGATGGGTGCACAGCTGTCATAGTACTTAACTGAATATTTTTCGAGTTGGCGGGAAAGTAGCACTCTAGAAGACTTACAGTTCAGCAGCTAACTCCATGCATTTTCAAGTTCTAATGCTAGACTTTCTTCCTTCGTATCAGTTGCAACTCTCTACTTTCTTTATCAGAAGGAATAACGGAAAAACCATGAGGGGAAGTAGAGTTGTTATGATTAGGCAACATCTTGCCCATGAAATTAACATAAATAAACTGCACAATTAAAAGTTCTATTTCTTCCCTTCACCGCTTTGTATAAAAAGAGAGATAATCTATGAACGAAGGCCTGCTCAACACCAAAATTGTGATAAAGAAATAATTGTTGTAACTATACTTGTAAGGCTGTCACATTGTCTCAACCGCAGCTTGGCCTTCTCTCCTAGGTGTTTTCACAAAAAATCTCATTAGCAAATGGAGAGACCCTGATATGAAAGATATAATACCCAATGCTATTACTTTCACCATATTGACCTCATTGACATTGTCTTCAAATGTTCTAACTATTGGTGGCACTAAATTGGCTGGATAAGATAAAGGCTCCACTAGAGAGAAGTGATACAATATATGCCTACAATGACATGAATCTTTTCTACAGTATATAGTTCTTGTCTCTAGAGATAACTTCTAAAGTTTCCACCATAAGTTGGGCCACCTCGATTAAGTGAGGCACTTTTATTTAAAATTTAAAACCATCTTGAACCTTAGCCAATGATCATGACAAGTTTTCTCCTCAGAAATAGTAGCAAGTGATTCATGGCTGGATTCCAATTGAGGATAACTTCTAGAAAACTTTAAAATTCCTCCCTTTGGTAAAATCCAGCAGTCTCTTAGATATAATACTTAAAAAAGGAGATGGAATAAATGAACAGAGACTTGGATTTGTTACCATAGTCTCTTGGAGGCTAAAATAATTGAGCTTAGGAAGAGAAGACACATTGAGGAGTTTATTTTTTCAGAGAAAGTAACTTCTTAGAGATGGGCAACAGAATTCCTTCAAGGAAGGAAGGGGCTAGCAGGCCAAGTCAGAAACATTAGTGTTTTCTATATTCATAATTTTTGAGAGTTCAAGTTGTTACAATAGAGCCAGTGATTGGACTAAACCCATTCTTTCCACCATTAACAAAAACCTTTGATTTTTGTGTGGACTATCTCTGCTTGTACATTTTGCATAACAAATTTCCAGTGCACATGCAACTACAATGTCTGGTAAAAAACCATTATTCTCTATGCTTTTTGATGGGTATCCATACCCTGTTGCGAAGCTCTCATTTAGCATAGGATGGGAGGATGCTGGCAATGATTGCAAACACTGTTTAACTAATTTTTTGGTGTATCATGGGCTGATAACATGGTTGTTACTTATTTTTAAATCTCTACAGCCTTAATTCTTTGTGAAGACTCTTCTAAAAGTAATCAGGTGTTTGAATAGTTGTGAAATCCTATCCATCGGCCTATAGGAGGGTTAACAACATCATGGAAAATGCTCAAACGTTGCATGCAACTCTATTTTATGCTGATTTGCCAACATCGTATAAACTTCCAATTCCAACAAGAAACCCACTTCATCCCAATCAAGTCCAAGATTTTAAATTGGATCATAAACTTCCTCTGGTCCCTCAAAACGTGCATAGATAGTTCTATAAACCATCCCATGGTATTATGTATTGCCTTATATCCACCTTCGCAATCCTTTTCATCTGACCTAACAAGGACAATAGAATCAGCTCCAAACTCCTTTGTTGTAGGTAAGTGTTTCTCATCAATATGTATTAGTACAACTCTAATAGCACCAAATCTACAGGAGACAAGCATAGTCATCAAATTAATTGGACCAACTCCCGATATTAAAACACATGTACTAGCTTGAATACTTCCATGGCAACAAGCATGCACAACCACACTAAGAAGCTCACACATAGCACCCTCTTCTAGAGACATTATCTAGTGATTTATGGCATAAATATGTAGGAAGAACCATTTTTGTGCAAGAGATCCATAAACAGGAGGTGATCCAAAAAAGCTAATTCCTTGGCATAAATTAATGTTTCCTTGCTTGTAAAGAACCAATGCAACATGATCACCAATTGTACTAAATGCTTAATAAGTTTTACTAGTTTCTATCACAGCGCTAGCATTTTCATGGCCAAGAAACATAGGGTTTTCCAATGCAATGTGGAAGTTTCTAATAGAGTAATAATAGAGCAAATATTATAAGGTCAATAGTATAGTTCTTTTTATTAATGTCTCATTTTTTCAATATTTTGTGTCATTATCTATGAGTGATAATGGAGTGAATATATTGAGTACTCTCTCTTTTTATTTGAGAGACAAATTAAACCAATGTCTATTTGAATTATTTCAACTTCATTTGAAAAGTATTAGCATCCCCTTCATCTAGATATCTCAGGAAAATGCATGAATTTACATTGAATGTAATTATTTCTTTTGCTAATTAAGTCACTAGATGGGTAGAGCTTAGCTCAAAAATAATGCAATAGAAACCCCTTGTTCCTACTCTCCAAGTTGCCTTATATTACAATTCAATAAACTTTAAGTCCTACTATAGGAAGCCTTCTTTTGCATCTAAGCCTTGAAGATCAAGCACATAGTTGCAACTAGTTTGTTGCAATGACCTCCTCAAATGCAATTTCACATTTTTTCCAAAGACATACATCTTCTAAAGAACAACTTTATCAATTAATTTTGATTGCATTTCTATCAATAGATTTTATACAAGATTCAAATAAACACCTCTTGATTGTACCCAATATAATAACTTCCAAAAAATTGAAGAGATCAAATAGCCTTCTAACCTTTCTCAATTGAAAGAAAACCCCAAAGACATTTTGCTGCAAGATCCACTATCTTCAATAAATTATCCAATATTTATTGCTGTAGATGGTAATTGATATCTTTCATAATTTCTTCATACACATCCTCATTAGGATTGATGATTGTGTAAGTACTATCATTTCCACCTTCTAGTAAACAATATAGATTCTTCTTAAAAACATTTGGCAAATGGATAACAATAGTATATGGATAACCAACAAAATTTGTATCCAAATCTCTCATATCACTAGTATCATTACCATCACATAACTCAACTAGCTTCTACACAGTTGAGACTACACAAGGGTCACACAGTCATTCTCCATACTCGTGAGATAGAAAAAAATTATAACCAAAGACAAATGATGTAAGCATTTAAAATATTTCAAGTCAAAAAAGAAGATGCGATAGAGAAATTTAACACATGGATTAGGATATCAATGCAAAATGTGAGGTAATGACTTGACGACACATGTCAATTCAATAGACATGAAATTTTATTTTTTTTTATGATAAGAAAGAGGACAACAATTTGTTCTAACTAGAGACAAAGACTACAAAGGATGTACTAGGAACCCAAAATCTCAAGCAAGGTATGTGGAAATAGTTTTCTATGCTAATCTTCAAGGATGTACTAGGAACCAAACCCTCAAAAAACTCCTCCATTAGTTCATCAACATGCTCTACAAATGCAAGAAAACCTAATAGGTCAAATTTAAAACAATAAAAGAGAACTCCAAACATTGATTGATGTAGGTTGAAAAATCCAAGTGACTAGTTCCCATCAGACAACCCTTGTCACCTCATTGGAATCTATGATATCTCATATATATTTTGTGAGTATCCAAATTAACATGTGGTTGAATAAGAGGGAGGAAGCACAACAATGTTATGCCTCAAAATTATCATACCAACGAGTAAAATAAAATAAAATATTAAAATCTAATTTGTGTGTGGTGTTCATCAATCCACAAACTAATACATCCCTACATGCTAGTTGCAAGAGGTTCCCTACTCATTGGTGCCAACACCAAGGAATAAGGGAAATTTTTTGGGAGAGGTGGTGGATAGTTTTTGACCATCCTCTATGCAAGAACAATGAAGTCCCATAGTATTTTCTTAGGAAACTCTATTGCAAGTTTATCCTTAATAAGATCTAAAACTACTTTGACATGCATGACTTCCAAGGTAGAGGTGGGGGCACATCATACCCATGAATATAAATAGTGACCCATTGGTAGGAAAAACATTGAGCATGTGAGATAAATGGAGAGAGAGAATAGGAAATATAGAGGGAGAGAGATATAGATATAAAGTTTTAGGATGAGGAAGAGGGACAAAGAGGGGGGGAGAGAGATTAATAGAGAGAGGGAGAGGTATCTAGAGATGGAGAGGTAGAGATGAAGAGGGAGAGAAATAGATAGAGTAATAGCTAGAGAGGTAGAGGGAAATATAAAGATAGTGAGAGATAAGGCAGGTAAGAATAGGGAGGGAGGGAGCTACAGAGGAAGAAATAGAGAGATATATGGATGATGAAATAGAGTGATATTTATAAGGAGATATAGAGAGAGGGGGAGAGGGAGAAAGAGAGAGAAGGGAGGAGAAATAGAGAGGTGGAGATAAATAAGCTAATATAGAGAGGGAGGGAAAGAGGAAGATAGGGGTCTATAGAGAGATAGAGGAGATAAAGGGAGAGAAATAGGTAGAGAGGGAGAGAGAGGAGAGGGGAGAGAGGGAGAGATAGATAGGGATATGGAGGGAGAATGGTGAGATAGATAGAATTAGAGATAGACAAATGGAGATGGAGCTCAAGGGAGAGATAAAGAGAGGGAGAGAGAAAGAGGAAGAGATAGGAAAATATGTGAAGAGAGAAGGGGAGAAAAGGGGAGATATATTTCTAGAGAGGGAGAGAGAGGGATAGATATCTCAATATATAGAGAGGGAGTTGGGAGAGGGAGAGGGGGAGATATAGATGGAGGGATATATAGAGATGCAGATAGGGATGAGGAGAGAGATAGAGAGATAGGGAGATAGGTAGATAGAGGTAGAGAAAGATATAGATGAAAATAAACAAAAAGGAGAGATAGATAGAGAGGGAAGGAGAGATGGGGGAGAGGGGAAGAAATAGATATATAAAGGTAGATAAAGGAAGAGATAGAGAGATAAAGGTAGAGAAATGGAGAGAGATATGCAGAGAGAGAGAGGGGCAAGAACAAGATATATCTCAATATATAATTAGGGAGAGGGAAGATAGACATAGTGGGATCTAAGGAGAGAGAGATATAGAGAGTTAGAGAGGGATTGTGAGAGAGAGGGTGAGATAGAGAGAAGTAGAGATAGACAAATAGATATGAAGAGATAAATTGAAGGAGAAAGATTAAGAGAGGGAAATATGGAAATAGAAATAAAGAGAGAGAGAGGTAGAGATAGAGAGAGGGGAGATAGAGAGGAAGGGAGATGGGGAGATAGGTAGATAGATAGGTCTAGAGATGGAGGGAGAGGGAGAGAGGGAGAGATAGCTAAATATATAGAGAGGGATTTAGGGGAGAGGGAGAAAGATATTGAGATGTGTGTGTGTGTGTGTATATATATAAAGAGAGAGATTGATATATAGGTAGAGAAATATATGGGTAGAAAGAGATAGAGAGGGGGGAGAGATATGTAAAGATATATGCATAGAGAGGGAGAGGAGGAGATAAGGAGATATAGATCAATACATCTAGGGAGGGATCTAGGGAAGATGGAGAGAGGAAGATATATAGATATAGGAATATATAGAGGTATGTAGAGGAATGGGCAGAGAGATAGTGGGATAGAGGTAGATAAATATATGGATAGAGAGATATAGAGAGACATGGGGAGAGATAGGTAGAGAGATAGGTCTAGAGAGGAGAGAGGGAGTAGTATCTCAATATAGAGAGGGATCTAGGGAAGAGGGAGAGGGATAGATGTAGAGATATGTATAGATGGACAAAAAAGATATAGAGAGAGGGATGGGGAGGAAGAGAGAGAGAGGGTAGAGAAATAAATGGACATAAATAGATAGAAAGACATGAGGAGAGATTAGAAATACATGAGGAGAGATAGGTCTAGAAAGGGAGAAATAATGAGAGGGAGGAGAGAGGGAGATACATATCAATACATAGAGAGGGAGATGAGAGACAGAGAGGGGAGAGGGAGAGGGAGAGACAACGAGATATAGATAAAGAGAGATATAGAGAGATAGAGATGGATAGGGAGAGAGATAGAGAGATAGGGAGATAGAGGTATATAAATATATGGATCGAGAGAGGGGGAGAGAATCAAGGAGAGGGGGGAGAGAGGGAGAGGGTAGTATAGATAGAGAGATATAAAGTGATAGTTCACTACAACTAATCCCTTTGATTTGCTCCATTTTTTGCTTTGTTTTTTGCTTCCACCCACTCTTTTAATGTATTTTTTGGCACTTTTTTGAAAATTCAACACTATTTATTTGGATGGCACAATTTTTGTCATTTATTGCACCGATCAGTACAATTCAATGCTAATTTAGGTGCTAATTAGTGCCTAAAGTAACGTTTTATTGAGCATCGATAGTAGCTTCAAGTGTAATGACACCTTGATCTCCACCTTTAGCTCTGAGTTCAGCTTCGAGTTTAGCGTCGTGTTTAGCTTCGACTTTAGCTTTGAGTTTAGTTTCAATTTTAGCTTCGGGTTTAGCACCGGATTAGACACCCCTATGTCAAAGAGACTTATTTATATGTCTCTTCGACGATGTAAAATAGTGAAATGTCAACAAGATACGGGCATATCAAGGAGAGAATCACTTATGTCACATCGACAAGGTATATCTACAAGTACTCGGTGAAACACAACTCTTGGATATAATGAAGTAATGTCAATGAGACATTGAGATATCGGTAAGATAGATAATATTTTCTCATCGACACTCTTCAAGTAATGATCAAAACATAGACTGCTATACCACTGGGAAGGTGAGCGACATATGCATTAGAGCGGTGTTCATCGCAACCCCACAACAAGAAGCCTTGAGCAAGGTGGTAGTGTGGTAAACAACAGAAGGGAAGGGAAAAATACCACTATACCACAGTGATAATCACAAGTCTCCCTGACATGGTAGAGTTACACCAATATATAAAGAAATACCATCGAAGGAAAATATCGAGGAGACAGTGGCATATCGGCAAGAGATATTAACTTGTCTCATTGACACCGGCAACCAACATCAGAGGAACATAATATCTAATGTCGATGAGACATTGAGATACTAGTAAGACAAATAAGATTGTCTCATCGACACTCTTCAAGTAATGATCAAATGCATACATCGCTATACCATCGGGAAGGTAAGCAACATATGCAATAGAGCGGTATACACCGCAACCCTACAACAAGAAGCCTTTAGCAAGGCGGTAGTGCGGTAAACAATAGAAGGGAAGGTAAAAACACCTCCATACCACATCAAGTATAATAAAATATGGCGATAGTATGGTATTAATTGTGGCATCATTACAATTTACAGCAGTGAATGCAGAAAATCACATTAGTTGCCAAAATTAAATTCTATTAAATTATTAAGAGTTGGCAAAACTAATATGACTAAATATCGTGCCATCCAAAGATAAGTGATTTTTTCCAATATCACACTCAATTGCAGTGCACTAGTGTGGAAGGATCTAAGGATACGAGAAGAAGTCCTGCAAGCATGAAATACTCGAGTATGTGCACGAAAACTCTCTGAAAGAGCTCTTTTAATATTAAAAAAAATCAAGGTTTTGTCTTTTGAAGCCATAGTAGAGAAAATTAAAACATGCCTCCTACAAGAAAATGATCGGAAGTAAAAGAAAGTTGGCCTAAATTTAAAGATGAAGAACCTAAAGTAAAGAAGAAAGCACTCCATCCTAAAACAAAACAAGCAGAAGTAAAAGAAAGTCAGCCTAAAATTAAAGATGAAGAACCTAAAGTAAACAAGAGACCACTCCATCAGTCCATATTAGATATACTTCCAGGGTCTACTAAAGAGGGTAATAAGAATTTTCTCATGGACACTGCACAAATTTGTAGGGATGCCCTCATTTCCAAATCTAGATGGGACCTATTTTGGTATTTTTACAGTAAGAGAAATGAGAAGATTCCAATGTCAAACGCTTGGATGTTGGATATAGAAAGGTTGATTGTCCCAAATATGTTTGTTGATGTAGAATTTATCAGATTGCTAGCCAAACACTATCACTCAGCTACCAAAATAGTAAGGTTTCCAAACAACACAACATTGGTAGAAGTAACCACAAAATCCATCATTGAGTGTTTTGGGTTAAACAAGCAAGCTCTAACCAAGATAAACCTGTAGAAGAGTGAGGAGGATTATGCTAGGTTAAAAAATACTTATAGAAGTGATGAGGTACCCCTATATATGAAAAGAGGCATTGGTAACAGAACATTCCCCATCTCTACTACCACTACTGAACCATTTAATGTGACAGATTTTTAATATTACTTTGTGAATACATATTTAGCTCTTTGCCAAGTGTTGGGGATAGATGCTCAAGATAAAATTCCAATAGGCCTAATGATGATGGCCATGAGAATTCAAAACCCTGAAACTAATATTGAATATGACTTTGCTTCATACCTTGAGAAGGCGTTAGATGATGAATTCTCCCAAGTTATAGAAGATAGAGCACCAATTACATTCAAACACTATTCCCTACTATGTCGTCTGATATTGTACCAAAATAGGAACAATTGGAATAAAAGAATGGACTTGGCTATAGTAGATGAGCAAGGGAATCCAACACCTATCCAGAAATGGTGCTATATTTGGGACAGTCGGTGCAATAATTCAAGCTTTGTTGTATTCTACGAAGAGTTTGTACACAAAATCCTTCAAGTTATTGGGTATGCAATGCCAAGATTTTCAAACAAAATGTTGCAACTAGTGAGACCTTTGGCTTTAAGACTAGAGCAGGGTCATACACACAATTTTGGAGATTGGTTCTTCCTCCTGAAATTTACAATAATAAGATTTTATGGATGCCCTGTTGCTCCACACATACTACCAAAATATGTACCCCTCAGATTAGCAATTCTTGAATTTATGTGGCAAATGATGTGGATGGAGAAAGATGTAATGTACAAGCAGAAGAAAGGAACTTTCCTACCAAACCAAACCAAGTGTAAAGATTGGACTATAGGCTTAGACACACTAGAGGAGTTACAGTATTATTTGAAGACAATATGCATTGAAATCTAGAAAAGAAAGAGCCTTTGACCTTGAAAATTATATGAACAACATAAGGCACAATCTTCTTACCAAAATGACACTGCCACACCAAGTGTATTTTGAAGAAGATGTCATAAGGAACTGCATTACTTATAATGATATATTTAGTAGAAGGAAAAAATGGGAATATATGAAGAAGCTTGAAGAAAGGACGAAGCAGAGGTCCAAGGATTTCCTAGGATACTTTGTTGAGGAAAAGGACCCCATCAAGAGGATATAATTGATAATTGGTAGATTTGAAGACTTGTACAAAAAGAAGGAAGCATATCTTGAAGAACATGATGGTGGTGCAATTGCACAGCATACCCCAGGTGAAACCTCTAAGCCTCCCATGGAGCAGTTACCTCCCAAAAGACAGAAGATAGGAAGCATTGAATAGTTAGTACCTTATGAGGATACTGAAGAGGTGGGCGATACTGAGGAAGTGGTTGTAGTACTGCAGTCATTGATAGATGATATTGAAGTTGATCAGCCCATCCTTGAGACCAGTTCCCATAAACATGAGCAAAGGATGGGTGATGTAGAAAAAACAAGTACAGAGGTACATGAAGATGAAAGGGAAATTGCAGCCAGGAGATTCATAGAAGATGATGAATTCGTTAAGACTCCTGAGTTTAAGGATTTTTGGATAAAGATGAAGATAAAATAATTTCAAGAGAGGATGGAATCAATTGAAGCGGGAATTGAAGAATCAAAGAAAAATGAAACGGTAGAACAAACTTTCCAAGAATTAAGAGTTAGCATTGACATTAGCCCCTAGAAGGCTAGAGAAATGGTCTTGAAGAGCAATATGCTCATTTTCCCTAGCTTGGAATTAAATAAAATGTTTCTTCTTGATAAAGTGCAAGCACAAGAAGATTTAATTCTAGTTGCAAAATTTGACCCCGATGAAGGTGTGAGTGGAACTGGGTATAACCCAAAGATTGAAACCCTCACCATATGGATCAAACATAAAAATACACAAAAGCCAAAATTATTGGATGTAATTCAAGAGATGAAAGGGGCAACGATGTTAAGGACAATACAATATACCACCCCTTTGGAGGCAGCCACAATGACCATGCATTTGGCCATGTTCACTCGAGCAACTATTAAGGGATTAGAAGATAGATTGAAGGAGTATGAAAAGGAACAAAGGTTCCTAAATGATGAAGTTAAGAAACTATTCATGGAGAATGTCAAATTGAAAGAACAATTAAGAGGATCAAGACCCTCACAAAGCAAGGAGATGGTATTATATAGGCCTCCTATTGCTCCAATGGATATTGTGAAGAACGTTTCTACAAAATAGGTAAAAACTCTAGAGAAGGAAGTGGATGATGTAAAGAAGGCCAACAATCAAACCTAGGATGCAGTGAAAAGATGAATTTGTGAAGTTATGGAAAAGATTCTTGAGCACAGGATAAAATCAATGATGGATAAATTGGAGAATGTGCATGATAGTTATAAAACACTTCAGTGGTAAATGGATCAAATAAATACACATATGATTGTATTAGATCCTTTGTTCAAAAGGTGGCAGCCTATTCACCACACTTTGGCTAAGTTATGCAAATTTCTACAAAGAAGTCCTGATGCACCCACAACATTAAAGCCAACTGAACAAACTGTGAAGATGATTACTGATGAATTTCAATATGTAAAAGGGTTTGATAAAAAGATTGTAACATGAATGGATTTATTCCATACCTGGAAATAGTGGTATATGCCTCAAATCGTGAGAGATGGTGATTAGTTGAAGGACTTGGATAAGTGGAAGAAAGAATTTATTCAGGTTGTTCATAAGTGCATTACTCATATACAAGAGGATGATGATACCAGTCTTTCTAGGATAAATCAAATCATGGATGGGTTGATTGTTTTTTATGCGGGATACCTAGATTTTGTCAATGATACAAAGGCATTACTAGATAGTCAATGGAAAACTCGTCTTGCAAACATGCAAAAGATCTAGGAATATAAGTGGCCATTAGATTTTACGGTGCATCGGTGGGAGGAAAAGTATTTGGTTTCAGAAGAATAGGACACTGAGGCAAGAGAATTTGGACGTTCATCATGGAGAGGAAGACTTTTCCAGGTCAATGTTTCACGGGTCTTCTGCATTGAATAATGGAACCATATGTTAAAATGTCTTAAGTCTTGTTATTTCCTTAATTATGCTAATTAAATAGTTGTTGGTTTTAGAAGAATGGGACACTAAGGCGAGAGCATTTGGATGTTCACATTGGAGAGGAAGACTTTGCCAGATCAATGATCACGTGTATTCTATGTTGAATAATGGAACCATGTGTCAAAATGACTTAAGTCTTGTTATTTCCTTAATTATGCTAATTAAATAGTTGTTAGTAAAAGAATTAGTTATGAAAGGCCATTTCTTTTTGTAAAAGGCTTGTAGCTTGTTGCTTCCTATATAAATAGGAAACCAAGGCCTAGTTTTAAATTATCATCATCATATATTATTTCCATTTTGAAGACTTCTATTATTTATATATATATATATATATCAATTGAAGCAATATAATGGAGAACATCTTATTATCAAAGATTCTCCATGACTGTGTTATCATTATGTATTTTTCTTATGTTTTCCATACTTATTTCTTCTTATATTTGAATGAATATCAGTTATTGAGTCTCAATATTGTGCTTATGTGAATTAATATGCTGATATAGTAAAGTATTTATTGTGGATGTTGGCAGAGCTGCAAATTTTTTTGAAAATTTGAGCTTATTTTGCCTTGTTACATGTTCAACATAAAAATGGAAACTATTTAAAAATAATAAAGTTAACAAAGTGGCTTATTTAAATAATTGTGAGCTACATGCATTAATATTTTATTAACTTTTGTGTCTTCACAAACATATGTTGATACAAAATGAATGGAAGAATCATCCAAGTAATCCTATTTTTTTCTGCCAACAATTCATACCAAAGATTGAACAATTTAATGATATTGCAATAGGTAATTAAGGATATGATGATGATGATGATATATTATTGTACTTGTATACTCTATGAAAAATTCCTTACTTTCTATGAAACAGTGTATATATTCTTGTAATTGTAAATATTATTTTATTGTTATGTCTATTAAATAAAACAAAGTTTGAATAAAAAATTATTCACCCTTTTTTGTAAGTGAGTATGTGAATTATTGTTTAATGAAAAATATTACAGTGTTTACATTTTTATTTTACTAGTTTCAAAGCTTCATTTTCTATGTATATAAAATTGTATGTGCTCTTTATCTCGAATGACATGAAACAATAATATTATCAGAATTAAGGTTTTCAATGTCAGCACCATCATTGTCCACACTTTTCATATCCTGTTCAATTTTAAGTACAATCATCAAAATTTTATTTTTATTTCTTGTCCCAGTTAATCTTGATTTCTTTTAGCACAACACAGTAGGTTGCATGTTAAATTTCAAACATTTTCTTTGCATTTTTTTGTATATATTATTTTCTTGGTGCATCATTATGTAACAACAATTTCACTTCTGAGATATACAGTAAAAATAAATGAAAGCACATGTTTTCTTTGTCAAGGTAAATGTATGGTGAATACCCTATGTCTTTCAGATAAGTGTGCAAACAAAATAAGACATAACTGATTGAATCTGATTTTCTACTGTACAATTGTTTTTTTTATGTGCTTTTTACTTTTTGCATGTGGATTACCCTCAGAAAGAGACTACTTATCTTTTCTTAAATGAAGCCTTTACATTTCATGTATATGGAAGGAATTTACTGCTTAACAATAGGTTCGTGAACTTCATACAAATTAAGATTGGTGTAAAAGGTCATTTTCGCAAATGTTGTTTGATCTAGAATTATAATGGAAAATAAAAAAGCTTGCTAGGAGAATAAAATAGGTTTTCAATTGTCCAATTACAACATAATACTACTGAAGCATTTCAAATTTTAGGCCATAAGAATCATCCCTTTTTAAACATGGATTGTAAATAATTCTAAAAATTTAGAAGTCTTGGTCTTTAACATTATTGTCTGCTACAATGTCATCCAGTGTATCATTGTCAATGTTCATATGTTCTTTCAAGGATTTAATATTATCATCATCCTCATCTTGACCTGCATCATCTTCATCATCATTGAAATTTTCAAATTTTAGGCCATAAGAATCATCCCTTTTTAAACATGGATTGTAAATAATTCTAAAAATTTAGAAGTCTTGGTCTTTAACATTATTGTCTGCTACAATGTCATCCAGTGTATCATTGTCAATGTTCATATGTTCTTTCAAGGATTTAATATTATCATCATCCTCATCTTGACCTGCATCATCTTCATCATCATTGAAATTTGACTGTAGACCATCTATATTGTTACCCAAGATGTATTTGGATCATCATTTTCTATACCATCCATATTGTTTTCTTCCATAACAACATCTAACTCTGGATTGTTGTCTTCTTGTGCTTGAACATGTAACCATCTTCAACATCATAATGGATGTCAATTTCTTCGATGTTCTTTAATCCCTCTCTCTCATTTTGTTGGCCATCATTGTTTTGCTCAGTATCCACTAATGCATCGTCAAATATATTCCTTAATCTTGGATCATAATGTATGACAAATATCTATTTTGGGTCCAAAATATCTTCATAGAAAAATACTTGCACATGAACGTCATACATATATTAGACATTATATAAATTGTATGAACATATATCCATCAATTGAATAATGGAACATTATTTTATAGACTACCTTTTTTATACAATAATTGCTATAAAACACAATTTTGACAACATAGTTTATAAAATATCAGTCCACACTCATTTATTATTCTTTGGTTTTATGCCCTTAAAAACATCCTTAGGTAGACCTTGTTCTTCCCTCTTCTTTCGTGTAGGAGTGTGTTTTAAGAAGGGGTAATCAATCAATAACTCGTCCCAAATGGTAAGGTCCATAATAGCCTCAACCATTATCAATCTATCAACCTCTCTTTCCATATCTCCATCTTTATCATTTATAACTTCAACAATTTGACAATTCAGTCTTACAGTAGGGTCCCTTCCCTTACTACTATTTATAAATCTTGCAATTATTTTGCGTGTGTATGCACGTCCATCTATATAAATAAGATGACCTTTATTCATTTATTTTCCACTTTCCAATTGGAGATGATGTGTATACATATTTGAATTTAGACCATATGCTGACATGCTAGGCTTATATTTTGCTAGCCTTCTCCATTCACCACCGTAATATGATGGACCATAATATGGCATTAATCTCCTACTGATTTGTTCTAAATTATTTTTATGTTTGGATCCCACATGTACATTTTGGAAAATAAAGAGGCCTAGATTCACTCCATGAATATTGGAGGGTTGTATCATGTAGTTGTATCCCCAAAATTGAAACACCTTGTACACTCTAGATAGTTGTTGATCACTAGGCAAAGCACAATATAGTTGACGATCAAATGTCTCTTTGTAAATTGATCTCAAACTCAGGGGAAATTCATCATCTCCATCACATTCATTCTCATAGGGTATGTAGTCCACCTTCCCCTTGTCTTTAAGCAAATTATGCATCTTCACACCGGTTCTTGTTATGTTACTTGTTTTCGTCAATTCCTCATCTTTCGAGCTAGTATATTGACACATATTTTCGTTAGATGTATCATCTGATAAAAGATCATTTCCCTCTAGGCTAGAAGTCAGTGATCCAGGAAACTTTAAACCAAGAACTTTATCTTGCAAATATCCATTAAGAAAATGTTAGTTATTTAAATAATATAAAACAATGTTTAAATGAAGTATACATGTTATTTATATCAAATTGGAAAATTCCTCACCACAATTCCTATTGGATTTGAATCGATTATAGGAGGCATACTACCGACTGGAAGCTATTCATATATGCAATGTCTTTGTACAATCGCTCATTTGAATTGTTTCTTTCCATGACATACAAAACATCCACAAACAACAATTTTCTCAAAGTATTCATCCCATGTACTATAGTCCCGACCTACCTCTTCTTCAGTGCAATCATTTGTTGTGTCTATAGTATCCATTGTCATATCATCTTCCACCCACTGTCATCTACGTGATTTAACATTTTTAGGTCCACGTCCACGTACATATCTTGTTATTTTTCTAGTTGAGAGCTAAGGCTTTGCATTTGCTCCAATCTCCATCTAAAATAATCAACAACATGCATATTAAGTTATGTCAAAGATTGGATTATACATTATAAATTTCAATGATACTTTGAAAAAAGATGGACGTATCACAAAATGCCATCAGATCATTTTTTCCTAAGTTAAGTCAAAATTTGAGTACCTGATCATGTCCCTCTTCATCCATTGTGTCCTCATTTTATATGACATGATCTGTTGCAATGGCCTCATCTCATTCCTATAATACACAACATAGTAAATAATGTTTAGTAAACCAATTATATCATTTCAATGAATATTCTATCCAACACAAAACCTCACTTTAGTCATATATTTGACATATTGATATAATGTTTTGGCTGTCCTAATTTTCAAACTTTTCCCTTGATCATAGAATCACATTTAACCACCATTCTTGTGCATTTTCAACCAATAATTTTTACCTCAGAGGCCTCGTGGACAAAAAAATGACTTTATCTCCTCTATATTGTAGCATTTGTGAATTCATAAACACTTTCCTCCTTTGGTTGAGGTTGCTTTCTCTTCTTACCTCTATTGTATTTGCAGATTTTGTTGTCTCATGTATTTCCACCCACTTTTATCTCAACGATTTAGTATTTCTACGCCGTCCACTTCCTCTCTCCATGGTCTCCTCTATGAATAAAAATGCTGCCACAAAAGCTTTCACCGCACTACCACCGAGAAGGAAAAATCAACTTGCAGGACCAAGGTAAAAACCGCTCTACCACACCAAGTTGATGAAGGAGCCGCGAGACAGCGTGGTCAGCACACTACTGCACGCTAATGGTAGAAGACTTGCGGTATTGCGGGAGTCACTACAACACCTCCAGGAACAAAAGGAAGACTCGAGTTCCGCCACAAAAGCTTTCACCGCACTACCGTAGAGAAGGATGACGCACCTTATGAGACCATGGTAAAAACTGCTCTACCGCACTGAGCTAATGAAGGAGCCATGAGACAACAATGGTCACAAAAACATGGCAAGAGTTATAATTATTTCCAACACTATGGATCTTGTGATACAAAAAAATTAAAATAATCACTATGCAACAATGATAGGTGCTAAATTAGGCGCACTTGGCGTCGCCTTATACGTCCCAAACATATTACATTTATGGCCAAGAGTCAGTGCTAAAGTTGGTGTTAACTAACATTGACTAAAGCATCGAATAATGAATCAAAATTGAAAATTTAAAACTTCCCTGTGTGAAGGAAGAAATCAGACGACAAAAAAAGGGAAAAACATCGCGTGAAGGAAGAGAGCAGGGTGCTACCAACAACTGATGAGAAATTCAATTTAGTTTGTGACACCATAGGTAGGGATACAAAAAAAAATCTTGGTTGAATTTGTGATTGTTTACTAGTTCATGGCCTAACCAATCCAGGCAACCTTTAAATTGTCCCATCACTATAAATTATAATTTAACCTTTGAGAAACCAACAAAAAAATTTATCCTACCCATTTGAGCTTTGGCTCAAAATATTATAGCATGAAGTGAGGATTCCTTCTTATTCTTTCCCTAACTTGGGTATCAAGGAAATAGTGAAATGCTTGGCAAATCTGGGAATTGGGCCAGTCATTGTTGAGCAACTGCTGACAATAAACGTAGAAACCGCTTGTTTTTGCCGAACCACGCCATAGTCACCGATGCCATGAAAAATTCATGCAAGATTGCATTATGAAAGAGTTTTCATGATAATTTTATCAACACTAAACAAATCCAATGAACATAATTTCCATAGGTTATCAACACTAAGAAAACCCAACGAACATATTTTCCCACAAAACAGAACTTTCATACCACAAACTGGATGAAAACTTTCATACCTGACAGTGTGTACTTCATTTGCCTCCACAGACTAGATGAAAATAATTTTCCCTAGCGCCTCAAAATTTCAAGCAATGGAGGGAAGCAAGCATTGTTAGTAAACGCTGGCCACAATGAGGTAATTCATTGTCAATTTATAGATTTGTAAATGTTTCCATTATTTCTTTGAATTTTACTTTTTAGTTTTTTATTTCTAAATTTAAAAGAAGAAATATAATTTAAAATATATATATATATAGGGACATGAGACTGACAAAGATAAAGGAGAATTGGCTTCCATATTGGGGGAAGAGGCAGTGAAAAAATTGGTTAATGTGGACTGGACAACACTTGCTAGATACTTAGAAAAACAATCTAGTAACACCCCTCAAACATTGGAAATGTAAATCAACTGTGTCAAAGGGAATCAGTTGATTCCCGAACCACTCTTGGATCTTGCAAAAAATCTAGGAGGAAATCAGTGACAATAAACTCTAAGAATGTGGAACAGGGAGTAGAGACTTCCACTCCTGGAACACAGATTTCTTCCAACATGCCATGTTTTCCATATTGCATTGGTAGCTACAATATGAAGATAGAATACGAGGTGGTTTTAGGGGAAGTCTGAATGACAGATGTTGGGAAAAAATTTGTGAATAGGTTGAAGGAATCATGCCTTCAATGGTTCAAAGACCATCTACATTTTCCATTCTCAAATATACCAATGCACCTGAAAAAATAATTTATCCATGACATGGAGAATGAATTTGGCATAGGTTGGTCTATAAAGAAGATAAAGCTACAAATGTCTCAAAATTGCAAGAGATTTCAGTGCAACCAAACAAAGAAGATAAAAAAAATCCCTCCTGAGCTAAGGCAGAAAAAAAGGCCAATTGATGTAAGTGTGAAAGTATGGAAAGAGCTTGTAAAAGCATATGAGAAGCCTGATGCACAGAGGAAGTCCGGTGAGGAGAGTATGCAGGTATTTTAATTTTCTCATAAGATGATATCAAATTTATTAAACGATATTTAAACTTTATCTATTCATAGTTAAATTGAATTAGTATATGTTTCAGGATAAGGCCTCCAAGGCTAGGCTTGATAAACTTCGTGCCATGCATCGCAGTGGCCAGAAAGTTTTACAGGCCTTGATTTGTACATTTGTAAGTATATTTAATATGCTAAAGGATATTTTTTTTTTAATTTCCTTGGAAAAACTAAATGATTGCATATTAATTAGTTTAACTAGTCCATGTGCCATGTTTTGACAGGAGGAGAAATATGGCCGCCATCCAAAGCAATTTGAAAAGAATATGTTACAAAACAAAAAGTGGAACGATTTTGTAATCTGGATGGAGAACGAGGTATCAATAGTTAATTTTCAATAACTTAGCTGGATATTGTTGTGTTAATATGTCAATTTGAATCTCTTGTGTTGAGTTGTTTATTGATGCATAGGATGAGTAAATAGAGCTCAAATCTTATGAATACAGGATGACCATTTATGTGCATGAATAAATAGTAAAAGGATGTAGATGAACTGAATTCATCTAAATTTATGCCTCTTGGTAGGCATTCCTCTTGAATCTCTAATATCAGGTGCGTGAGACTTCCTTGTCGCCTTTCCTCTTCACTGTTAGACTCTTCTCCTTTTTCCTTATCTGCATTTCTAGATTTGGCTTCTAATTCATCTCATGTCTTACCTTCCTCCTCTTTAGAATCTTATTCTTCATCATCCTCCTCTGACTCCACAAGAGATTCATCTTTTGAACCTTCATCATTTGATTATGATTCCTCTTCTACATCAGAGGGTTCATATCCTTGATCTGACTCTTCTGAATTATCAGAATTAGAATCACTAGCTTCCATATTCAAAAATTCCCAACCAACATCTTCAATAAATTTATCTAGATCATCAGTAATAGTCTTCAAAATTGGCCGCCAATTCAAGTCCATTATTCTTTCATAATATTTTATATCCATGGAGTTCAACCATTCCTTGATGCCATCAAGTGAAGATTGAGGAATGGCATACATTCGGAGTACATCCCGATTGAAGTCTTTGAAAACAATAGCCATATAAAATTCCTTTTTCCCAAGTCCTACTCTCTCAAGGTTGACAATCTCAATCTCACTAATAGCGATTACTAAGAAAGGTAATTCCACCAAGTCTACCAAATAGTTTACCATAGGAACAATAAAAGCAGAGGCTTTGAAAGGAACTCCATGAAAACCAAGCTCTCTAAATGTTATATCAAACTCTAGCTCAAAATATTTTAGATGAAGCTACTCCCATAACTCTCTTACTGGCTTGACAAATCCTTGAAAATCTACATTGATATTATTTTTACTGTCACTCTCTTGCTTTTCTTCCTCAATTTCATCAAGATCATACATTGACCTTCTTACCCCTCCTAAAGTTTGGACCACATCCATTACCTCCACATAAAACTAGACGTCCTTGGAATTCTTGGTTCCCACGCCATGATATGGTTATGTAAATGAAAACGAAGAAAAGTAATCATCTCCTTCTTCGCTGGTTGGAAGAATGCATGCTTAATGTTTTGATACATAATATCAGGCTCTCTCTTCTTCTCTCATTGTTACATACTGAAATTCATTATGGTGGGCCTCTAGAGTTCCAATCATCTTTCTTCCTCTTCCACCAAATGTTGGCTTGATCCACACGTCTGCTGGCATAATTGCCTTTGTTTTTGAAAGCTAAAGTTTCTCCTAAGTCACTAGTGTAGCTCTCTCTGACTTTTCAGACTCTTTCATTGCTACAAGAAATTAGCGCCTAATTGATTAGCAATCTCTATCTCACTAATAGTGATTACTAAGAAAGGTAATTCCACCAACTCTACCAAACAATTTACTATAGGAACAATAAAAGAAGAGGCTTCGAAAGGAGCTCCATGAAAATCAAGCTCTCTAAATGGTACATCAAACTCTAGTTCAAAATATTTTAGATGAGGTTGCTCCCATAGCTCTCTTACTCTCTTGACAAATCCTTGAAACTCTACATTGATTTTATTTTTCATGTCCCTCTCTTGTTGTTCTTCCTCAATTTCATCAAGATCATACATTGACCTTCTTGCCCCTCCTAAAGTTTCGACCACATCCATTACCTCCACATAAAACTAGACATCCTTGGTCTTCTTGGTTCCCATGCCATGGTATGGTTATGCAAATGAAAATGAAGCAAAGTAATCATCTTTCTTCCTCTTCCATGAAAACCAAGCTCTCTAAATTCTATATCAAACTCTAGTTCAAAATATTTTAGATGAGGCTACTCCCATAGCTCTCTTACTCACTTGAAAAATCCTTGAAACTCTACATTAATTTTATTTTTCATGTCCCTCTCTTGTTGTTCTTCCTCAATTTTATTAGGATCATACATTGACCTTCTTTCCCCTCCTAAAGTTTGGACCACATCCATTACCTCAACATAAAACTAGACATCCTTGGTCTTCTTGGTTCCCTCGCCATGATATGGTTATGCAAATGAAAATGAAGCAAAGTAATCATCTCCTTCTCTGCTGGTTGGAAGAATGCATGCTTAATGTTTTGATACATGATATCAACTCTCTCTTCTGCTCTCATGGTTGAATACCGAAATTCATTTTGGTGGTCCTCTAGAGTTCCATTCATCTTTTTTCCTCTTCCACCAAATGTTAGCATGATCCACATGTCTGCCAGCCTAGTTGCCTTTTTTTTTGAAAGTTTAATTTTCTCCCGAGTCACCAATGTAGCTCTCTCTACCTTTTCAGACTCTTTCGTTGCTATAGGAAATTAGCACCTAATCAATTAATAATCTCAATCTCATTAATAGTGATTACTAAGAAAGGTAATTCCACCAACTCTACCAAAATTTTTATTGTAGGAACAATAAAAGCAGAGGCTTCGAAAGGAACTCCATAAAAACCAAGCTCTCTAAATGGTACATCAAGCTCTAGTTCAAAATATTTTAGATGAGGTTGCTCCCATAGCTCTCTTACTCTCTTGAAAAATCCTTGAAACTCTGCATTGATTTTTTTTTTGTCCCTCTCTCATTGTTCTTCCTCAATTTCATCAAGATCATGCATTGACCTTCTTTCCCTCCTAAAGTTTGGACCACATCCATTACCTCCACATAAAACTAGACATCATTGGTCTTCTTGGTTCCCATGCCATGGTATGGTTATGCAAATGAAAATGAAGCAAATTAATCATCTTTATTCCTCTTCCATGAAAACCAAGCTCTCTAAATGCTATATCAAACTCTAGTTCAAAATATTTTAGATGAGGCTACTCCCATAACTCTCTTACTCGCTTGACAAATCCTTGAAACTCTACATTGATTTTATTTTTCATGTCCCTCTCTTGCTGTTCTTCCTCAATTTCATCAGGATCATACATTGACCTTCTTGCCCCTCCTAAAGTTTGGACCACATCCATTACCTCCACATAAAACTGGACATCCTTGATCTTCTTGGTTCCCACACCATGATATGGTTATGCAAATGAAAATGAAGCAAAGTAATCATCTCCTTCTCCATTGGCTAGAAGAAGGCATGCTTAATGTTTTGATACATGATATTAGCTCTCTCTTCTACTCTCATGGTTGAATATCAAAATCTAGTATGGTGGGCCTCCAGAGGTCCAGTCATCTTTCTTCCTCTTCCACCAAATATTGGCCTGATCCACACATCTGCTAGCCTAATTGCCTTTGTTTTTGAAATCTGAAGTTTCTCCCGAGTCACCAATGTAGATCTCTCTGCCTTTTCAAACTCTTTCATTGCTACAAATCATATCTGGGATTTAATAATTTTTACCACATGGTTGATGTGCTTTGAATCCTTGATCTAAAGGAAATTTCCTTAACATAAATACTGCTAGGGAATTTCAATGTTTCCATTGTAGTTGGCATTAAAGTTAATACCTGCAACAATGAAAATTGTCCTTATATAAGAATTACCTCCATCTTGTTAATTGTCTTGTAACACTCTTGATGGTGGCTACATGAAATCTAATTATGATTCCTCTTCTACATAAAAGGGTTTGTATCCTTGATCTATCTGACTCTTCTGAATTATCAGAATCAGAATCACTAGCTTCCATATTCAAAAATTCCCAACTAACATCTTCAATAAATTTATTTGGATCATCAGTAATAGTCTTCAAAATTGCTTGCCCGCCACTTCAAGTTCATTCTGCTTTCATAATACTTTATATCCATGGAGTTCACCCATTCCTTGATGCCATCAAGCAAAGATTGAGGAATGGTGTACATGTGGAGTACATCTTTCTTCCTCTTCCACCAAATGCTGGTTTGATTCACAAGTCTGCCAGTCTAATTGGCTTTGTTTTTGAAAGCTGAAGTTTCTCTTGACTCATCAGTATTAGCTGTAACTTTTTTGAAATTTTATTATGGTATGTGCACTTTGATATGATGTAATATGATTATGGTTTCATCTCATATGTTTTAATATTAGATATATAATAGAAAAATAAATTATTGCATGAAATAAATAATAAATTTCCATTCTAAATGTTTTTTTTTGTAGAACACGGGTATTCTAGAAGATCAAGATGGTCCTCAACATGATATAGATCCACAAAATATTGGTTCTACCAGTACAAATCACATGGAAGAGGATGTTGATGATGCAGATACGGAAGACATCGAGGCCGATGACAATGATGATGACGATGACGACGACGACGACGATGATGATGATCATCATCATCATGGTGATGATGCTAATGAGACAGTTGGTGGTAGTAACTAGTTATACTCATGTTCATATAGATTGCAACGTGGATCATTGTTGATATATCATTATGATGATTATTTTCATGGTTACTATTATATGTATCATTTTCACGACCTACAATACTATATTATTGAGTTGTATCATATTGTCATTTTCACTATATCATTTGGACATGTATCATCTTGACTTGTATCAGTTTGAGTTACATAATTTATCAATTTTATTTATATCATTTGTACATGTATCATTTTGACATGTTTTTGATGTACTGGCATATTTGAATTTCACTTGTTTTAGTTATATATGATGATGATCTTATCAGTATTGACTTGTCAATTTATATATATTAAAATTGGTCAATTATTTTTGGATGGATATTTATTATGTATGATGATTTTAATTTATTACTCAGAATGAATTTGTCAAATTCAATTAAATTATAGATATTTGACTCACTTGTTTTAATTCCAGATGATGATCATGTTACAATAATAGTTCAGGCGGTGATGAAAGGTAAAATTAATGCTTGGCACCTCTAGAACGTAATTGAACAAATCAGAGAAGTGTTAAGCTCTTTTGGTTGGTAATGACATTGAACAATTGATATACTTTTTTATCTTTACAAGCAATACAAAAAGTTTGTGTTAACGACCCAAAAATAAATAATTATCTTGTTATTTAATCATATGAGTTAAATAATTAAATTACTTACTGTATAATCATATGATTTATTTAAGAGGAACGATATATTTAACTAATTAAATTGAAATATAACATATTGAATTAATAAATGGAAGCAAAACAAGAAGCATTTTTAGAAGCAACAATGGAAGCCAAACTAGAAGTAAACCAGAAGAAATCTTGGAAGCAAAACCGAAAGCAAACCTAGAAGAAAAATGTGAAGCAAAACTAGAAGCCAACTTGGAAGCAAAACCTGAAGCAAACATGGAAGCAAAACTAGAATCAAAATTGGAAGCAAAATTGGAAGCAAAAGTCAAAGCAAAACCAGAAGCAAACCCGGAAGCAAAACCAGAAGCAAAAATGGAAGCAAAACTAGAAGAAAAATTGGAAGCAAAACCGGAAGTAAAAGTGGAAGAAAAACCGAAAGTAAAAGTGGAAGAAAAAACGGAAGCCAAATTGGAAGCAAAACTAGAAGCAAAAATGGGAGTAGACATAGAAGAAAAATCGGAAGCCGAATTGGGTGCCAATTTCGGCATTACTTTTGGCATTATTTTTGGTGCTATTTCAGGCGGCTAAAGAGATGCTAGTTCTTGACACTATTTTGGGCGCTAACGTGGACACTGTGATTTCTCGACACAAGCTCTGATGCAATGGATGGCACAAAAATCGGCGCCGAGAAGACCATGCTTTTTTGCATTGAGTTTAGCTCTAGCCAAATCACCTAATTCGTTGACTGAAATATGCTAAAATCCGACACTATTTTAGGTGCTATTTTCTTGTTCTGTTTAGTGGTGAGAGATAGGGGGAGAGATACAAATATATGAAGATAGTGGTATAGAAAGATATGGATGGAGAGAGATAGAGAGAAGAGGAGGAGAGAGAGAGGTGGGGGAGATAAAGAGGTATATTTAAAGAAACGGGGAGAGAGAGGGAGAGAGGGAGGGAGAAGGAGAGGGGGGAGATAGGGAGAGAGAAGGGGTAAGATAGAGATAAGCAGAGATAGACAAATAGACATAGAGAGATTTAGAGAGAAAGATGAAGAGATAGTGAAATATGTGAAGATAGAGAGATAGGGAGAGATAGGGAGAGAGGGAGGTGTTAGGATTAAGGTGCCATCCACATTGTAAATCCTATGTCATTGTTCCAACATCCTTGGAAAGTGTCTATAGGCTCTTAGGGTGTATTGGGAAAATTATATTTTGGAATATTAATTCTCAACATTATTTGTAATATACTCATAAGGGGTGATGGGTCCACTATCAACAGTAAAGGTGAGTTGTGGATATAAATATTTAATATTTTTCCCCCACATGTGGATGCTTAAAATGGGATAATAAAATATAAGGAGAAGTAAAAATTAATGACTGTTGGGATTCTCCAAGTGGGAGCTTGGAATGAGGCAATATTTATCTCTTGGTATTCCATCATTTATTGCATTTAATTTAGTTTATCTCTCATGTTTGGGAGCCGAAGTTGGAGGTAAAGTGTTGTAAGATTTGGTATAGAATAACTCTACACCATGAAATATTTGGTTGAAGATTGTAGCCACCCAAGTTTTAGGAACTTCATGAAATCACTCAAGAGAGATAAATATGCAACACTCAAGATTGCAATTGAATTCAATCCAATATAATTCAATATACAATGTATGAGAACCCCTTGGTTATATAGCCAAGGTGAGACATAATATTACACAATATTATGACATGTTTCTTAATTCTATGTCATGTGACAACTTATCATAACTACCTAGGACACATGTTTTAAAAGCCAAAAGATAAGATAAGATCTAATGACAACTAACACATTCTAGAAAGATTCCCTCCTACTACCTAAGTAAAATTAACATGTAAATAGGACCTACTAATTTCTCAATAGGTAAAAAACCTATTTACACCAACACCCACCATTAACTGCAACTTAGGGAGTAGTTGATTATTATACAAATGACACAAAGATGGGTCTCAGCTATGAGGCCATGTTAGGTACCCATGTACAAATTCAAATGCAATCTCTCATACATGGAGAAAAGGAGAAAACCTAGTGGGAACTCCCCCCCTTCAATTTTGAGTCTCTTGTAATGATGGTAGATTCTCGACATTGAATGTTGAAGATGATCCAATAGCATTGAACAACGTTCCTCTCATTAGGAAGAAACAAAACCAAGATGGTATGCAAGATGTCTTCCCATCCCTTAAAAGGATATGTGGGAAGAACGATGATGTGATGTCTCTGAAGAATTCTCAAGTGTCTCCATATTGATGCCAAAATTTGTCACACTCCAACAAGTACTCTAGGTGGCACTACTGAAGAAGATGATCCAGAATATCCCAGAAATGATTATAGAACACAATCCAAAGACAAAGATACCTCCTCTGGAGAAAAAGAAGCCTCCTCCAAATGTTGTCCAAAATAATCCACACTCACATCAAAGTGCAAAGAATGATCATGAAGAGAATAAATAAGAGGGTCAAAGTGTTCCCTTACAACAATTGAAGAAGGATCATCTCTATAAAAGAGAAGATAAATGTAATCAATGATGTCTCCAAAATCTAAAATATGAGACCCACAAAAAAAACCAACAATGTATGTAAAGTACTCATCCCAAGTAGCCATCTCTGGAAGATGATGAATGTCCATTTGCACTGAATCACAAGGAGCCAAAAATATGGCAACACAAGCATCCTCAGGTACAACAATAGATGAAGGAGATGAGATCTCAGTGCATTCCATTTGACTAAACCTATCATCTCCCATTGTGTCCTGATAACATGATGAAGTAAAAATAATAGATGATTTTGGGATAATGTTGGATTACAAGAGTCCTCAAACTCAATATGTTGATTCATATATGAAGAAGGTGAACCCTCTAAATCTGGATTAGGGCCATAAAAACTAAAATTTCCATAGAAGTATCAATAAGAGGAGAAGGAGAAGGTTTTGTGTCATCAAAACTACCAAAAATTTTCCAACAAGCAACCTCAACAACTGTTTTATCATCAATAGGTTGAAACTCTGCAAGTGGAACAAGGCAATCTACAACAGGATCCTCTAGGAATGGAGGTTCATTCAAGTCTTCGTACATCTCCCAAATTTTGTTCATAAGGCCATGAGGGATCTCAATACTATCAGTGGAAAATTATGTGTCAATATCACAACTACAACCAATTACTCCTAGGATATATTATATTTTATGTCATACACAACTCTCTTCCATTTTGATGAAGGTTTAGGAACCATTCCATAGAGATGGTAAAAGATTAAGCCACCTACAATGTGTTAGGATTCCATCTTTCCAAGACTTAAAGTTCCATCAATTTAACCTTAGTACTATAGCAGGATTTGTTTTGATACCCATATTAAACTCATCAATTTTAGTCACGCAATAGAATCAAGAGATATAAGCCAAAAAAATACCCCCCCCCCCTCCCCCCCGCCAAATTACTCAAACATGAAACCCCCCAAACAATATATGATTTATGGCACTTTATTCTTAGTGTGATTATAGGTACCACTTGCCAACAACAATGAAGTGGATTTGATCTTAGTGCATATAGATTGCCAAATTTGGCCACAAGCTCAAAGTAGAATTTTACATAGAATGAGATCAATTTGCTCACACCAATGGAAAGTACACAAAAACTTGGGTATGTGCAATATCATCATGGAAAAAACAGGCCCTTAAGTGGCAATCAAAATTCAAAAAAATCAGAATTAGGCAACCTGACGTAAAAATTTGAATAAGTTATCTATATTATTTCAAAAATATGTAAAAATTGAATGTAGTTTCTAAACTACTAGGTTAATTTTTGTAAAAAAAAAAAACTATTTGGTGAAAAATTGAAATTTCAATGCAGTAGTACTTAAATTTCAGGGAAAAAATAAGAAGTAGGTGTATGTCTGACCACCCTAACCATAATAAAATGATAATATTTTTTTACAATATTTAGATATAAGTAGAAGACTCATGTCTAGATGTGATGCATATTTTTTTGTAATTTTTTTTAAAATAAATAATTAATTGTGAATTTTTTATTACAACTTTTAAAAAATATAAAAACTCGTATGTCTGACCACCTTAGCTTGCTCAAAACTTCATGAAATTCTTTTCTATTTTTTTCTAATCCTATAGTATGCCAAGTATAGAATGTGATGCATGTTTTGGATTCAAAAAATGTGATACTGTTTGAAAGCTATAGATGTTTTTCTATTAGGCTATCAATCAGGACTTTAGTCATAATTCCAATAGAAAATGAATAATAATTATTTATTAGATTCAAAATAAAGTATATTTTATATTGGTAGAAATTTGAGAAGCTCCTTTACAAACCCTTTTCGTTTCATCAATTTTAGCTAAAATAAAAGTCATTAGCCACATGGGCGAAGTCTGGAAAAGCAAGGTAAGTTGTTAAACAAATTTTTCGTGTTGACTTCTTAGGATTGGCAGGTCTGAACCAAATTCCAAAGCAAGCCCAAGCCTAATCCCTAGGCATTAAATTTGGTGTCATCAAATTGGATATCCGATTCAAATCGGATATCTTATATGTTTTAAGTGTGAGTTTTGAAAAATTTATATAATTTTTAATATATGATTTAAAAAATGCAATAAAGTTTATAATTTAATATATATAATATACAATATAGTTTATAATGTAATATATAATATACAATTTATGATAATCTCTTACCGAATTATGTATAATATTTAAATATTATTTCAATATTTTAGTTAATCTATAAATATTTAAATATATATATATTTATTACTAATATATATAAAATATTTAAATATTATCTCTTTCCCTCTCTCTCTCCACCTCTATCTCTCCCAAGTCTCTCACTCAATCACTCCTCTCTCTCTCTATCCCTCAACCCTATCTCTCCCTCTCTCTTTCTCTCCCTCCCACTCTCCTTCTCACTCTCCCTCTCCTTCTCTCACTCTCCCACTCTCCCTCTCTCACTCTCCTGCTCTCTCTCTCTCTCTCTCAACCCTAAACCATCTATCTC